>JAKOGI010000527.1:5000-502500 GCA_029747015.1 Carnegiea gigantea | reverse complement strand
GTTATACAACTGTACACAGAAACGATTACACACCAATAGAAAAAAACTTTGGTGAAGGGTTAAATTGTACAGCACTACGCACAAGGCCTTCCCTATGCTCATCTCCCATCATACTGGCTAAGTCAAACATCATGTAACACTTGTTCCGCAGATCAACGACAAAAAGTAGCCAGTGTTTTCCCTGTACCTCATGAAGGGGCATGAATACTTGCATCATTTATCACCATCACTGACACATACATTTCAAATACATACAGACACTAAGCACGTGTTCGCAATGGATACACGGATTAAACAATGTCCCAACCACAATACATTTCATACCGTATAGGGAGCGAAGCAACAAATTTTGTAAACTTACAAAGCAAAGGTTTTGATGAACATACTTCTTCAGCCGTTCCCATATGGCACTAGACACGACGGTCGCGTTTGCAAGCTTCGCCTGTGGGACAGGATGTCAGTACAGGGGACACATTCAGCAATATGCAAATAGTGCATTCAAAAGCATTACATCCCACACTGCAGACCTTATTATGATGCAAGAGGAAGCCATACTTTCAGCAGAACCTCAGGTACTTTTCCTGTCTGTCTTGCAGGAGGCCTGCATAAAGGTCTATCGTAAAGCCGTCGATGCAGTATTTACCCGCATCATCTCCAGCCCCGAATGGAGGAACTATATGAATTAGCCCCTAAAAGTAGTTCACACAAATGCGGCGAGGCTTCAACTCAGGCAGCTTGATGCACCTGTTGTATTCGTGTTCACTTAATTAGTAACTTCATAAACACAAATTGGTTAAAGTGAACAATGTAGTTAATGCACTGCATATTGCATACTATTCTTCCCACCCTTCTTGATTTTTACACTTCGCCCTGAACTCCTTCAACAGCTGCAACTCACTAATAGACAATGGTGCCATCAAGTAACTTCTAACTGCCTGCATCCAAATATGCATAGTTATGTTGCACACTCTATCACCTGCTCCTGAATACAGGAAATATCGTCGTTAACCCCACACCGCGTACATTCCACCTATCCATAGCAGTGGACCCCTATGCTTACCTGACCGCACGCCTCCCTTCTGGATTTGTGTATTGAGAGATATAGCCTCGAGCTGCTCTTTTATGTCTTGCGGTTCTCTTCAACCGTTTCGCAATATTCGGCGAACATCCTCGCTGTTGAACCTCCCTAGTGGTTGCGCGCTTCTCCACTATTGGTGTTGAAACAGCGGCAGTTTGCTCCTCAGTCGGGGTAGGAGTTAGTCCCCCAGTTTCCTCCATATCTTCATCTGGGTGTGGCCTGCTCAGCCCTTACATTGGGACCTGCTCAGCCTTCCCTTTGTCCTCTTCATCCTCATTGGCCAGTCCTTGATTCTCTCCACTGCAGTGCTGCTGGTCAAGTGGAGGTGTCACAACTGCCTTTGGAAGTTTTGTAGGTGCAAAAGCAGTTCCTGTCCGTTCTTTCGCCATAGGTGCAGTCTCGTCAACTCCACTTGTACCGAAAAAAGTGACATCCCTCCTTCAACGGTTTGCGCACCTTACAAATTGGACACAGCTTCGTTAGCGACACTGACTTTGGTATCCATATGTGGCACCTGAGCTTCTCTTGCCTGGGGACTTGTGCCACCTTTAGTGTAGACACCGGCCTCCTTGTCGACATCCTTCTCTGCAGCATTGTCACCACTTTTGTCGACTAGGGACCCACACGTGTTTTCCATGTTTTCCCCTCCTATGTGCGATATGTCATCACTAGGACGGATCATCTCGCCATGGACATGCACACCATCATGCTCGTAACATGTCGCATGTGGTCCCACATCAGCTTCACCACCATGCTCACATACTATTGATTGAAACTCCGCCACTTGACCCTTCCACAACTCCAACTCTACATGTGTGGAGGGATGGAATTCTTTCTCTTTATATAACGAATCACGTACCCGCCTAAGCCGCTCTTTAAAGGAGAACGCTGCCTGCATAGACAACCAACACCAAAGGCAGAACATGTAAGCAAAAAGCCCTACCCCTAGCTATCCCTCACCCTAACACAATAACTGAAATACACTAACGACTTACCTCCCCATCTTTCACATAATAACGAAACTCATCCGTATCGATGAACTCCCTCACAATGGCCTCCTCTATCTCCTCATCACGTAGATGCAGAACCTATATGATTTGCACTTCTGCAACAAGTGAAACCGTTATTGCGAATACCCGACAAAGTATCGAATACATAATTACATTTTCCTCACATCACCACATCTAGTGGTTCCATGCCATGCATACCTCATTCTCAGTGATTCCAGCGATAAGTTCGAAAGCATCAGACCAACCTCCATGGTACATCTTAGACCAACTAGCTATGCGCGGGAACGTCAGCTTCTCAAATGCATCAAATCATCTAGTGTGCTTATAAAACCACACTTACAGAAACATAGACAACCAACCCCAACCACACCTATAGAAACATAGACGATCAACCCCACACTACTAGAAAAAGGGGCATTATGCGACCCTATTTTGCCTTTATTTAGACGCGTAAATGGGTCGCTATATTTTCGGTCAATGCTTTCAAAAAGGGTCGAGATATTTAGGGCTGAGATTTTTCGACCCTTTTTTTGGTTGAAATATACAAAAATCGCAACCCTTTTCTTGGACGCCCGTGTTAATATTTCGACCCTCTTTACGGACTGTGTTTGTTTTAGCGGTAGTTTGCAAACCATTTAGCGGAATTTTATGACAGCTGACAAAAGGGTCGAGATGAAAATTATTTTTCGCCTATGTATAAATTAAAATTACTAGGGAACATATAAATATATATATATGTTGTTTAGTGTACGTGTATACGTTTATATATATATATAGATATATATATATATATATATATATATATATATATATATGTAAAACATAAATTAAATAGAAAATGAATAAGATAGCAACGTACGTAACAAATTAAAGATTAACAAGAGATTCGTACTTTAACTGGGATAATTTAAAAGTATGTATATAATTCCTGGAATTCAAGGTTATGTGGCCTGATAGGCTGATCCAATTCAAAAGCCACCAAATTTGACAAAAGCTAGCCATAGGAAATTAATTAGAGTCCCATGAAAAAAGCTCCGTCACAAATCGAAGTGATAAATATGCATACAACAAAACCAAAAAACCAAAAGTCTAAACGACTAAATTTGGAATGATTCAAGATTCCCAAATTAGTTTACCAATGCCCAATCATTAAAAGTCTTGAACAAGCCTACATCAGCTAGCTAATTAACTTGTGAGGCTGAGGTTGAAGGTCCAGTGTGCCTCGATTCATTGCTAAGGTCATTTCCACTTGATGGTTCTGGAACCTGGAAGAAAGATACGCAAATAGTCAACTATGGGACAAGTCATTCAAAGTCTTCAACATTTAATGATGGAAACAGGGAATTACTAATAGACAAGTAAGACAAGGGCATCAGTTCGTTTCTCTGTAGCAAGTAGTTGTCAGTCTCATGTAGATCTAATACTTCCTCATAATCAGTTATTTGTAAAGCTAGCCTATAGCCCTCATTGATGGTTAATAGAAACAACTTTCTGTGTGTTTGCAGTAGCACATAAGGGCATTAACTCTGGCTTGCTTGGTTGCTAAGTGTGTGGAGAAGACAATATAACTTCCATTCATTCTGAACTGATGACAATGTAACAACTGAAGTTGCTATAACTTATGTAAGTAGAAGTGCGGAACAAATAGCTTAATATACCATCAACCAAATTTTGATGGGTCCAGGATGCATTGAAAGATCTGACTGGAAGAGGAATGGCAATCAAGTTCACTTTCTTTTTAAGCAAATGAGGAAATCGCTTATACGGCCCAACTTGCTTTTTTTTTTTAAAAGACCTGACTGGAATAGAAACAACTTCATTGGTAGAACTATCACCACTTGCATAACCCCATTAAAACTCTTGTCACCGTATTTATTTCAAAAGAAAGTATTGCCCATAGAATTACAATACTAAATACCATGCCCTTAGCTCATATGACCCAAGAAAATAAAAGCAAAAGGTTAACAGATGAAAAGAGGCACCAAAGAACAACAAAACCCACTGTC
Organism: Carnegiea gigantea; assembly: GCA_029747015.1. Lineage (NCBI taxonomy): Eukaryota > Viridiplantae > Streptophyta > Magnoliopsida > Caryophyllales > Cactaceae > Carnegiea > Carnegiea gigantea. The sequence goes on along the minus strand of JAKOGI010000527.1, from coordinate 498,406 downwards.
CAGTTCAGGTCCCCACATAAGTATGGGACAAAATGCAAAATACTACTCGAATTCTTCATTCACCATCAGTATCCATATCAAATACAACATAGGTATTGGACTATAGACATTTTGATCATATGTTTTAAGATTATAGATGAACAAAATTTCCCAAAATGGTAGAGTATAAAATCTAAAATGTGCAATAGTTACTCGCTACTAAAATGCCCCAACATGGATATGACTGTATCCAATTGAAACTGTGAAAGCATCAGATGGACATGAGCATACCAATGAAAAGTGTGAAAGTATATAAAGGAAACGCACCTTGGAGGGGGATGAGAGGTTCAAAGCATCACATCGGTCCCTTGTTACGAATTAACAGGTCTTTGATATAGGATAAATAGCAGGTAGTTTTTACTTTCTTGGGCTCTGAGCGATAGAGAATCAATGGACACTGATAGAATATAAATATTGATTAAATGCAACCTTCTTCTTTTTTTTTTTTTTAATGTCTTAGACTTTATAAGCCTGGAGCAATTTTGAACGCATGAGAGGGGGAAAGGGGATGTATTTTATATTCAGTAATGCTAAAGAAGCAGCCCAACTAAAAGAATCTCAAATCAGATCACATGCACCTATTCTGAACATCTTTTCATTTACAGTCCTTGCCAGAAACACAGAAACTGCGCTTGTAGATTTAGTCAACACAAGGAAGATAACACAATAGGTCGAATACACTATAGTCCTATGCATATGTTCCTTGGTATGCAGAGAGCAACCGTAATTCACAAAACCACACTCCATTCACGCTTATATATATGCACCATTAGACATGACTAGTTTCAATTATTAAATTCTAGCCTAGTCTGGTCATGTGTCAAATGCCACTGCTTGCATATAGGAGTGTATTATATCTGGACTAGTATGCCCATGGTCTTCCTTGGGTATTCATTGAAATAACCTAATCCGAAAGTACTGAAAGTGCAATGAGATAGAATTTGAAATTTATCACTAAGTTTAGTTTTACACTTTAAGAGATATTCGAAGGGGTAAAAAAGATCGATAATGCTATTTTTACTGTTAAACAAAAGGAAGAAAAATGGACCATACTGTTAGTCAGACTCCTAAGCTCAAGCATAGTAATTAATTTGGTGTTTTCATATGTGCACATCAATTTTTCCAACATTTTAAGTAGGTTTACACTGCAAACACTATCCAGAGCTCAAGATATACTGCATTTCATTCCAACAGATTGAAAAGCATGCTCAATCTCATATCAGTTTTCCCTGACAAGTGGACAAAGTACTAATTGATGTTGGAACCTACTACATACTGAAACTAGAAAAGAACAAGAATCAAACTATCTACACCTTATCGATCTTTTTAACCCCTTTGAATATCCCTTAAAGTGAAAAACTGAACTTAGTGATAAATTTCAAAGCCTATCTCATTGCACCGTCAGTACTTTTGGATTGGGTTGTTTCAGTGAATACCTAAGGAAGACCATGGGCATACCAGTCCTGATATAATACACTCCTGCATGCAAGCAGGGTATCTTCTAGGCTTAATACCTTGGTTAAGTAATAGGCATAAAGTATACCAGTCCTGAGCATCTTTCCATTCACGCTACTAAAATACACCAAAACCACAATAAACATGACCAAAATACACCAAAACAACAAACACTCACACTATCGATTCAAAAATTGCTGACATTAGCTCCAGGCAATCATCAAAATATAAAGTAGCCCCAATCTCAATATAACTGACAGAATCATTATTATGAAATTGCAAAACCATGCATCAGTACGTATTACTCTAGCTCAAGTTACAAATAATAGTTGTTGACCAATGCACTCCCTCCCCCCCTCAATGTAAAAAAATAAGTATAAAACATTAGCATTTGAAAGACTAACTTAATCACCAGCCATATGTAAGGCAGCCTCAGTAGCATCTAGGAATTCGTCCATAATTTTTCCATTACGCACCGCCTTCAGCATAAGTAAGAACATGGCCTTCTGTGATGCTAACTCCTCTTTCACACGCGTGAGTTCCATATTGTTGTTAGGGAAGGTATAACCTCTTCTCCTAAGGACAGCATTTACATCAAAGACATCACTCGATCTATGTTAAAGCCAAAACCGATCAGTCGCTTGGGATTTTCTTCTTCATACGTAAGCTCATCGAACACTTCGTTTTCAATTTCAACTTGAGTTTTTGAGGGGGAAGAGGTAAGAAGTCGCTCTTGAACTTTTGAAGTCGCCTCATTCTAGCACAATTTAAGAGGAAATAGAATAAATATCATAATTAGACCACAAAAATAGAAAACTAAAAATGAGAAGTAGTAGAATAAGAACATGTACCAGAAAACCTTCAGTTGCCGTATTAGCTATAAAGCCCCCGCCTTCTTTGCTATGTGTCTCTTTAAAGAACTCCAAATGTGTTGGATCTCTTCCATGAGCTTCCACCTATAATTACAAATCTTATGATGAAGTCTACATTAATACATTATATAGCTTGTCCCATTTTAACATAGTAAAAATGAGAGAAAATTTTGACATTCTTGCAACAGTTGCTCAAGTCTGGATCAAAGTACTAATAGGATATAAATTGCTCTAAAAAAAGCAAAGAAAACATACAAAGTCAGCTCGCTTTTCTGCATAACTGGTAGAACCAATTGTATGATAATGAGTTTGCGAAGCTCATGCATCTCGACCTATTTCAGCCAATGTTTGTAGATTAAGAAAATAACTTCAAGATAGCAATTCTGCAAGTGTAATGCTCAATCCAAGGAAAAAAAATAAGCAGATTGATATGGAGTTTAAAGGAAAAAAATAGCTCATGAATACAAGGAAAAAGAAGCCTAGTGTAAGACCCGCATTTTTTTTTTTTTGGTTTTTCGTTAAGCTAACTGTGTTACCTTTTTACGTTATAAAATCGTATTTTTAGTAACTGTATGAGTTAAATGATTATTGATGTGCTTTAGGGAGCTATAATTTTATTAAAAGGGGATTACTATTGCTATTATTGATTTCAAAGTTAATTTGTGCTATTTGTGCCTTTAAATTATATCGATAATTTAATTTAGTCGTTATTCGATTTATTTAGTTGTTTCCCGAATACGATTAGGATGTCAACCTTAGAATTAGTTTGTGGTTTATTAAATCGAATCTAGACGTATTCGGGATCGAATAATCGACGAAGGGTCGTATTATCGATTTGGGATAGGATATGAGGCCCGAGATTAGAAAGATAGGTGATGTTAGCTGATTGAGCAAGCATCAAAAAAGGGGGGGCAAAAGCCCCTTTCTTCTTCTCGGTGGACATGAGCAAGGCGGGTTTCCTCAAACCCTAACCCCCGCGAACCTGCCACCACCAGAGAGAGAAGAGTGGACCGAGAGAAAGTGGAGGGTCGGGGAACGCCGGCGGCTGGCGCCCGGCCATCGTCGCGCCTGGTGCGACCCCCGGCGCTGCCCCGCGATGCCACAACAGAGAAAGAGAGAGAGTTTGAGCGAAAGAGTGAGGGAGTGAAAGGGGTTCAATGAACCACGGCCTACTACCGGCGACCGTCGTGAGCGAGGACGATAACCAGGCAGCGGTTGAGCCTGACTCTGACGACCACCAGCGGTAGCGACAAAGGAGGGTAGAAACCAGATCTGGTAAGGCTGTTCGAACTAGGCTGTAAAAATGGGCCGAATTTGGTCTGTTTTCGCGTTGGTTAAGCGTGCATTGGGTTGGTTCATGCGTCGAAGAGCAAGGGTTAGGGAATCGGGTCTTTCCAGCGCTCAAAGCCGAGCCTAAAGCCCTTCGAACAAATCCCTAGCTTAGAGTCCAGGTGGGTGTTTCTCACCTCCTAAGTATTAGTAGTTTCAAAATCGTTTTAAGTTTTAAGTTGTGAAGCATGTTAAGTTTAGCTAGTTTATACCCGATAGTGACTTCGAATCGATATATGTTAGTTTAGTTGATTAATACTCGAAAGTGGCTTAGAATCAATCCAAGTGAATTTAGTTAATACATGCCTGAAAGTTCAGTTCGAAGCAAATATGCATGTTTAGATTCCATTCGGACCTATTTAGCTAATTCATGCCTGAAAATCTAGTTCAAAGTGAATTATGCATGTTTAGTTTCTTTTTGAATCTATTCAATTAGTTCAGGCCCGAAAGTTTAGTTCGAAGTGAATTATGCATGTTTAGAATCAATTCGAATATGTTAAGTTAATTCATGCCTGAAAAGTAGTTTTTGAATTATCATCTTAGCATTCGAATAGAAATAGCGTAAGTTTAGCTAATTCATGTTCATTTATTAACTTCAAAATGAATTATAATTGCTTAGAATCGATGTATGCATGTTTAGTCGGTTCATAATCGTATACTAACTTTGAGGTGAATCGTCAGTGTCTAGAATCAGCGAATGAACGCCCCGAATCGACACTTGTCTATTTAGTTGAATTATGCTTATACAATAGCTTTAGACATAGTATTTGAGTGACAAACTGAGCATGTTTACCCCCTTAACTTCAATGTATGAATGTTTGAAACGAACCAAGATCACCTAGGATCGAAGCAGGCTAATTTGATTAGTTCATGTTTATAAGTAACCCTTGAATGATAAGCATTCTTTAAATTGACGCACATTGAACAAGCTAATTCATGCTTAAGAGTACCCTTTTAAAACGACATGAGAACATTTTAAGCCAATGAATGTTTAGTTGGATGGTTATACTTTGAATATTAGTTGATTAGTTATGCGTGAAAGTGGCATGAATTTGGTATGCTTACCTTCTATTCGCAAGTCATGAATGTAGACTAAGTTTCATGCGTTGTGAGTTTATTTCAGTTAATTAAGTTCTTATTTCAAGTTAACACAAAATATACCTATATATTTATGCTTCTGTATGTGGTAACGAGCTATGGGACGGTTGCTCCTTGCTCGGTAAGTTATACGTAGCTATTTCATAAGACCTTTTTGATAATATGTTATGATTATCAAATTGAAAACTGAGGTGATAGTTAGACGGTTTGAGGTAGAACTATGAGTAGTTCGAGGTTCTTGTGGTACGGTGCTTATGAGGAGGGAGTCTGGGTTGTCAATCAACTGCAATCGTGTGGATTGTGAGGCCATGTGTGGCTCATTATGTTGAATTGATTATGAAGTGCTTGAATGTGATACATGTGCCACCCCTTCCTTTCGATGTTCTCAAGTTGCATTATGTGCATAAGGGTGAGTTTTTCAAAGAATGATTTCATGTTTTGAAATAATAGCAGCCATAATTATTAGTGTATGATGGCCTATTTTAACTAAATGAATACAGTTTTGGGAGTGAACTCGCTCGAACGGGGGAATTCCTAAAGGGTTTTATAAATGCGTGAGTTGTATGAGAAGTATTTCACTATGAGATGCTGTAAAATTATTAGCTGTTACGGCCAATACGCTTTAAATTGGCTGAGATAATGTGCTTCGGACAATATGATATGATATGAATGATGTTAGCCTACGGGATAAGTCCTGGTACTAGGAGACCCTGGAAGACCCTGACGAGGGTAATGTAATGGTCCGGTATGTTATATGTAGCCATCCCGGAAGTAAGAGCTTAAGTGTGTGCATTAGGTCTCACTATGGGGTTGAGAATAGACTTCGCCCAATCAGCACCCTGTAATGATCTTATACCAGATGTATTTTCCTAAAAAGAAAAGAAAAGCAATTGGCACTTTGCCATTTTATATGTTTCGAAAGGAAAGAAGGTTTTTACGAGCCCTAAGAGGCCATATGAAATGAGATATGAAAAGCTTATAAGGGTCTTTGCATGACCAATACAAAATGAAATGTCTTTTGAAAGAACAAGAGCCTCAAGAGGCTAAGCAAAGTGCTTTCAAGAAAAGAAGAAAAGTTTTCTGTGCATGTTATGTGCTTTTCTTAAGAATGAAATGTGAATGAGATTTCAAGTAAGGTTAAGTGAAGTATTTTAACGAAAAGAAAGAAAGATGCTTGTGCATATCATATGAATGAAATCTAAGTAAAGCGTGCTAATGAAAGTAAAGCGTTATGTGAACATTCCAAGTATAACTTATGAATGAGATGCTAAATAAGATACGATCATGAAAAATAAAGCCTTATGAGCATGTTCACGCATGCCCTATAAATGAGACTTGAAATGTGTGTGTGCCTTATGCATATCAAATGAATGAAATGTCAAGACAAGTATGATTATGAAATAAAAAGATAATCTTATGTGCATATCATATGAATGAGGTTTTATGCATAGTTTAAATGGAATGCTAAGAAGTTATATTTATGAAAAAGAAAGATCCCTATGCTTAAGCTATAAAAGAAAGTTTCTTTGCTTAGCCCTCGATGCTTGCTTATGTGCTAAGTGCTTGTTAGTTAAAAAAATTCAGAGGCCTAAACATAAGTTTCAACTGCTAAAATGAAGTTTATGATTAGTAGTATTTCATAAGAACTCCGAGAATGCCTAATATGATAGTAAAGTATGAATACGTGATATGTGACTATTAAAGATAATATTGCCTGTAATGGTTTTTGGTTTTAAGGGGATCAAGGGACACCCACTGAGCGCGTGGTTGCTCATCCCACTACTCTTTCCCCTTTTTCCCAGGTTTTCTTTGTGCCAGGTGAAAGTCAAGCCTCTTATGCAGAGGTGAAGTTTGCCCTTGATTGACAAAGAGTCATATGTGCCTACTTATATTCTTAATGAAGCCATGTACAGTATTCTCAGTTTATAAACGTCAGTAAACAATTATGCTAGTTCATGTAATGCATATGGTATAGAGGTCGCTCCGTATGGCCGTATGAGCCAACCATCTCCATAGTTAGATGTCTTCTCTTTTAAAGTTAGTTATGTTTTGGGATGTAAACTCCAATACTCCAGTTGTGTGAACCGTTGAGTTGTATCTTTCATTTACTCCTTATTAATGAACTATGCTGTTTGGTGTACTCCGAGCGAGTGGCTCATTGAGTTATGAACTCCGGCGTGTGACCGTTGAGTTTCTTTTAATGGTTTGCGCTTCCGTTGATTACAGGGACTTATTGTAAGGCTTTTAGCCTAAAAACGGTCAGTTTTTAGGGAAAACTCTGTCCGTTTTGTCCAAAAAATTTACGTAAGAAGTTAAGAAAACATAACTCTTCCTGACCCTAAAGGTTGGGGGTGTTACATTGATGGTATCAGAGCATGGTCCTGCGACCATAGGCCGCGACATGAGTCTGGCTTCTCATATAGGTACCTAGGAACACTTCGTGGTTATGTGACATATGCCTGCTTCGTGTGTAAGTGCGCTTTATAGTACGACCATCTTTGACTTATATAAGGCTCGAGTAGGTTGATTGAGTAAAAGTGGCAAGTTGTGCATTGGTATAAGAGTCAAATAGCTCTCCCCACACCTTCAAGTGGCATTGTGAATACTTCATTGGTGTAATATGTTCCTAATGTGCTAATTGACTTCACTGATTGACTTTTAGGCGATCCGGTTGAGCCAATCGGATGTATGTGAGCCGTGTGTTAGGAAGTCAGTCCAATTCACTTGTATCATGTGAGCTAAGTGATGTTTGGAACGACAAATGTTTTCTTCGTGCGCTCTGATGAGGCAATCGACAATTAAAGTACGTCAATTAGACTCAAGCGATTGAAAATTCTTTTCTAAGCTCGTCTTTGCCCCTAAGGTACGATTTGCTCCTCGGGCCCCATAATGGAGTGAGCAGACGTACTCAAAGGTTGGTAGAGAAGAAGTTCAAAACAGATCAGCTAATTTCACCTTTGAAATTCGAAGTTTCGAAATGTTAATATCTTTTCGTTGCCAAGTCAAGTTTTACTTTACAGTCTTTAGCTATGATGAATGAGCTTAGGTTTCCAAGTACATGCCATTGTACTATACATGTCGAGATCAATTGCTATAATTGGCAATCCTACTAAATGATATCTTCCCTCTTTTCTTTTGAATGTCGAATTCCCTAAGTATATTAGAGGCTACCTTTATATGCATGCTTGAAAGACTATGTGCTAGTGGTAGGAGCTCGTTGAACATTGCATAAGTGTACCTATCGTTCTCCTTCTTTGCCATTATTGCCTAAACCATGCATTACCTGTTCTTTTTATTATATAGATTGTTATTCGTGAAAGGGGTGACAATGTTTTGGCCTGAACGAACCCTGATATACCTAGAAAGCATAAGGGAGAAAGAATCTGGCAGACTTTGGAATTGTACATAGTAAATGATTCCTACTAAGGTAAGCGACCTATGGTGAGACTCCTATGATCACCTGTGGAATGGGTGTACCTCATAAGACCTCAACGCGTACCTATACGACCAGTAATGTCAACCATACTCAAACAACCCTGGCAGTTGGACACCAAATCCTTCCTAAATTGAACGGTGTTTAGGGCAAGCCATTGACCACATGTTGCAAAGGAGGATTGCACGCGTATATACAATTTTAGGCGTTCTCTCTATATGACGACCCCATGAGTCTGCATATCTTAAGGATTTCTTATGACGCCAAGGGGATGTTGTGTGATGTCTCTATTGCCTTGCTATGAAATGAAAACCCCCTGGTCAAGTAACTTAGTTTTAAAGTGCTTCGGTTGTGTATGCTGGTGAAAGAGCTTGACTTGAGTCGGATTGGTACGTGACTTGATTATTCAGATTATCCAAGCTTGATAATTCATGACATGGCATAACCTCTTACTTATTGCTTACATTCCGTGAATTCTATAATTCCACATAATAGCTGAATAACTGCATACACAAATATTAAAACATGATGAGACAACCTTAGAAACCTGCATTCACACATTCTTGCCTTTGTATGTTTTATCAGAGTAGCACAGCGGAAGCATGTAGGCCCATAAGCCATAGACCCAGGACTCATCTAGGAGCATAACCATTCATTTGTATGAATCTATGACTTCAGAGATGATCAGCCCCAAGTAAGAACCCTAGGGAAAGACTCCCCACCATCAAAATCATCGACTTACATTCCTGCCTCAGCATTTCCTTCTCCAAGTTGATCTTATCAACATGATTATGCTAGCTCATGTTAGTCATTATTCTGGATTTTCAGTGCTCTATTGTAAACCCTATGTGATGTCAATGTGAATTCGATCTTTTATTGCCAATATGGCGCAATTAGTATCTCTGCTACCTTAGTGTAACATGGTAACCTTCTAATAAATGATTTAACCTTAGATGGACCTAATGTCTTCATGTTTTAGAACAAACCTGATTAAGTAAACCCCTTCATATAACTTTAGCATGCCCTATCTAAGTTGGCATGAATGAAATGTTTAAAGGTTACTCGTGATTGATGTCAAAACATAGAAATGCTGGTCAGATATGCTTTCGTTTATAAAATTACTTGCTAAATGTATATTAGCCGGTTGCATGTTACTTCCAATTCCTAAACTTGAGAATGTTGAAATGTTGATACTATGCAATACTATGTCGTACTATTATACTTAAATGATGCTATGTGACGCTGTTATGCTTAAGTGATACTATGTGGTGCCATGTGACATTTTTGTTATTCTAAATGTGTTATAGGAGTCTCCATGTTAATCATTGTGGTCCCAAAAGTGACTTGAATTCATGTTTTAGAATGAGACTACCATATGTAACCTCGAGATGTCATCGTCCCGGTTGCCACACCTTTAGATGCCCACTTGTAGGTGCATATCCATAGAGTTGTTGCCTGCCATGCAAACTAAGTCTAGATTATCAAAAATCTATGTTTCATTTTCAAAACAAACTCCATATGGTTTCCATGCCAACTTATTTGCCCTTCTTCAATGTGATTTGCCCCCGGCGCCTAAATAAAGTGAGTAGACGCTTGAAGAGGATTGGCGAGGAGGAGACTGGATACCATAAATCATTTTCTTTCAATTTAAAAGAAGTAGACTCTGTAAAAGGAAGCCTTTTGAAAACCTACCGCGTAGATCTTAGTTGTGTGCGTGCATTCTAGGGAAGACCGAACTTAGATTTAGAATTTCGAGGACGAAATTCTTTTAAGGGGGGAAGAGTATAAGACCTGCATTTTTTTTTGTTTTAGTTAAGCTAACTGTATTACCTTTTTACGTTATAAAATCGTATTTTTAGTAACTGTATGAGTTAAATGGTTAACGATGTGCTTTAGGGAGCTATAATTTTAATAAAAAGGGATTATTATTGCTATTATTGATTTCAAAGTTAATTTGTGCTATTTGTGCCTTTAAATTATATAGATAATTAATTTAGTCGTTATTCGATTTATTTAGTCGTTTCCCGAATACAATTAGGATTTCAACCTTAGAATTAGTTTGTGGTTTATTAAATCGAATCTAGATGTATTCGGGATCGAATAGTCGACGAAAGATCGTATTATCGATTTGGGATGGGATATGAGGCCCGAGATTAGAAAGATAGGCGATGTTAGCTGATTGAGCAAGCATCAAAAAAAGGGGGGGCAAAAGCCCTTTCTTCTTCTCGGCGGACATGAGCAAGGCGGGTTTCCTCAAACCCTAACCCCCGCGAACCTGCCACCACTAGAGAGAGAGAAGGGTGGACCGAGAGAAAGTGGAGGGTCGGGGAACGCCGGCGGCTGGCGCCCGGCCATCGTCGCGCCTGGTGCGACCCCCGGCGCTGCCCCGCGATGCCACAACAGAGAAAGAGAGAGAGTTTGAGCGAAAGAGTGAGGGAGTGAAAGGGGTTCAATGAACCACGGCCTACTACCGGCGACCGTCGTGAGCGAGGACGATAACCAGGCAGCGGTTGAGCCTGACTCTGACGACCACCAGCGGTAGCGACAAAGGAGGGTAGAAACCAGATCTGGTAAGGCTGTTCGAACTAGGCTGTAAAAATGGGCCGAATTTGGTCTGTTTTCGCGTTGGTTAAGCGTGCATTGGGTTGGTTCATGCGTCGAAGAGCAAGGGTTAGGGAATCGGGTCTTTCCAGCGCTCAAAGCCGAGCCTAAAGCCCTTCGAACAAATCCCTAGCTTAGAGTCCAGGTGGGTGTTTCTCACCTCCTAAGTATTAGTAGTTTCAAAATCGTTTTAAGTTTTAAGTTGTGAAGCATGTTAAGTTTAGCTAGTTTATGCCCGATAGTGACTTCGAATTGATATATGTTAGTTTAGTTGATTAATACTCGAAAGTGGCTTAGAATCGATCCAAGTGAATTTAGTTAATACATGCCTGAAAGTTCAGTTCGAAGCGAATATGCATGTTTAGATTCTATTCGGACCTATTTAGCTAATTCATGCCTGAAAATCTAGTTCAAAGTGAATTATGCATGTTTAGTTTCTTTTTGAACCTATGCAATTAGTTCAGGCCCAAAAGTTTAGTTCGAAGTGAATTATGCATGTTTAGAATCAATTCGAATATGTTAAGTTAATTCATGCCTGAAAAGTAGTTTTTGAATTATCATCTTAACATTCGAATCGAAATAGCATAAGTTTAGCTAATTCATGTTCATTTATTAACTTCGAAATGAATTATAATTGCTTAGAATCGATGTATGCATGTTTAGTCGGTTCATAATCGTATACTAACTTTGAGGTGAATCGTCAGTGTCTAGAATCAAGGAATGAACGCCCTGAATCGACGCTTGTCTATTTAGTTGAATTATGCTTATACAATAGCTTTAGACATAGTATTTGAGTGACGAACTGAGCATGTTTACCCCCTTAACTTCAATGTATGAATGTTTGAAACGAACCAAGATTACCTAGGATCGAAGCAAGCTAATTTTATTAGTTCATGTTTATAAGTAACCCTTGAATGATAAGCATTCTTTAAATTGACGCACATTGAACAAGCTAATTCATGCTTAAGAGTACCCTTTTAAAACGACATGAGAACATTTTAAGCCAATGAATGTTTAGTTGGATGGTTATACTTTGAATATTAGTTGATTAGTTATGCATGAAAGTGGCATGAATTTGGTATGCTTACCTTCTATTCGCAAGTCATGAATGTAGACTAAGTTTCATGCGTTGTGAGTTTATTTCAGTTAATTAAGTTCTTATTTCAAGTTAACACAAAATATACCTATATATTTATGCTTCTGTATGTGGTAACGAGCTATGGGACGGTTGCTTCTTACTCGGTAAGTTATACGTGGCTATTTCATAAGACCTTTTTGATAATATGTTATGATTATCAAATTGAAAACCGAGATGATAGTTGGATGGTTTGAGGTAGAACTATGAGTGGTTCGAGGTTCTTGTGATACAGTCCTTGTGAGGAGGGAGTCTGGGTTGTGAACAACCGCAATCGTGTGGATTGTGAGGCTATGTATGGTTCATTGTGTTGAATTGATCATGAAGTGCTTGAATGTGATGCATGTGCACCCCCTTCCCTTCGATGTTCTCAAGTTGCATTATGTGCATAAGGGTGAGTTTTTCAAAGAATGATTTCATGTTTTGAAATGATAGCAGCCATAATTATTAGTGTATGATGGCCTATTTTAACTAAATGAATACAGTTTTGGGAGTGAAATCGCTCGAACGGGGGAATCCCTAAAGGATTTTATAAATGCGTGAGTTGTGTGAGAAGTATTTCGCTGTGAGATGCAGTAAAATTATTAGCTGTTACGGCCGATACGCTTCAAATTGGCTGAGATAATGTGCTTCGGACAATATGATATGATATGAATGATGTTAGCCTAGGGGATAAGTCCTAGTACTAGGAGACTCTAGAAGACCCTGATGAGGGTAATGTAATGGTCCGGTATGTTATATGTAGTCATCCTGGGAGTAAGAGCTTAAGTGTGAGCATTAGGTCTCACTATGGGGTTGAGAATAGATCTCACCCAATCAGTACTCTGTAATGATCTTATGCCAGATGTATTTTCCTAAAAAGAAAAGAAAAGCAATTGGCACTTTGCCATTTTATATGTTTCGAAAGGAAAGAAGGTTTTTACGGGCCCTAAGAGGCCATAGCTTATAAGGGTCTTTGCATGACCAATACGAAATGAAATGTCTTTTGAAAGAACAAGAGCCTCAAGAGGCTAAGCAAAGTGCTTTCAAGAAAAGAAGAAAAGTTTTTTGTGCATGTTATGTGCTTTTCTTAAGAATGAAATGTGAATAAGATTTCAAGTAAGGTTAAGTGAAGTATTTTAACGAAAAGAAAGAAAGATGCTTGTGCATATCATATGAATGAAATCTAAGTAAAGCGTGCTACTGAAAGCAAAGCGTTATGTGAACATTCCAAGTATAACTTATGAATGAGATGCTAAATAAGATACGATCATGAAAAATAAAGCCTTATGAGCATGTTCACGTATGCCCTATGAATGAGACTTGAAATGTGTGTGTGCCTTATGCATATCAAATGAATGAAATGTCAAGACAAGTATGATTATGAAATAAAAGGATAACCTTATGTGCATATCATATGAATGAGGTTTTATGCATAGTTTAAATGGAATGCTAAGATGTTATCGTTATGAAAAAGAAAGATCCCTATGCTTAAGCTATAAAAGAAAGTTTCTTTGCTTAGCCCTCGATGCTTGCTTATGTGCTAAGTGTTTGTTAGTTAAAAAAATTCAGAGGCCTAAACATGAGTTTCAATGGCTAAAATGAAGTTTATGATTAGTAGTATTTCATAAGAACTCCGAGAATGCCTAATATGATAGTAAAGTATGAATATGTGATATGTGACTATTGAAGATATTATTGCCTGCAACGGTTTTGGTTTTAAGGGGGTCGGGGGACACTCACTGAGCGTGTGGTTGCTCATCCCACTACTCTTTCCCCTTTTCCCCAGGTTTTCTTTGTGACAGTTGAAAGTGAAGCCTCTTATGTGGAGTTAAAGTTTGCCCTTGATTGAAAAAAGAGTTATATGTGCCTACTTATGTTCTTAACGAAGCCATGTACAGTACTCTTAGTTTATAAACGTCTGTAAACAATTATGCTAGTTCATGTAATGCGTATGGTATAAAGGTCGCTCTGTATGGCCGTATGAGCCAACCATCTAAATAGTTAGATGTCTTCTCCTTTAAAGTTAGTTATGTTTTAGGATGTAAACCCTAATACTCCGGTTGTGCGAACTGTGGAGTTGTATCTTTCATTTATTCCTTATTAATGAACTACTCTGTTTGGTGTACTCCGAGCGGGTGGCTCATTGAGTTATGAACTCCGGCGTGTGGCCATTGAGTTTCTTTTAATGTATTGCGCTTCCGTTGATTACAGGGACTTATTGTAAGGCTTTTAGCCTGGAAACAGTCAGTTTTTAGGGGCAACTTTGTCCGTTTCGCCCCAGAAATTTGCGTAAGAAGTTAAGAAAACGTAACGCTTTCGGCGTAGGGGCTGGGGGTGTTAAAATTAATGGTATCGGAGCATGGTCCTGTGACCATAGGCCGTGACCTGAGTCTTGCATCTCATATAGGTGCCTAGGAACACTTTGTGGTTATATGACATATGCCTGCTTCGTGTGCAAGTGTGCTTTATAGTACAGCCATCTTTGACTTATGTGAGGCTCGAGTAGGTCGATTGAGTAGAAGTGGCGAGTTGTGCATTAGTATAAGAGTCAAATAGCTCTCCCCACACCTTCAGGTGGCATTGTGAATATTTCATTGGTGTAATATGTTCCTAATGTGCTAATTGACTTCACTGATTGACTTTTAGATGATTCAGTTGAGCCAATCGGATCTGTGTGAGTCGTGTATTAGGAAGTGAGTCCAATTCACTTGTATCGTGTGAGCTAAGTGATGTTTTGAATGATAAATGTTTTCTTCGTGCGCTCTGATAAGGCAATCGATAGTTAAAGCACGTCAATTAGACTCAAGCAATTGAAAATTCTTTTCTAAGCTCGTCTTTGCCCCTAACGTACGATTTGCTCCTCAGGCCCCATAATAGAGTGAGCAGACGTACTCAAAGGTTGGTAGAGAAGAAGTTCAAAACAGATCAGCTAATTTCACCTTTGAAATCCGAAGTTTCGACATGTTAATATCTTTTCGTTGTCAAGTCAAGTTTTACTTTACACTCTTTAGCTATGATGAACGAGCTTAGGTTTCCAAGTACATGCCATTGTACTATACGTGTCGAGATCGATTGCTATAATTGGTAATCCTACTAAATGATATCTTCCCTCTTTTCTTTTGAATGCCGAATTCCCTAAGTATATTAGAGGCTACCTTTGTATGCATGCTTGAAAGACTATGTGCTAGTGGTAGGAGCTCGTTGAACATTGCATAAGTGTACCTATCATTCTCCTTCTTTGCCATTATTGCCTAAACCATGCATTACCTGTTCTTTTTATTATATAGATTGTTATTCGTGAAAGGGGTGACAATGTTTTGGCCTGAACGAACCCTGATATACCTAGAAAGCATAAGGGAGAAAGAATCTGGTAGACTTTGGAATTGTACATAGTAAATGATCCCTACTAAGGTAAGCGACCTACGGTGAGACTCCTATGATCACCTGTGGAATGGGTGTACCTCCTAAGACCTCAACGCGTACCTATACGACCAGTAATGTCAACCATACTCAAATAACCCTGGCAGTTGGACACCAAATCCTTCCTAAATTGAACGGTGTTTAGGGCAAGCCATTGACCACAGGTTGCAAAGGAGGATTGCACGCGTATATACAATTCTAGGCGTTCTCTCTATATGACGACCCCATGAGTCTGCATGTCTTAAGGATTTCTTATGACGCCAAGGGGATGTTGTGTGATGTCTCTATTGCCTTGCTATGAAATGAAAACCCCCTGGTCAAGTAACTTAGTTTTAAAGTGCTTCGGTTGTGTATGCTGGTGAAAGAGCTTGACTTGAGTCGGATTGGTACGTGACTTGATTATTCAGATTATCCAAGCTTCATAATTCATGACATGGCATAACCTCTGACTTATTGCTTGCATTCTGTGAATTCTATAATTCCACATAATAGCCGAATAACTGCATAGACAAATATTAAAGCATGATGAGACAACCTTAGAAACCTGCATTCACACATTCTTGCCTTTGTATGTTTTATCAGAGTAGCACAGTGGAAGCATGCAGGCCTATATGCCATAGACCCAGGACTCATCTAGGAGCATAACCATTCATTTGTATGAATCTATGACTTCAGATACGATCAACCCCAAGTAAGAACCCTAGGGAAAGACTCCCCACCATCGAAATCATCGACTTGCATTCCTGCCTCAGCATTTCCTTCTCCTAGTTGATCTTATCAACATGATTATGCTAGTTTATGTTAGTCGTGATTTCGGATTTTCAGTGCTCTATTGTAAACCCTACGTGATGTCAATGTAAATTCGACCTTTTATTGCCAATATGGCGCAATTAGTATCTCTGCTACCTTAGTGTAAGGTGGTAACCTTCTAATAAATGATTTAACCTTAGATGGACCTAATGTCTTCATGTTTTAGAACAAACTTGATTAAGTAAACCCCTTCATATAACTTTAGCATGCCCTGTCTAAGTTGCCATGAATGAAATGTTTAAAGGTTACTCGTGATTGATGTAAAAACATAGAAATGCTGGTCAGATATGCTTTTGTTTATAAAATTGCTTGCTAAATGTATATTAGCCGGTTGCATGTTACTTCCAATTCCTAAACTTGAGAATGCTGAAATGCTGATACTATGCAATACTATGTCATACTATTATACTTAAATGATGCTATGTGACGCTGTTATGCTTAAGTGATACTATGTGGTGCCATGTGACATTTTTGTTATTCTAAATGTGTTATAGGAGTCTCCATGTTAATCATTGTGGTCCCAAAAGTGACTTGAATTCATGTTTTAGAATGAGACTACCATATGTAACCTTGAGATGTCATCGTCCCAGTTGCCACACCTTTAGATGCCCACTTGTAGGTGCATATCCATAGAGTTGTTGCCTGCCATGCAAACTGAGTCTAGATTATCAAAAATCTATGTTTCATTTTCAAAACAAACTCCATATGGTTTCCATGCCAACTCATTTGCCCTTCTTCAATGTGATTTGCCCCCGGCGCCTAAATAAAGTGAGTAGACGCTTGAAGAGGATTGGCGAGGAGGAGACTGGATACCATAAGTCATTTTCTTTCGATTTAAAAGAAGTAGACTCTGCAAAATGAAGCCTTTTGAAAACCTACCGCATAGATCTTAGTAGTATACGTGCATTCTAGGGAAGACCGAACTTAGATTTAGAATTTCGAGGAGAAAATTCTTTTAAGGGGGGAAGAGTGTAAGACCCGCATTTTTTTTTTTTTTTGGTTTTCCGTTAAGCTAACTGTATTACCTTTTACATTATAAAATCATATTTTTAGTAACTGTATGAGTTAAATGATTATCGACGTGCTTTAGGGAGCTATAATTTTATTAAAAAGGGATTATTATTACTATTATTGATTTCAAAGTTAATTTGTGCTATTTGTGCCTTTAAATTATATCGATAATTTAATTTAGCCGTTATTCAATTTATGTTGTTGTTTCCCGAATACGATTAGGATTTCAACCTTAAAATTAGTTTGCGGTTTATTAAATCGAATCTAGACGTATTCGGGATCGAATAATCGACGAAGGGTCGTATTATCGATTCGGGATGCGATATGAGGCCCGAGATTAGAAAGATAGGCGATGTTAGCTGATTGAGCAAGCATCAAAAAGATGGGGGGGGAAGCCCCTTTCCTCTTCTCGGCGAACACGAGCAAGGCAGGTTTCCTCAAACCTTAACCCCCGCGAACCTGCCACCAGCAGAGAGAGAGGGGCGGACCGAGAGAAAGTGGAGGGTCGGGGAACGCCGGCAGCTGCCGGTCGGCCATCGTCGCGCCTGGTGCGACCCCGGCGCTACCCCGCGACGCCACAACAGAGAAAGAGAGAGAGTTTGAGCGAAAGAGTGAGGGAGTGAAAGGGGTTCAATAAACCACGGCCTGCTGCCGATGACTGTCGTGACCGAGGACGATGACCAGGCAGCGGTTGAGCCTGACTCTGGCGACCACCAGCAGTAGCAACAAAGGAGGGTAAAAACCAAATTGGGTAAGGCTGTTCGAACTGGGCTGCAAAAATGGGTCGAATTTGGTCTGTTTTTGCATTGGTTAAGCATGGATTGGGTTGGTTCGTGCGTCAGAGAGCAAGGGTCAGGGAATCGGGTCTTTCCAGCGCTCAAAGCCGAGCCTAAAGCCTTTCGAACGAATGCCTAGCTTGGAGTCCAGACTGGTGTTTCTCACCTCCTAAGTATTAGTAGTTTCAAAATTGTTTTAAGATTTAAGTTTTGAAGCATGTTAAGTTTAGCTAGTTTATACCCGATAGTGACTTCAAATCGGTATATGTTAGTTTAGTTGATTAATACTCGAAAGTGGCTTAGAATCGATCCAAGTGAATTTAGTTAATACATGCCTGAAAGCTCAGCTCGAAACGAATATGCATGTTTAGATTCTATTCGGACCTATTTATCTAATTCATGCCTGAAAATCTAGTTCAAAGTGAATTATGCATGTTTAGTTTCTATTCGAATCTATTCAGTTAGTTCAGGCCCGAAAGTTTAGTTCGAAGTGAATTATGCATGTTTAGAATCAATTCGAATATGTTAAGTTAATTCATGCCTGAAAAGTAGTTTTCGAATTATTATCTTAGCATTCGAATCGAAATAGGGTAAGTTTAGCTAATTCATGTCCGTGTATTAACTTCAAAACGAATTATAATTGCTTAGAATCGACGTATGCATGTTTAGTCGTTTCATAATCGTATACTAACTTTGAGGTGAATCGTCAGTGCCTAGAATCAACGCATGAACGCCCCGAATCAACACTTGTTTATTTAGTAGAATTATGCTTATACAATAGCTTTAGACATAGTATTTAAGTGACGAACTGAGCATGTTTACCCCCTTAACTTCAATGTATGAATGTTTGAAATGAACCAAGATCACCTAGGATCGAAGCAGGCTAATTTGATTAGTTCATGTTTATAAGTAACCCTTGAATGACAAGCATTCTTTAAATTGACGCAGATTGAACTAGCTAATTCATGCTTAACAGTACCCTTTTGAAACATCCTAAGAATATTTTAAGCTAATGAATGTTTAGTTGGATGGTTATACTTTGAATATTAGCTGATTAGTTATGCATGAAAGTGGCATGAATTTGGTATGCTTACCTTCTATTCGAAAGTCATGAATGTAGACTAAGTTTCATGTGTTGTGAGTTTATTTCAGTTAATTAAGTTCTTATTTCAAGTTAATGCAAAATATACCTATATATTTATGTTTCTGTATGTGGTAACGAGCTATGGGACGGTTGCTGCTTGCTCAGTAAGTTATACGTAGCTATTTCATAAGACCTTTTTGATAATATGTTATGATTATCGAATTAAAAACCGAGATGGTGGTTGGATGGTTTGAGGTAGAACTATGAGTAGTTCGAGGTTCTTGTGGTACGGTGCTTGTGAGGAGGAAGTTTGGGTTGTGAATTAACCGCAATTGTGTGGATTGCGAGGCCATGTGTGGCTCATTGTGTTGAATTGATGATGAAGTGCTTGAATGTGATACATGTGCAACCCCTTCCCTTCGATGTTCTCAAGTTGCATTATGTGCATAAGGGTGGGCTTTTCAAAGAATGATTTCATGTTTTAAAATGATAGTAGCCATAATTATTAGTGTATGATGGCCTATTTTAACTAAATGAATACAGTTTTGGGAGTGAACTCGCTCGAACGGGGGAATCACTAAAGAGTTTTATAAATGCGTGAGTTGTATGAAAAGTATTTCACTGTGAGAGGCAGCAAAATTATTAGCCATCATGGCCGATATGCTTTAAATAAGCTAACATAATGTGCTTCGGACAATATGATATGATATGAATGATGTTAGCCTAGGGGATAAGTCCTAGTATTAGGAGACCCTAGAAGACCCTGGCGAGGGTAATGTAATGGTCCAATATATTATATGTAGTCATCCCGGGAGTAAGAGCTTAAGTGTAAGCGTTAGGTCTCATTATGGGGTTGAGGATAGATCTCACCCAATCAGCGCCCTGTAATGATCTTATGCCAGATGTATTTTCCTAAAAAGCAAAGAAAAGCAATTGGCACATTGCCATTTTATATGTTTCGAAAGGAAAGAAGGTTTTTATCGGCCCTGAGAGGCCATATGAAATGAGAAATGAAAAGCTTATAAGGGTCTTTGCATGACCAATACGAAGTGAAATGTCTTTTGAAAGAACATGAGCCTCAAGAGGCTAAGCAAAGTGCTTTCAAGAAAAGAAGAAACGTTTTCTATGCATATTATGTGCTTTTCTTAAGAATGAAATGTGAATGAGATTTCAAGTCAGGTTAAGTGATGTATTTTCATGAAAAGAGAGAAAGATGCTTGTGCACATCATATGAATGAAATCTAAGTAAAGCATGCTAATGAAAGCAAAGCGTTATGTGAACATTCCAAGTATAACTTATGAATGAGATGCTAAATAAGATACGATTATGAAAAAGAAAGCCTTATGAGCATGTTCACGCATACCCTATGAATGAGACTTGAAATGTGTGTGTGCCTTATGCATATCAAATGAATGAAATGCCAAGACAAGTATGATTATGAAATAAAAAGATAACCTTATGTGCACATCATATGAATGAGGTTTTATGCATAGTTTAAATGGAATGCTAAGAAGTTATATTTATGAAAAAGAAAGATCCCTATGCTTAAGCTATAAAAGAAAGTTTCTATGCTTAGCCCTCGATGCTTGCTTATGTGCCAAGTGCTTGTTAGTTAAAAAAATTCAGAGGCCTAAATATGAGTTTCAATGGCTAAAATGAAGTTTATGATTAGTAGTATTTCATAAGAACTCCGAGAATGTCTAATATGATAGTAAAGTATAAATACGTGATATGTGACTATTAAAGATAATATTGCCTGCAACGGTTTTTGGTTTTAAGGGGATCGGGAGACACTCACTGAGCGTGTGGTTTCTCATCCCACTACTCTTTTCCCTTTTCCCCAGGTTTTCTTTGTGCCAGGTGAAAGTCAAGCCTTTTATGCAGAGTTGAAGTTTGCCCTTGATTGACAAAGAGTCATATGTGCCTACTTATGTTCTTAACGAAGCCATGTATAGTATTGTTAGTTTATAAACGTCTGTAAACAATTATGCTAGTCCATGTAATGCATATGCTATAAAAGTCGCTCTGTATGGTCATATGAGCCAACCATCTAAATAGTTAGATATCTTCTCTTTTAAAGTTAGTTATATTTTGGATGTAAACCCCAATACTTCAGTTGTGTGAACCGTTGAGTTGTATCTTTCATTTATTCCTTATTAATGAACTATGCTGTTTGGTGTACTCCGAGCGAGTGGCTCGTTGAGTTATGAACTTCAGCGTGTGGCCGTTGAGTTTTTTTTAATGTTTTGCACTTCCGTTGATTACAGGGACTTATTGTAAGGCTTTTAGCCTGAAAACGGTCAGTTTTTAGGAGAAACTCTATCCGTTTCGTCGTAGAAATTTACGTAAGAAGTTAAGAAAACGTAACGCTTCCTGACCCTAGAGGTTGGGGGTATTATACCTAGACAGAGGGTTGCGCCTGCCTTAAGCTCATATATATATTCCAGTGTATAAGACCTTGTCACTTTGTATAAGAATTATCTGATAGTGGCCATTCTTATGACTTGTAGGAGACTTCCAGTATGACTTGTAGGAGACTTTGTATAAAAATAATCGTACGCAGTGGTCACACTTTTGAGCTCAAGGATATATGGAATACAAACTGTCATCATAGAATCAAGACATATACAACATATTCATTGCTACATGCCTTTGAGGAAAATGAATTAGCAGATATATATAAATTAAAATAAGCAAAGATGCTGTTTTGAACAATTCTGTTTTGAGGAATAATGCTATTTTGAACAATTAAAATAAGCAAAAATGCTGTTTTAAACAATTAAAATAAGCAAAAATGTTGTTTGCGAAAAATAAATTACTAGATATACATAGATTAAAACGCATTAGTAGATATCAAGACATATACATAAATTAAAATAAGCAAAAATGGAGGTTAAAGGGAAAAAATTAAGCAAATATAGAGGTTCAAGGTGTAAGCAATTCTGTAATCATAACTGTTGTTAGATATATATACCTCATGTTGTTTTGAACACCAATAGTCAACCAATCGCATCAACCCATCACGAGAGTGCCCTTTGGGAACAATCTCATATATGTCCTCTCTTGTTTTCTCTTTAGGTTTGAAGTGGTCTCTCTTCAAACCATGTTTATATTGCTTGAAATGCTTAGCAACATGTTTAAGGACACGTTTATCAAAGCCCTTATCTGCTGGATACATGAACTTGCACTATACATCATTTACAAGTCAGAAATCCAGAATGAATGAACTTGACCAATCTAAACTTTAGATAGCTAGATGTTTAAATTAGATTTAAAAAAATACTTACTTGAACCACTTCAATTATGTCGGCTTTATTTGTTTTGTTCAATTTATGCCAGCTAATCGTTCCGATAGGGTAAAATCTCTCTAACCTTACAATGTAGTCAAGAAACCTCACGAAAATGTAGCCTCCCTTTCTAATAGGTTGGTTGTAGTTGTTAAATGCCACACAAAATCTTACCCCTTGCTTGTAATTCATAAAATCTCAAGGTAGAATTGATCCTTTTATCACCTCCTCACTCCCTTGATCATCTGTTGAAAAGAATATAATTTAGAAGACATTAATTATGATAATGACTAACTGAAACTAACAGTCCAAAGCTGGGAAAGGGTGTTTTGATTAGCCGGGCTAATAATAGTCAGAAAATATTTTTAAAAATAGTTTTGATTTATATGCCAAAAAAATAGGTTGAAAATATCTTTCAAAAACAATTTTGATTAGTAGGCCAAAAGACAATTTGAATATATGTTCAACAAACCAAAAATATTGTTTACCAATGGTCAGGACTTCTTCTTTTGCATCGAACTGTATGTTATCTTTCCAATATGATTGAGAAGATCTAGTGCTTTTAGATATAGATGACTTCTTTTGTTTCCTTCTAACATGACCCTTTCCTTTATTATTAGACTGATTTCGAGAACTCCTGGCTAAGTCTTCATAATCACCATTGCCATTTGAGGGAGATTCTCTACTTGCCTGGCTAGTGGAGCCTGTTTTTTGATGCACTTCTTATTGTGTTGCACCTTTAGCAACTTTAACAGTAGCTGAGGGGGATTGATTGTGCAACGGTACTAACCTAGTTGAGGGATTTACTTGGGAAGTTCTAAAAACAAAAGTGGGCTAACAAGGTCGATTCGATCCTGTAGTTAAGGGATTTACTTGTGAAGTTCCAACAAGAGAAGGGGGCTGATAAGGTGGATTCGATCCTGTAGTAGTAAAGGATGGCTGAAAAGGAGCAAATCTTATTGTAGATGGGCAAATCAGGGGCTGTGCTGCTCCAGTTAGGGAAGTGGGTGTATGTACGGGCTGTAATGCAACAATGGAGGCAGTAGGTTGCGGCTGAAGGGATGGCTAAGATGCTAAAAGCAAAAACAATGCACGTACAATAGTGAGACAAATACCATAATATTAAATTACAAGAAAGCTAAATCAGTGAAAACCTCTCAAAAATATGTTTTCATTAACTGATAGAGTAAACATATCTGATCTTCCATTTAAAGAAGTAGGCTGAACAAGCTGCTGTATAATTGGTTTTGATCCTCCAACAGATCTAGTCCAATACTGAACTATTTGTTTTAAAGCTTTAATAGATGCACTAGGTGGGGGAGGTAGTTGTCCAGATCATCGTGGCACTTCAATTGAAGCTCGAGTTGATGCTGCATGCTGAACAGATTTTTTGACAGACGGTTGCAAAGGTAATTGCAATGCTCCACTTGATAGAGTAGGCAGAAGAAGCTGCTGCGAAAGTGGTTTTGATGCTCCAATAGATCTACTCAGCCCAACTGATCACTGCTGCACAATTAGTTTTGAAGCTCTAGCTCCAGTACCTAGTGGGAGAAGTATCTGTCCAGAACATCCAGGAGCTTCAGTTGATGCTCCAGCCACAGCAGTGGGTGGCCGAAGCGGCTGTGTGGGTGGCCGTAGGACTCCACTAGAATTCGGGCATAGTACAGGCTGCTGCACTAGCGATTCTGATGCTTTCAAGGAGGAAGCAGGTTGTGTTGGTTGTGCTGTTGCAGCACTGGAGCTGGGATGACCAAGTGATTGTGCTGCTATGGATGATTTGGCAGCCAGTACATTGAGTGCTCTTTTGCTCTTGTAACTCATCCTTTATGCCTTACTTTGTACTCAATACCTGACAATAAGAGTTGCAAAGACATTTACCTGGATCAGTGACATGAGACACATTAGTTGATAAAACCAACTGTGGATAACTACATATGTAAATTCAAGTCATTAACTACATATATAATATCAAGTCATAGTAATAGATGTAGTACTACCTGATTTAATATCGAGCATAATATTACAATATCCAACAGTTGATAAAACCAACTTAACTCAAGCCATAGACTTAGATATAATATCAAGAATAAGTAACTACACTTATCAAACATGGGAAACACAGAAGACAGATAAGTAATCCAACAATAAAATAGCAAAGAGATAACATTATTCCATATCAAAATAATGCTTAACACACAATGATCATATACTACGCACTAAAAAGCCTACAACATATCCTCGCTTAAATCAAAAATGTCTCTGGGCTTCGTTTTAATAACATGCAACCATCCTTTTTATTTCTCATCTTCAATGTAGAAAACTTGCTTTGCTTGAGATAAGAAGACAAATGGATCATCATGTAAATATCGACCGGTATGAATGAGCTTTGAGAAGTTCACACAAGCATGGCCATTTCTAAAAGTTTTGAAACCCCTATTTATATCTACCCAATCACAACAAAAAGCCACAACTTTATATGCCCCATAATAATCTAATTCATAGATGCCCATCAGTTTTCCATAGTAAGCTTGGCCATCAGCTTCCACCATAACCCCAGAATTTTGTGTCTTTCGGTAACACTCATAATGAACTATTTGGAATTTGTAGCCATTAACTATGAAGCTTTTAACGCTTTCAGCTACAGGGTTTAAACCACCGGCTAAAGCTTTTCTCAACTTTCCTTCTGGTGTGCTCATATCAATGTACTCCACCTATAATACGAAAATGTTTAGTTATATAAAAGTAGTTACACAAGCACACTATATATAGAAATTCATGGCATACATTCTTGAAGATAAAAAGATAACCTGATTTTGCAGCCATCCATCTAATTCATTAATTATCCAATCACTTCGAAGAGTTTCATTCGCAGTTACTGAAGAGCATCGATTAGAGGCTTCCCTTTCATTTAAGAATTCCCTAACATAATTAGCAAAAGCGGTTTCCTCATTTAGTTTCATCACCAAAAATGAAAACCCAATTAGTGGAGCATTATGGTGCATAGATGATACTTACTCAATAAGTTCTTTCATATCATCTGAATGAAGCAGTACATAGTGATGTGCCTGCCTTAAGCTCTTGTCATCAAGACGACAAGTCCTCTCCATCCTAACCACTCGGCCACCAGAGGTAAATAAGTAGGTACTCATATTAACATTATAATCATCATTCCTCTTGCTCCTACAAAATATGGTCTCAACCCCTTCCAAAAAGGTTGAACAAAAGGTGATAGTCTCCTCAAGAATGTACCCTTCAGGCTGGGATTTATTAATGACAAGAGATTTCAAATGGGCCAAGTACCTTTTTCGAGAAGTTCTAATAAATAATACAATAAAATATTAATAAAAAAGAGAGAGAAACAAAAAAAAAGAGTATTTAAAATTATCACCTTTGAATAGGGTACATCCATCTATAATGAGCGGGACCTCCAAGTTTAACTTCATCTACCAAATGAATTGTGAGATGGACCATGACTATGAAAAAAGTTGGACGAAATTCTTTTTCCAGCTCACAAAGAGTAAGAATAAGCCTCGATTGAACGTGCTCCAGTTCATCCACGTCAAGGGAAGGTGACCACACATACTTGAAAAATGAACACAGATCAGAGAGTAGGTCAATCACTTCCATGGCATATGATGCTCGTAAAGCTATAGGAAGAATGTCTTGCATTAAAACATGATTCTCATGACTCTTAAGATTTAAGAGTTTTCGCTATTTCAACTTAACACATATAGAGATGTTAGACCCATATCCATCCAGAACTCTAAGCTTTTGTAGAACTTTTAAGAATCTTTCTTTCTCCTCCAAAGACATAGAATATGGAGCTGGAGGCATAACTGGATCTTGACCAGGTCGAGGTTGAAGCCAACGGTGAGGCTTTATCCCTATCTCTTCAAGCGCTTTTCTTACATTCGCATCATCTCTAGTTTTCTTATCCACATTCAAAAGGGTTCCCAATAAATTATCACACACATTTTTCTCAATATGCATGACATCTAAATTATGTCTTAATTGATTAACCTTCCAGTAGGGTAACTCAAAAAATATGCTTCTTTTAGACAAAGGACATCATCGGTAGCATCATCATCATCATAGTCCTTATCACAATTATCCCCAATTTCACAGGTAGATGTACCTGCTTGTTGTCTTCCTCTCTTTTTTTTTGAAGCCTTTTTAGACTTTCCACACACATAATTGACTCCATCTTGTTGCACTAAAATTTCAATCCTATCTACAACAACTGGAGCATCCCTAAATTCCTCTGTCCTGTCAAATAAATGGCCTTGGGAATGATAAGGATGATTACGAGGTAGCCATCTTCGATGGCCTAAGTAATAAATTTGACCACCAAACATATATGAATGTGTGGAATCAACACATGAAGGACATGCTTTATAGCCCTTGGTACTCTAACCAGACAACATAGTATAAGCAGGAAAATCATTGATGGTGCATCTTAGAACTGCTCGCATATTGAAGTATTCATTGCTATAAGCATCAGAAACAAGAACACCATCCCACAGCAATTTCAACTCATGTATTAGTGGTTGCAAGTGTATATCAATATTGATTCCAGGACTTGATTTTTCGGGAATAATCAATGAAAGAATAAATGATGATGGCTTTATACATACCCATAGAGGCAAATTATAAGGGATTAACACTACAGGCCATGTACTGTAGGTTGTATTTATAAGATGATATGGATTAAAGCCATCACTAGCAAAGGCAAGTCTAACATTGCAGGGATCAGAAGCAAAGTCAGGATATAAGGCATCAAATTCCTTCCAAGCAATAGCATCAGGTAGATGTTTTCACACGATCCATGTCGTGCCATCTTATTGTTCAGCTGACTTTGATGACATGTAAATCCTCCTCAATCTAGGGATTAGAGGGAAGTAAGGCATCACCTTAGCTGGCTCTCCTACCTTAGCATTTGAACTTCCTTCACATATCTTACCTTCCTTGCCTTCTACTGTCTTCCATCTTGAAACACCACAAACATGGCAACTATCTTTTTCTAATAACTCACCCTAATATAGAATGCAATCATTAGGCCAAGCATCAATCTTTCCATATCAAAGGCCCAAGTTATTGATCATTTTCTTAGCTTCATAATAAGAGGAGGGAAACTCTATAATTTGAGGGAATGCATCCCCTAAAATTTTCATCAACATTGTGAAAGACTCAACTGACCAATGAAACATTCATTTCATATGAAATAAGCGTAGGAGGAAAGATAATTTTGAAAAGGTGGTACACCCATTATAAAGTGCCTTATTGGACACATCCAGTACCCTCTAATACTTCAATTTTTCTTCGTCATCCAATGGAGGATTTGCTGATTCGTAAAATTATTCTGAGGAAATTTGGTCATCATAGATTTCAAAAGGTTCAACTTTTTCATCAAGTGGCTCATCAACCACATCATGAAGAATGTCATCCTTACACCTAGGTATATCAACCCCAAAAGCTGCTCTCAACAAACCTTTCATATCATCTACACTAGTGAAATTTGATGGGTCAATATTTGTTTCTTGACTTGTGCTTCCTCTATATTTTATATCATCAAGAATGTCCCCTTTACCATGAAAAATAAAATGTTTATACTCCCTATGGAAACCTTTAAATAAAATATGTTGCTCCACTCCTTCTATAGGTAACCATTTATCTACTTTGCATGTCCTATATGGAAATCGAGTCCTTCCTTCTACGAGATTTTCCTTAGCAAGCTTAATAAATTTGACAGCACCATCAAGATAATCAGGATGATTATTTGGTAATTCAATCCAACATGAGTCCATTTCTACAAACATAAAATAATTTAGTACAATATCTTATATGCTTCATTTATGATAATAAAACAAATATTATTTAAGGAGCAGCCCTAAAAATTCAAGGACAATCAGGTTACACAAGAAGGGCTGATAAGAGACAGAACTAACATTAGGAGAATTAAAACTGAATGTGAAACAAGAAGGGCATTTTTGCCTTTGGAATGATTCTCGCTTTGGGTGCAAGAAGCCCTGCGTTCAATTGGAATGGCCCTTCAGAATTATCTAGCAAATTCTTTGGCCAACCCCAAACCTATTGTGCTATAAAGTCTAAATATGCTTACGAGATGCTCAATGTAGAAGATCCAAAGCCTATAGGAAGATCCCATCTTGAGTTTAATTAATTATTGGGGTGCCCTGTCAGCAACATCTAACATTCTTTTTGGCAAACTCAAAAACCATTCTACCACAAAAGCTAAACCATAAATTTATAAAGTATCACACGATGCATTAGAGATTCAAATCATCAAGCCTACATCATCAAATGTTCACTTGAAGTTAAACCAAAGGAGCCTGAGAAATAGACGATAATAAGAAAATCAAGGTGTTCATTTAAAACTGCAAGAGTATTTTGGCTAAAGGAGCATGCTCAAAAATCCACAGACATTCCCATCAAAACTAGAAAGATTGGAAAGAAATAGCCAAACTGAAGGACAAGTTCTAACAACATATGTGACTAAGAAAAATAGGGCATTTGGATTAGTGGTATGCTTCTCACTTTAGGTGCAAGAGGTCCTGAGTTAAAGTCTTAGAATATCACGTCTGCTATGTCACGTATTCTCTTTTGCAAACTAAAAAACTACCCTACAACAACAGTTCAAGAATGGAGATATAATCTATTACAAGAAGCATCAGACATCCACACGACTGAAGCACAAAGGATCAGATTTGGGCTTAAAGTTTGACCGATATATAATTGAGATAAACAAAATGATAAGAACAAAATAAAGGCATTCATCCAGGATACTAGAACCACATTATTTTTGCTGCAAGTGCACTTGCTATTCAGGAGCACGCTCAGAAATCAAAAGACGTCAGAATAAGAGCTAAAAAGAATGGAAGGAAACGCAAAACCGACGCACAAGAAGAATAACAGCATTGATCAAGAACAAAACATGGGCATTTGGTCTAACGGTATGATTCTCGCTTTAGGTGCGGGAGGTCCAGAGTTCAATTCTCGGAATGCCGTAATT
This sequence comes from Carnegiea gigantea, assembly GCA_029747015.1. NCBI lineage: Eukaryota > Viridiplantae > Streptophyta > Magnoliopsida > Caryophyllales > Cactaceae > Carnegiea > Carnegiea gigantea. The sequence goes on along the minus strand of JAKOGI010000527.1, from coordinate 469,046 downwards.
GCAACATTCAATATTCTCTTTTGCAGACTCAAAAGCTACTTTGCAACAAAAGTCAAACAATGAAAATATAAAGTTTTACAAGAAGCATGGGACATCCATAAGACTCAAGCCTAAAGGATTGGATTCGCACTTAAAGTTTAACCAATACATACATTGTAACAAACGAGATCAATGTTAGCAAAAATCAAAGTAGTAGGTTAAATATTAACCTAAAGGTTGAAAAAACAATGTATAATTAACTAAGGCTAAAAGGCACTTTGATGAAATGAATACTGCAGAGGAATGTAAGTAGCATTTATTTTCTATGAGTTAACTTAACAAACCATTAAGTAACTACCTTTACAAAATATGTTTCTTTAACATATATTTATTGAGAGGATATTCTGAACTAACATAATCTTAATTAGGTCCCTAGTGAGTAGAAACTCAATGTTATTGATGTGAGTCTTAAGTCAATTTGTTTTGTGATATGAGATTTTATCAAGGGAATTCAAGTCGCTTTCTTGAATGAAAAGATGTCACTATAAACAAAAGCTAACGGAGGATAAATTTTCCAAATCAAATGAAGTAAATTTCAATTCACTAAAATCATAATTAAGGGCTTTGAAGGAACGTGGCTGACATTCAACATCAAGGGCCAGGATTGAAAGTTGCCTAAGTGCTAGGCAACAGATGAAAACCTCACATCTAAAATGTAATGTTATGAGTCCTAAAGAACAAATAAAATAAACCAATTTGCAACAATTTATACGATTTCATGGATATACCATCACCAAATAAAACGCAGTTTCACTTAGTTTTTTGACGGCCTAGTATCTTATTTATAACAGGAACACAATATATGGTCTTTAATTTTTCTTAATCTCACTTATTACAAGTTACAAATACACTATCATACCATTGTATCCCCATTCTCAGCACAGCATGTCAACACCACTGACTACAGATTTAAATTACCAAATCGACTATCAAGATGTCAGAGGTTTGAGCAATGTAATTGTTGAATGCATGTGAACAGGATGAGCATTCTAACAAATTAGAAAATACAGTATTATATTGATGAATTAATTATTATTGGAATTACAATGGAGGAATATGTGATAACAACAATTCAACCAATACAACATCAAAGCATGAAAATGCCAAGCTGCTCAAAGGGTAACTTCAGAAGCACATAAGTAACTTGTGTAGAAGGAGAGATACACACAGACTGAGCAAGGAAATTCCTACTCACCTTGTGTCAGCATCAGTCCCTTGCTCTTAGTAGGCTTCAATTTTTCCACTGAGGCAGGGCACTTCAACAGAACCCCAATAAACCATCAACCATCCCCTTGTTATCATCCAAATTATAGAAATTAAAAGAACACACAATCAACACCAAAAATCGTTCCATAAACCCAAAATTTCAAAAAAAAAAAAAAGGCTATAAACCTCAACAAATTCACAGGCACGAGTTGAAGTTGAGCGAATTACTGGCCGAAAAAGAGAAATCGAGTGCTCACGGTTCTATGTGAAATCGATCGAGACTCACGGTTTTGGGTGTAATTGATCGAGAGCTGGAGTTAGGGTTCTGGTTTTTGGCGAACGCAAAATTGATCTGGGAGGTAGATAGGCTAGGGTTCGTACGTGGGTTTTGATCTGTTCTGGGTGAATGTTCTGGGCAATGCAAAATCTGGAACTCTGTTTAATTATTTTCGATCTGTTAAAGACAAAGAGAAATCGTGGGTTGGAAACCCGGCCGACCAAATACTTTACAAACACAAGTTCTAATTTTTGTTTAATTTGGGACTCTATAAAATTTGGGCGCGGGTTCCAATGTGAATTATCTTGACCCTTTTAATGGCCGCGATAGTTCTTACCATAAAAAGTGTTGAGATTTCTTGATTAGTATCGACACAAACGATAAGGGTCGGTACATAAGGGTCAAAATTTGGGCCACTTTCCAGTAGTGCCACATTACAAGATCATATCCCAAGCCATACATATATGCCACAGTCACACTTCTTCAGGCACAACACATACAACCTCATCACATTGTCACCTGCACAGCTACAAATCAAACTAAGAAATGTGGAGTTGTACCTGAATGAGGAGGCAGAATCTATTGAATTGAATGTGCGAAATAGGGTTGCATAGCCTCCTCTACATATCATCCAATGAATGCACCATATGCTGCTACGTCGCTTCTGTCCACGCATAATGACTCATCCCGTGCACATGATTGGCATAACGTTGTAACTCCCACGTGACTCCATACACAGCACGAGAGAACAACAATCCACTAAGGACCAACCATGTGTACAATTTCAATCATAACTCTAGCTGCTCCTCTCCTGCATTCTTCTCACATAGGTACACCATCGCAGTAATGAAGTTCTTATACACATTGTTATCCTTGCTCCATTCCCCAACCTTCCTTCTCCTCAACTCCTCCTGTTCTTCCTCTTGCATTCTCTACCTCACCATATCCCAAACTCTATCATCAGCTTATCATCATCAAAATCAACCTTTCTCCAGTTGCAGGGAACCCTGTCAACAGCGCAACATCAAACACAGAGAATGGTGCTAACCTGCCTACCAACCTAAATGCCTTGCTATATGGCACCTAACAGTTGACAAGTGCAAGTGCTAGGTTCCGTTCCATGAAAAATGAACGGTATTTGAGGATAGGTCTCAACAGCGTTCCCATCACTGCATCTTTCCGCACATCAGACATAGCCTCATTCAAGCTCACCACATGCTCTATGGTACACCTTCTCCTAATACCTACACCTCCACACTTTTTATCTTTTAATGGGTGCTCCCTAATACTACAGTATCCCCTACGGCTTTCCTCCTCCCCCTCCTCTGTTGCCTGAGCACAGGCAACTCCTATTGCCTTTTTTTGGTTCAACATCAGACACATCGTCCAAGTCCATTTGAGACACCGACACATTAGGACTATCATCACCACCGGCATCAACTCCACCCTCGAAATCACTCCCAGAAGAGTAAATTAGGTTAGCTTCCTCAAAATGCTTTCACAGAACCTCCGGTTTTAGAATATTACTCACCCGCTTCCATGCCTCTGATTCGTCCCCTCCCCTTCACTATCATAACCTCCCCCCACATCCTACGCAAACTCTCACTCGGACTCCAACGACACACTTTCACCACTACTACCCCCACCTGTACTCCCCTCCGCCATATAGTCACTCCCGGATAAAGTCCCCACATCGTCACCCTCATCGACCACATACAGTCTACATGACTCCCTCCGTAATGTGTATGAACTCCCTCCCTCCTCCTGCTGTGACGTTCTATGCCGCTTCAATGATGCCTTGTAACGCCCCAAATATACATGATTCATTGCCTACATTCGCCTACTTGCATTCACCTGCTTAAGGTTATCAATAAGATATAATAACTCAATGAACGGGGCGTTATTGCCATCCACGAAGGACAAGGCTTCCATTATACATGAAAACTTACCATAAACCAAAGGCTACCCTACAAAGAGGCATTCACCATCATAATCACTCAAACCATTAAGTTATACACAAAAAGGCTCTACATCCCAAGGATAACACCAGCTTACATAACTCAGTTCAAAAATACAGTTGTAACATCAAAATACATAATTTAGTTTAAATATACAGTAGACACTCCAAAATACATCACAATATGCTAAGATAGCATCTTAGCTCTTCCACACCGTCAATCACATGAACGGTCCTGTCTCATTTATCACCTCCGGCCTCCCTGCCCGCCTGAGGGCAGTTCACTGAATATTTTCCTAAAACAAAACATAAAACATTTCGAACTATGAGCCAAAGCTCAGTATATGCACCCCTGTATTGATAAAAATACACTGAAAACTTATTGGGGCCCTCTTGCAATTTATTTTAATTAAAAACAGGGAATGAGATGCATACAAAACTGCATTGCCACTTATTATCTGTTAGTGCACCCCTTAGTAACTGTTACAATTTGTGAATAGGTGTACACCTACCAAGCCAACCGAAGGACCTGGCCTGAAGCCGCGTAGGTAACTGGAGGGTAATGCCCTGTAACTGATAACTGGCGGGGTCACTAATTATGTGATGAAGCACTGATTAAAATGATCCATTGATGTGCTTACCAAAATATTATGATTTCGATAAATACGTGCTGATTACTAAAGATACAGGCAATGAACGTACCTAGAAGTTTTAAATGCTAGTTCACAGAGGAATGAGACGCACTAAAGTGAAGGAAATGAAAGCTTAGACCTTGATTCTGTTCAAAGGTTCATTATAGGAACATGAGGTCAGAACGATCTTGTTCTTATAATGGATAATTTTAAATAAAACTAGCTTATGAAGAACTTTTACACACCAGTTCAATGATTAAACCAAAAAGAAGGCGACATAAACCAAAGAAATGTGATGTAAGGCACGGTAGCAAGTTTAGAGCATAAGGGCTTGCAAAGAGGGTGCGGAAAGAATAATCCACAACTTAAACTCCCGACCTCAAAATGAGATGTAAGAACCTAATATAAACAGCTTAGGAAGTCCTCTACAACTTTTATTAAGGACACGAAACTTGATTCCCTTGACAGGTTGCATAAAATGGGGTTAGAACACCAACATGCCAGTTTGTAGTGCTGGAAAATCCATTCTACCTAGGTTCAGTAAAAAGGCCATAACTTCCTCCACAGACCTCGGATTAATGCAATTCAAAAGCCATTTTAAAGCTAGCACATTGACCCTTCTACCCACCAAAAATCAAAATTTTGGCTGGGCTGATTATTACCAGTTTCATTCCGAAATGTGTCCTGTTTTTCTGAAAATTCCAGCAGCACTGCTTTAGTATGTTCCTTCGTTTTTTTACACCAATCCTCAACTCAAACTCTTTCTTAAGAGTATGTAAACACACTTTGGTACATCGCAACCTCACACAAAAACACCATACATAATTCCTCTTCATATTCATATCAAATAAAACTCCTTTTCTAGTCACATATACACACACACCTCAAATTTACCATTAGTTGATCCAAATCTTGTATTTTGGACAAAACCCTAACTTTGGGTCACTTTGAACTCACTTCCAACTTTTCAAAACGCCATAAATAACATAACAAACTTCAATATATTAAGAGATAAGGAAAAACAAGGATAAGTCAATCACTAAACAACACTTGAACAAGAAGCTTGCATGACTAAGATGAAACCCTATCCCTAGCCTCATCCAATTTCCACTCCAACATAATCCATCAACTTGATGATTCTTAATACCATAAGAATAGCATAATCCATCACTAAAACAACCAAAATAATAAACAAAAACCAACAACATCAAGAATCAAGAACAATTTCAGCATAGGAGGTGAAAAGAATACTCACTTTGAGCTTAAAGAGAAGTAGAAATGATGCTTGGTGCTTGAAGGAGGGAGAGGGATGGTTACGGTGGTGAGTGGTGGTTGTCTGGTGGTTGTTTGATGGCTGAAATGGTAATGGTGCTACTATGAATGCTGCTGGCCGTGTATAAGAGAGAAGGAGGAGAGAAATAGGGGAGAGAAAGTGTCTTGAAATTGGTTGGTGTAAAATGAAAATTTTGTAATTTATACTTGGCTTTTACTTGGCTGAAAATGAAAGTGGAAAAGTCAATAATCTTAAGCTTAATTAAGGCTTAATTAAGAGAGTTTAGCTAAACAAATAAAGGTCAAGTCTTGTTAGGTCAAAATCGGCCCTAAACGGGCTCGGGTTTAGAAAAAGAATTGAAACCGAGTGCGCTTGCGAATATTTTTTTTTTCAAAATTTGAGATTAAATGGTTGTAGTGCCATGAAAAAGCATTAAATCATTAAATTCATAAAATATCAAGGCCTAAATCAATTTTTAAAATTTGACTAGAACAAAACCCCAAATTGCAAAGTGAGGGCCTATTTAGAAATGTCCAATTGGAATAATAAAAAGAAATGATGTAAATGAAATGAAATGAATCACATGGATTAATGAAATGAAATTAATAAACATAATTTAGGGTCGGACTACTACAGTCTTCCCCCCTTAAAAAGTTTCGTCCTCGAAACTGATGAATTTCACCATATCATGCGATTTACCTTTAATAAATGTGGATATGCAGTTTTCATAGCTTCTTCGGTCTCCCAGGTGGCTTCTTGGGAGGTGTGGTTCGTCCAGAATACTTTGACCAATGGTATCTGCTTGTTGCGCAGCTGTTTGATCCTGCGATCTAGTATTTGAATAGGACACTCCTCATATACTAGATCTTCAACAATGTCGATAGGTTCAGATACAATGATATGGTCTGGATCTGGAATGTATTTTCGAAGCTGAGAGATATAAAACACGTTATGCACGTGCTCAAGTTCGACAGGCAACTCTAGACGATAAGCGATGGGATTCAACCTTTCAATGATTTCATAAGGTCCAATATACCTTGGACTCAATTTGCCCCGTACTCTGAACCTCTTGACACCTTTAGTTGGTGAAACCTTCAGAAAAACTTTATCACCTACTTGAAACTCTAGAGGCCTTCTTCTTTTGTCTGCATAACTTTTCTGTTGACTTTGGGCAACCCTGATATGCTCCTGAATCTTTCTTATTGTCTCAGTGGTCTTTTGAATCATTTCAGGACCTATAATCAGTGTCTCATCCAAATCACTCCAGCACAATGGTGTTCTACATTTTCTTCCGTACAGAGCCTCAAATGGGCCATTTTGATGGTGGATTAATAGCTGTTGTTATAGGAGAATTCCACCAAAGGTAAATCATCTTCCCATTTCCCTTAGAACTCCAATACACAAGCTCTCAGCATGTCCTTCAAAATTTGATTCACCCTTTCAGTTTGTCCATCTATTTCTGGGTGATAGGAGCTACTGAAGTTTAGTTTGGTTCCAAAGGCCTTTTGAAGCGCTTGCCAGAAACGTGCTTGGAATCTTTGATCCCTATCTGAGTATATGTCTAAAGAAATCCCGTGCAGACGGACTATCTCCTTAACATATAGTTGGGCTAGTCTTTCAACTCCCCGAGTATCCTTAATTGGCAGGAAATGAGCCGACTTCGTGAGTCGATCAACTATAACCCAGATAGCATTCTTTTTTGAGGCAGAAAGGGGTAAACCCATAACAAAATCCATCGAGATTGAATCCCACTTCCAAGTGGGAATTTCTAAGGGTCGTAGTTCACCCACAGGACGTTGATGCTCTGCTTTAACTTTCTGACAAATTAGACACTTATCCACATATTCTGCAACGTCCTTCTTCATATTATTCCACCAAAAATATTGTCTCAGATCTCTGTACATCTTGGTGCCTCCTGGATGCACTGAATAACGAGTATTGTGAGCCTCTTCCTGGATCTGCTTTCTTAATTCCCCATTTTTGGGCACACATAGGCGATTCTGAAACCGCAAAGTCCCATCCTCGTGTACTACAAAACTCGGAGACTTTCCTTTTTCTAAATTTTGCTTTATGCTTTGGAGTTCGAGATCACTTTCCTGACTTAGTCGAATTTCTTCCACTAGGGAAGACTGAACAGTAAGTGCTGATAATTGAGCATTCGTTTGCCCGTGAGATACCAATTGAATCCCAAAGTCCTCAAGTTCTCTTAAGAGATTCAATTAAGTAATCACCACAGTGTTCGAGCTATGTTGTACCTTCCTACTCAGGGCATCCGCTACCATATTTGCTTTACGAGGGTGATATTGAATTTGCAAATCATAATCTTTAAGTAACTCAAGCTAACGCCGTTGCCTCAAGTTGAGCTCCTTCTGGGTGAAGATATACTTTGGATTTTGATGATCAGTATAGATCTTGCACGATACCCCATATAAATAATGTCTCCAAATTTTCAATGCAAAGAACACGGCTACCAATTCCAGGTCATGAGTAGGGTAGTTTTTCTCATATGGCTTGAGTTATCGAGAGGCATAAGCTACTACTTTGTCCTCCTGCATTAGTACATACCCCAAACCGTTCTTTGAAGCGTCACTATAAATAGTATACTCCTTTCCTTCCATTGGTAACGTTAGGATTGGGGCGGTAGTTAGTTGCTGTCTTAGCTCTTGGAAAGCTTTCTCACACCTTTCAGTCCACTCAAACTTATTCACCTTCTTCAGTAGATTGGTCAGTGGTGAAGCTATTTTCGAAAAGTCCTTGACGAACCTTTGATAATAACCTGCTAAACCTAGAAAGCTTCTAATCTCAGTGACATTGGTAGGCCTTGGCCATTCTGTGATTGCTTTCACCTTTTGGGGGTCAACTTTAATTCCTTCTTTGGTAATTACATGCCCCAAAAATGCCACTTCCTCCAACCAAAATTCACATTTCTTTAATTTGCCATAAAGTTGATGTTCCCTCAAAGTTTGCAATACTATCCGCAATTGATCAGCATGTTCCTCCTTGTCCTTAGAATAGATAAGGATATCATCTATGAACACCACTACAAACTTGTCTAAATAAGGTCTGGAAACCCTGTTCATAAGGTCCATGAAGGGTGCAGGAGCATTAGTGAGACCAAAAGGCATCACTGTGAACTCATAGTAACCATACCTGGTCCTAAACGCTGTCTTAGGAATGTCCTCAGGCTTAATCCTAATTGATGGTACCCTGACCTCAAATCAATCTTAGAGAATACTCCTGCTCCTTGTAGTTGATCAAACAAATCATCTATTCATGGTAGAGGATATTTGTTTTTGATGGTAATCTTGTTCAACTCCCTGTAATCAATACAGAGTCTTAAGATTCCATCCTTTTTCTTGACAAACAATACTGGAGCACCCCATGGTGACACAGTTGGCCTAATAAAGCCCTTCTGTAATAGTTCATCTAGTTGAATCTTTAATCCTTAAGCTCAGTTGGGGCCATACGATATGGGGCTTTTGAAATAGGTTGGGCCCCAGGAGTTAATTCGATTCCAAAATCAATTTCCCTTTGTGGGGGTAGTCTTGGTAACTCCTCAGGAAAAACATCTTCAAATTCACAAAATATAGGTATATTCCCCGCTTTCTCTTCTTTCGTTTGGGTGTCAATAGCATAACACCAATATCCAATACACCCCTCACTTAACAACTTACTTGCTTTCATAGCGGAAATCAAAGAACAAGATTTTGCCTCTCTCTGCCCATAAAAACACACTTTTCTCCCTTGTTCATCTTTCAAGATAACCTTAAGATCTTTACAGACAATTTTGGCTCCATAAGTGTGCAACCAATTCATCCTCAAAATGACATCAAAATTAGACAAGTCAAATTGAATCAAATCCACAGGGAAAGTAGCTTCACCAATGATGATGGGGACAAGTTCAAAAGAGAAGGGCACTCAATCACAGAATTGTTGGGTAGCTTAATTCTATAATTGGTTTCCATCCTCTTATTCTCCAGACTCAATTGTATAGCAGATCGGGTAGATATAAAAGAATGAGTGGCGCCCGAATCAAATAATACACAAAATGGCTTTGAATTTAAAAAGAGAGTTCCAGTAACTACCGTACCAGAGGTAGCAGCCTCCTTTTTGTTCATCACAAATGCCCTTCCTACAACTGCAGGCCTTGCAGGTGGGGGTCCCTGGCAGGGCAGAGCCAAGGGTTTTGCTGCGCCCTTGTCTACAGCTTTCAGTCGTCGGGGGCATGTAGCGATGAGGTGTTCAGGACTTCCACACCACATGCATTTGTTGGTGCTAACTCGGCATTCAGGAGTGGTGTGATTTGTTCTTCCACACTTCCCACAGGGTGCTGTCGAGCCTACAAGATGGCTCTTAGAGGGAACAGGAGTAGGTTTCTTCTGGTTCTGCTGATTCTGGTTCACACTCTCACTTGGAGTCCCCCGCTCAAACCCCTTTCTCTTATGGTTGATTGGATTCAGTGTCCTCAGCTCCATCTTCACTCGTTCCACTTCAGCGGCTCGCTCGTACAGTTCTTGGTAAGTTAGAATGGGTTGCCCGGCTAATTGGTTTCGAATGTAGAAGGCCAAACCCTCTTTAAACCTTCTCATCTTTAACCTTTCAGATGACACAAATTCAGGGATAAACCTAGATAGTTCTGTGAACTTACTAGCATACTGCATCACTGAGATACTACCGCTCATTTTCAACTTCATAAATTCCTTTTTCTTTTGCCTTTGCACCACAGCTGGGTAAAATTTCACCCTCAACTCTACTAAAAATTTACTCCAGCTGAATTCAGGCCCTAGGAGCTTATCCTTTACAGTATTCCACCAAATGTCAGCTTCACCTGACAAATAATACGTCCCAATGTTCATTTTTTTTTTTTTCCTCTGGTACCTCAACTACTGTGAAAACTTTCTCCATTCCCCTTATCCATTCCTCTAGTACTACTGGATCATACGATCCATTATAAACTTTAGAGTTGTGCCGTGCTACCCTATCTGCTAATTTATCCTCTTTAGGAGGGGTTTCAGCAGGTACCTGGGGCATCCGCTTCATCAATTCAGCAACTAAGGTTGGCCAATAACTCGGGTTTCCTAAGTTGCTAGCTAAAACAGAGGACAATGGTGGCGTGCACCATGTTGTGGCTCCTGGCAAGAGGCTTGATCACCCGATCTCTGGCCTTGTTCCATATTGTCCTCTATATGAACCTCCATGTTGTTGTGCACTGACTGGGACATTCTGATCATACATTAAATAAAGCAATTCAAACACTAGAACCTACAGACATATCAGATAAACATGCCTAATAAATACATAGGAGATGGCTCGAAGATTATGTCATAACTCAAAGCATCATCATTTCATTTCAAAACTGCTTACTTACATACATAGTTGATTTATATACATGAACAACAAAAGCATATTACACCTAGCTAAGTAAGCAAGACTAACTCTGACTCCTACCCTATCACTAAACACTAAATAGCCTCTAGACACTAGATCCGTCATATAACCAAAAAGAGGTACGGACCATGTCATCACGGTTGGAGAGGATTGGACTAATTATGTACAATGTCAGATGCTCCACAAAATATAATTATCCAATCCAACCAAACCATATCTACATACAGGGCTCAAAATGAAAACCACTAGACCAGGCCCTAGAACCACCTAACGATCCCTAGATGGATCGTAATCTGGGTCAGACTTATCATCAGGTTCTTCACCTTAATCGAAGCTGCTCGTAGATGCCTCTGACTTGGCATTATCAACCTCCTGTTGAACTTATGGCTCATGCTCCTCCTCTAAGTCCACCATCAAATCATTCGCCTCTTATTCCCCTTGCTGCTCTATCCCCATCTCATCACTGTCTTGATCCTCCTCGGGATCACCCTCCTCTAGATCATCCTCCTCTAGATCGTCCTCCTCTCCCTGGCGGTCCTCATCCCCAGAACTAATCGCCACTACTTCTGGGGTGCCGGGGATGTCTATCACCACGTAAGCCTCCCCAGGGCTATCAGGTATCAGTGGGGTGCCTGGTGCGGGTGGAATAGGTGGCCCCTATGCTGGAGCTGGCGAGGAGGGTGGCCCCTGTGCTGGTACTGGGGCTACAGGTGGGGGATGGACCTGATGTAGGGGAAAGACGTGCTGAAGAGTTTCCACAGTAATTCCCCTCAATTCAAACTCCTCTCTCAACAACAGCTCCGTAGTGAGAGTTGTCCACATCCCCTGGGCCTGAAACCTAGGCCCGTCCAAGCCTGGGTTCCCTATCATCATAAAGTCATGGTAACGTTGCCTAAACTCTACCCACGGGCCAACCGGGGGTAAGGACCCAAGCAGTCTCAGTGCACGGACCATAATACTGTGGAACTCAGAGTAAGGGTCCTGTGCATGTAGTTCCATACTCATATGTAGCAACGTAATGTGAGCTATCATAGATCCCCCCAGTAGCATATTAACGCCATAAGGATCCATCTAACAAAGAAAACACATATATAAGAGGCATGCATATCCATAAACAAGAAGCATACAAATGAAAGCAACTAGCAGTCCAATATCGTTATTACACTCCTAACATCATTCTAGCAATATACGATAGCCCCCTCACTGCAACCATTCTCACCCTATAGTCTCTAACTCTACATTCCTCAAGAAAATCTCAACCCGGCTCTAATACCAAATCTGTAACGCCCCAAATATACATGATTCATTGCCTGCATTCGCTTACTTGTATTTACCTGCTTAAGGTTATCAATAAGATATAATAACTCAATGAACGGGGCGTTACCGCCGTCCACGAAGGACAAGGCTTCCGTTATGCATGAAAACTTGCCATAAATCAAAGGTTACCCTATAAAGGGGCATTCACCATCATAATCACTCAAACCATTAAGTTATATACAAAAAGGCTCTAACATCCCAAGGATAAGACCAACTTACATAACTCAATTCAGAAATACAGTTGTAACATCAAAATACATAATTCAGTTTAAATATACAGTAGACACTCTAAAATACATCACAATATGCCAAGATAGCATCTTAGCTCTCCCACACCGTCAACCACATGAACAGTCCTATCTCATTTATCACCTCCGGCCTCCCTGCCTGCCTGAGGGCGGTTCACTGAATATTTTCCTAAAACAAAACATAAAACATTTCGAACTATGAGCCAAAGCTCAGTACATGCACCCCTGTACTGATAAAAACTCACTGAAAAGTTATTTGGGCCCGCTTGCAATTCATTTTAATTAAAAACAGGGAATGAGATGCATATAAAACTGCATTGCCACTTATTATCTGTTAGTGCACCCCTTAGTAACTGTTACGATCTGTGAATAGGTGTACACTTGCCAAGCCGACCAAGGGACCTGGCCTGAAGCCGCGCGGGTAACTGGAGGGTAATGCCCTGTAACTGATAACTGGCGGGGTCACTAATTATGTGACGAAGTAATGATTAAAATGATTCATTGATGTACTTATCAAAATATTATGATTTCGATAAATACGTGCTAATTACTAAAGATACAGGCAATGAATGTACCTGAAAGTTTTAAATGCTAGTTCACAGAGGAATGAGACGCACTAAATTGAAGGAAATGAAAGCTTAGACCTTGATTCTGTTCAAAGGTTCATTATAGGAACATGAGGTCAGAACGATCTTGTTCTTATAATGGATAATTTTAAATAAACTAGCTTATGAAGAACTTTTACACACCAGTTCAATGATTAAACCAAAAAGAAGGCGACATAAACCAAAGAAATGTGATGTAAGGCACGGTAGAAAGTTTAGAGCATAAGTGCTTGCAAAGAGGGTACGGAAAGAATAATCCACAACTTAAAATCTCGACCTCAAAATAAGACATAAGACTCCAATATAAATAGCTTAGGAAGTCCTCTACAACTTTTATTAAGGACACGAAACTTGATTCCCTTGACAGGTTACATAAAATGGGGTTAGAACACTAACATGCCAGTTTGCAGTGCTGGAAAATCCATTCTACCTAGGTTCAGTAAAAAGGCCATAACTTCCTCCACAGACCTCAGATTAATGCGATTCAAAAGCCATTTTAAAGCTAGAACACTGACCTATCTACCCACAAAAAAACAAAATTTTTGGCTGGGCCGATTATTGCCAGTTTCATTCCAAAGTGTGTCCTGTTTTTCTGAAAATTTCAGCAGCACTACTTTAGTGTGTTCCTTCATTTTTTTACACCAATCCTCAACTCAAACTCTTTCTTAAGAGTATGTAAATGCACTTTGCTACATCTCAACCTCACACAAAAACACCATACATAATTTCTCTTCATATTCATATCAAATAAAACTCCTTTTCTAGTCACATATACACACACACCTCAAATTTACCATTAGTTGATCCAAATCTTGCATCTTGGACAAAACCCTAACTTTGGGTCACTTTGAACTCACTCCCAGCTTTTCAAAACACCATAAACAACATAACAAACTTCAATATATTAAGAGATAAGTAAAAACAAGGATAAATCAATCACTAAACAACACTTGAACAAAAAGCTTGCATGACTAAGATGAAACCCTAACCCTAACCTCATCCAATTTCAACTCCAACATAATCCATCAACTAGATAATTCTTAATACCATAAGAATAGCATAATCCATCACTAAAACAACCAAAATAATGAACAAAACCCAACAAGAGCAAGAATCAAGAACAATTTCAGCATACGAGGTGAAAAGAATACTCACTTTGAGCTTAAAGAGAAGTAGAAATGATGCTTGGTGCTTGAAGGAGGGAGAGGGATGGTTGGGGTGGTGAGTGGTGGTTGTTTGGTGGTTGTTCGGTGGCTAAAATGGCGATGGTGCTACTGTGAATGCTGTGACCGTGTATAAGAGAGAAGGAGGAGAGAAATAGGAGACGGAAAGTGTCTTGAAATTGCTTGGTGTAAAATGAAAATTTTGCAATTTATACTTGGCTTTTACTTGCCTGAAAATGAAAGTGGAAAAGTCAATAATCTTAAGCTTAATTAAGGCTTAATTAAGAGAGTTTAGCTAAACAAATAAAGGTCAAGCCTTGTTACGTCGAAATCGGCCCTAAACGGGCTCGAGTTTAGAAAAAGAACTGAAACCGAGTGCGCTTGCGAATATTTTTTTTTTCAAAATTTGAGATTAAATGGTTGTAGTGCCGTGAAGAAGCATTAAATCGTTAAATTCATAAAATATCAAGGCCTAAATCAATTTTCAAAATTTAACTAGAACAAAACCCCGAATTGCAAAGTGAGGGCCTATTTAGAAATGTCTAATTAGAATAATAAAAAGAAACGATGTAAATGAAATGAAATGAATTACATGGATTAATGAAATGAAATTAATAAATATAATTTAGGGTTGGACTATTACATGCCTCCCCCTTATCACCATCCATGCTACAACACCGTCTACTACGAGTCCGTTGTTCCATTGACACCACTTACATAGACAACACAAACGTCATTATACTGACAACATCTCCCAATACCTCAACATACTGCACCCATACATATAACCCCTTACCCCTGCAACAGACAATCAAAACACACATATACAAATACAAATCATTCCAATGACATTCACTATTTCACCCTACACTTCTCCTAGGTTTGCATTCACAGTCGACAGGGATAACAATGATGTCATCCAACAAAAACATCACATAACACAGCAACCACCCCCCTCCACTCCCACACCCCTCCTACACACAATCACAACAAACAAAAACAAATAAAATTGCTCTCCATATCCATCCCTTATTTCAGCACACTTATTTTCTAGGTTTGCAATGACAGTTTAAAGGGGTAACAGATATGTCATAGACCAAAATCATAACATCTCATATGCACCTTCTGCCATTTCTCCCCTAACCCCTCCTACATACCATCAATATACACATAAAAATTGATAATGCTCCCCATAAACATCCCTTACTTGACCATATCTTATCCCGGGTTTGCATCTACAGTTCATGCGGGTAACAATCATGCCATGCAACATTCACATAAACAATTATAATAACCCTCTACCCTACACCCCCTAAGCCCTGCTACACACATTCCCAACATACATTACCAAATATAACAACTCGAAATACATATTCATCTCTTCACCATATATTTATCCTGGGTTTCCATGCACAGATCAAATGGATAACGGTCATTCTATGCAACACAATCTTACACATTGTTACAACCATACACCATATTCCCCCTACCCCGTGGTACACACAATCAAAACAGAATGAACATATTGAAAACGCTCCTCCTAATCGTTGCTTCTTTCACCACACTCTTATCCCGAGTTTGCATTTGTAGTAAAAGGAATATCAGTTATGTTATACCACTAGTAAAAGGGATATCAGTTATGTCATACCACTAATACATACCAACTCATAACCCCCAAGGCTAACATGGACATTTTCTTCACTGTTTTTGCCCCCAGCTTGCCATGTGAAAAGGCGTGTAGGAATTGGTTTCCAACAAAAGGAACACCAAAATGCAACAACAGTAAATCGAGACACAATCTTAATCCAACACCCATAGGTAAATTTTCCTTAATGAGAAGAATGACATACAGCCTTGTACTCACCTATGTTGTTGTTGTTGTTGTTGTTGTTGTTGTTATTATTATTATTATTATTATTATTATTTAATCTCCTCGGCTCTGCTAGACTTGGAGCGAGTAATGCCTCTTGTCCTTTGTGTGCACGCCAAGGCGAGTGTGAACATGGTTCTAGCAGTAGAACATAAAGCCCTGCTGGCCATGGAAATTACAGTGAGAGCTCGCGAGGCAACAGACAGATGAAGCTAGCAGGTGTTGCTGAATTAGTCTTGGTCCTTCTGATTGGGTTCCATTTTGACTTTTCTAAGGTTAGGTTGTTTTATGATATTTTCTAATGATCAATACGATGGAAGAGTGAGACAACCCAAATACACCGTCAATCACTTCACTTCTTCCCAACCTCCCGCAGTCAATTCCGACCCATCCCATCGAACAACCAAAACTCCATTCCCTCCGCCCGCCCTCCCTCCCCCTCTCTCTCTTTCTCTCTCTCTCTCTTTCTCTATGTCTCTCTGTCTCTCTAAGCCATGAATATGGACTATAATCAATGGCTGAAGCTCTGTTCTTTCTTTCTGTTTTTGTCTCTCATCGTCCCTCTATCTCTGGCAGCTGATAGGATCACAGCAAGGAACTCTCTTTCCGGGAAGCAAACCATAGTTTCATCTGGTGGGTTCTTTGAGCTGGGCTTCTTTAGTCCCTCAGGTAACTCTTCAAAAAACTTCATTGGAATTTGGTACAAAAAGTCTCTCTGCAAACTGTAGTTTGGGTAGCAAACAGAGAAACTCCTATTTCTGATACCCTTAACTCCGAGCTCAAAATCTTGAATGGTAACTTGGTTCTTACTAATGAAGCCAAATCACATGTTTGGTCCACAAATCTGACTAACCCCATCTCTGCAAACCTCTTAGAAGCTGTTTTAGGTGATAGTGGTAATCTGATTTTGAGAGAATCTAGCCCGAATAATTCAACTCGGGTCCTCTGGCAGAGTTTTGACTACCCAGGGAATACATGGCTTCCTGATGGTAAGATTTCATTCAACAAAAAGAATGGAACTGGTCAACACCTTACTTCATGGAAGAATGGTGACGATCCTGCCCCTGGCCTTTTCTCTCTTGAACTTGAACCAAAGGGTAAACAATATATTATCAAGTGGAATGGGACACAGCAGTATTGGACAAGTGGTACTTGGGATTCCAAGCAGCAGATTTTCAACTTGGTTCCTGAAATGAGGTTGAATTATATTTACAATTTCAGCTTTGTTGATGATTCAAATGAGAGTTATTTCACCTATTCTGTTTATGACAATAAGTTTATTTCACAGTTTGTGATGGATACTTCTGGCCAAATTAAGATGTGGACATGGCTGGAGAACACTCAGCAGTGGAACTTGTTCTAGTCGCAGCCAAGGCAGCAGTGTCAAGTCTATGCTTATTGTGGCAAGTTTGGCACTTGTAACCAAAATTCATTGCCATTTTGCAATTGCTTAAATGGATTCCAACCACAGTCACGGAGTGACTGGGGCTTGAGTGATTATTCAGGAGGGTGTGTTCGGAAGGCGCCATTATAATGTGAACATGCTGGGTCAACTAAGAAGAGAGAGATTTTGGGTTAATCCCAACATGGGTTTTGATTCAAAGAGCAATGCTCAAACTGTACCTGCTACAACTTTGGATGGTTGTGAGTCAGCTTGCTTAAGAAACTGTTCTTGCAATGCTTATTCATATGAGGGAGGTGTCTGTTCTGTTTGGACTGGGGATCTTCTGAATCTACAGCAGCTTTCTGATGGGGATAGTAGTGGAAAAACTCTTTACATTAGGCTTTCTGCCTCGGAATTCCCCCGCAATACCAACAAGAAGTTGATTATTGGTATTACTATGGGTTCCATTGCTGGGATATTAGCCATTTCAAGCTTGGTTTTGGTTATCTGCTAGAAAAGGAAAAGACAATCAGTTGGATTGAACGCTCTTTGATACCTTTTGCGTACAGAGAACTTCAAACTGCTACAAAGAATTTCTCTGAGAAATTGGGTGGTGGAGGATTTGGGTCTGTTTTCAAAGGAACATTGCCAGATTCATTAGTCATTGCTGTAAAGAAGCTTGAAAGTTTTAGTCAAGGTGAGAAACAATTCCGAACAGAAGTGAGCACAATTGGGACAGTTCAGCATTATAACCTCGTTCGCCTTCATGGGTTCTGCTCAGATGGGGCTAAAAAGCTGCTGGTATATGATTACATGCCAAATGGCTCTTTGGATTCACATCTTTTCCATGACAAGGATTCCCAAGTCTTGGATTGGAAAACTAGATACCATATTGCACTTGGGACGGCCAGAGGATTAGCATACCTACATGAGAAATGTAGGGATTGCATCATTCACTGTGACATTAAGCCAGAAAATATCCTCTTAGATGCTAATTTCGTTCCTAAAATAGCATATTTTGGCTTGGCCAAACTTGTCGGCCAGGATTTTAGCCGTGTTCTAACCACAATGAGAGGAACCAGAGGTTATCTTGCCCCAGAATGGATATCGAGGGTAGCAATAACAGCCAAAGCCGATGTGTTTAGTTATGGGATGATGCTGTTTGAACTAATATCAGGCCAAAGAAACACCGAACAATCAGTGGAGGGAAAAGTGACGTTCTTCCCATGGGCAGCAAGCAAAATAGGTGAAAGCGAGGACATTATGACGATATTAGATGCTCGATTGGAGAGAAATGCAGATGAAGAACAGGTTCGTAAAATGTGCAAACTTGCTTGTTGGTGTATTCAAGATGATGAATATAACAGGCCGTTAATGGGGCAAGTTGTTCAAATCCTCGAGGGTGTTCTGGATGTAAATATGCCCCCGATGCCAAGGTCTCTTCAGGTGTTTGATGATAATCAGGAGCATATTATGTTCTTCACTGAATCATCAATGAGTCAGTGGGCTATTATACGGGGAGGCAAAGTGCGAGCCCTCTCGCCTATTGAGCACCATAGTTGGTACTGTAACACGACTCCCTTGTTCGGTCGTGAGAACCTACTACACTCCTCCGAGTTGAGCTTTCTAGGCGGACTGAGTGATACCCTCCGCGTAGCTACTGGTAATGGTGGCTAGTATTTTAGTGGAACACTCTTCCTTGCACGGTTCAATTCGCGCGGGCTCGCGTTCCTGCCGAAGGAAGCGCGCCCCTTTCTTCAAGAAATAGTTGATCTGTCCCTTATCAGCCAGCTCGTGAAGGGCCTTCCTCAACTCTCGGCACTCGGCAGTTCTGCTTCCGTTTTGTTCACGAAACTCATAGAACTTTCGCTCATTGTGCGGTTTTGGTGCCGAGGTCATCAGCTGTGGCCTCTTCAACATTGGGTGCTCCTGCATCTCCATGAGTATGCTCTAGGGGTCCGTGGTGAAGCGGGGTCTATGGCTTCAAGCCTCAGCCTGCTATCTTCTCGTCCTGCATTCCTATCAACTGGGACCTTGGCTTTTTTATAGGCATCTGTGCTTTCAGTGTAAGTTTCGGTGGCACGGATGAAGTCAGCAGCCTTCTCAGTGCCTTTACGAATGTGGCGTTCTTATACTCGGCCAAAGAGAACTTGAATCGTCCACTCTTTAGGCCATTCAGAAATGAGGTCAACGCCACCCCGTCCTCCAAATCTGGAATCAAGATCGCCTCCTGGTGGAAGCACTTGACAAAATCTACTAGGGACTCCTGTGGTCCCTGCTTGATTTTGGACAAGTGGATACTGGTCCGCCTTTCCTTACGGCTAGCGATAAATTGGCTGACAAATCTATCAGCCAGATCCTAAAAGCAAGAGACGCTTCACGATTGCGCTACCGCTTTCAGTGTAGGCGGAAAATATCGATAGCAGGCGGGGGCGTCCACGTCCTAGATGTACATCTGCACCTTATACACCGCTAGCTGTTCCTCTGGGTCTATGGTCCCATTGTACAACTCCACGGTGGGCATTTTCACCTTACGGTAGCACGGAGTATTGATTATCTCTATGCTAAATGGGGTAGATAAGGGGACAGGCCCCATCCAGGTAACTGTGCCGGAAGCCGTAATGGGAGTCTCAGGGCACCTTTCTACCTCCACTACCTATGTACTCCTTCGAGTGAGACCAGCCCTCGAGGGTCTATGTGGAAACCGACCATGAGGATGGGATCCCTGGCCGTGCATGCCTCTAGGGGGAGGGCTACGAGTGTGTTTGCAGTCCGAACGACACTCAGGGGTGCATCGCCATCCCGAGTTCTCCCCTTATGGCCTCGAGGTTTTCTCCTATTCCTCGAACCAGGTAGTACGTCGGGATGCATCACATACGGCATTGAGGCCATGCTTGACTTCTTCGGCCGTCCCTGGCTCAGGCGACGGCTCTATAGGCATCCACTCAAATACACCAGTTGTGGTTTTCTCCCCGCGATCGGTCGTCCTTGTCTGGTGAGCCGCCTCCCTTACCTCGTCACTGTGACGATGTGACACGACGAGGACGTGCCTATCGGAAGGCTCGTAGCCCGTGATAAGCACGTAATCAAAGTGAGGAAGAGGCCTCGCAGAGTTCGCAGCTTCCATAGCCTTCTTCGCTTGTTCAGCCACCTGCTGCATTATTGTGTCGGTCATGGTAGACATGAGGTTCTTGAGTGCGTCCACCGTAACGTATGCCTCTCGCTCGGGCTACCGTGGCCGACCGAACGGGGGTTTTCCCTGGAACTTTTCGAGGCGTCCTGCACCTCGAGAGGTACCAGGGCTTCTGTCCCGGGTGCCTTGTCTCTTCAGGCCCGTGCCCGTATCGCTTCCCTAACTACCATTGTTCACAACTCTCTTCTCACAGACGGCGCCAAATTTGTTTTAGGAATTTATTAGATTGCTGAGGATGACATGGGATAAGAATGGGCTTACGTCATGGCACGTACGGAACAGCTGACAATCTTCTCCTCGAGTGTTGAACCTGCAAAAAGGGATCACCGGGTGGCGGTTCGGAGAACGCCTCTCCGATAGTTAAGTCAATTAAGGGTCCCAATAAAGACAAAGCAGTAGAGAGAGAATTTATAAGGAATGAGAAAGTATGCCAAAGAGCGAATCCGTTTTTCGAGGTACATAGGTGGTTATTTACAGCTCCTACAGCGAGGGGTAAGATAGTAATTTCATGCTGGAGGTTAACCTAATGGGCTGCCGGATTATTTGCTCTATTGGGCTCCTAGCTAAGGCTCCAAGGACCCCATCAGGATCTGCTATACCCGGTTGGGCCTAGCCCATGATTATGCATCTAGGGGGCCCACCAGGGAAATCATATTTTCTGGATCAAGTATCAATGATATCTGCCCTTTCAAGCCATGGCTTGTATCTTTTATCAATTATGAAATTTATAAGATATGGCAATTTATCATAGAACATACCAAGATTGGTTTCAGTATGCCCAATTTTATAATAATATTGACCAAATTCAACAATATAATTTTTCAGATATCGCATATTCAATAATTCTATATTATTAGTCTTTCTCTGCCATTCTCTTGCTTTTTCTTTGGAATCAAGTTTAGCTCTGATGAATTTGATTTTGATTTCCTTACATGAATTTTTGAACATAGCAGCTGGTGTTTCCATCATTCTTAACGTTTTTTTATTGTCTTCATTTAACGAATCATATTAGTCAGCTATAGTGTAAGAAAAACTAGGTTTGATGTAATTTAGGAAATTTGCTGCAATGCATGTAGTATTTAAATTAAAACATTATTCATACCTCTTTTCCAATACTCAAATATTTTCTCTATATTACAAGCTCAATCGATGTTTAGGATATATCCAGTTTGGCTAATTAGTGTAAGGTCAACTTTTTCAAAGGTAGTGGTTTTCCTTGGGATAAACGTAAAGGAAAAATTGGTTGTACGCCCTGCTGGAGCGTACTTATGTCTTATAAAATGAGTATTTTTTTTAGAAGGTTCACCAAATTCTTCAGGTTTAGGAACAACATTATTAACTAGATTGGTTTCTATTTCACTTAACTTGAGCTCTTCATTAATCTCATTCTCAACAATCATTTTACCATTTTTTTTATCTAGTTTTCTTCTCACTTCTTCTAATGGTAATACATTAAGATCTTCTAGTTTATTCTAATTCATCTGCTGATATATTTCTTCTTCCAATTGAACATTTTTTGCCTCTTGACTATCATCAGATAACAAGTCATGTTTATCACTAATTCTTCTAGGTTTTGTTTAACAAGTCATGATCCTATTTAATTCTTTTGGGTTTTGTTCTTTTTCGAGCATATTCTATAGTTCTCCCAGATTATACCGCTTATATTCCATCCTCTTCTTTTTTATCTAGCTTCTAGCTGATTTTTTAGTTGATTTTTCTCCTACTTTTTTTTGAAATTTTATATCATGCAAAGGAAATGGATTTTTGGTTTTTAGGTTTGGGAAAGGATATTTATACTGAAATGAAGTATCAACACTTGAAGTCGATTTTCCAGTATGTCTAATTTTGTTAACTAAAGAAATATGGATTACTGATATTTACTTCTTAATCTCCTTAACTTTAGTCTTAATTTTTGCTAATTCAGCTTTAATTCTAAAACTATATCAGTGATATAGTTTAATTGAGGTGTTACTGAACCAGTCCCTTCTTCTGAGTGAACAATACGCGAATAATTAGGAGCATGGCAATTCGGTGAAGATTCAAGCATTAAACACAGTTAATTAGCTTAATTAAGCCTTAATTAGCTTAATATCTTAATCCTTAATGCTAATTGAAAAAGGGCTTCTGGTAGTACCTATGAGCAAAAAACTACATGCACAAAATTAAATTTTTTAAAAGTAAGTTTTGAAGGACTGGGCTTAAAAATGAAAATTTAAAAACCTTAGGGTTCTTTTTGCAATTTACAAAACTAATTTTGACAAGTTTAGTTCCAGAAATTATTTGTACCAAAGTTGGATAGACCAGAAAATCATTTCTAAAGTCGTAGATTCCGAAAATTATTTGCACCAAACTTTGGGGTTTGGAATGGAATTTATTCTGGGTATAAGTATGGGTATGAGTATTGCATTTAAAAATGAGTATGGGTATGTGTATAGGTATGGATTCTTAAAACCTATACCCGATTGTGTACTTAATTTGCTAGTAAAAGGCAAAATATGATAAAACTCAAAATAAATGTTAGGCATGAAACTCTAAGTGTATAGCGTTTATTTATATAGAAATGAAAAATTATATTTTTTTTTACAATTTTAATTTCCATGAGTTCGTCGGGACATGAATTTTAGCGGCATCACTTGAAATTGCTAATCAAATATAGCGTGTATATACAAATATGTGTTGAATATGAGTGACACTTTGCGCATTATATATACCCAAATAAAATGCGTAAACCCAAAAAATCCAATGGGTATGTGTGTGGGTATAACCATCAAAACTTCGATGGGCGTGAGTATGGGTATGAGTATGATTTTTGAAAATGGTTATCGGTGGGGGTATGGCTCAAGTCACCCGAACCCGCCCCATGCCCATCCCTAACTAGTGATCATTATTAGACAAATTATTGATCGTGAAGTATCATGAAGACATATCTTTTCCCAGTGCGTCTGAAATTTTAAATCATATCGCGATTGTGTAAATGATCAAGATTACAGCGTATAATAGTCGTTGTAGTAGTTTTACTTATGTAAATCAATTACAATGTGATTGCTCGTTATATATTGTGTTTCATAAATACAATGATGGTATGCTCCCAAGAAAAGAACCAGGCATATGTCACATAAGCTGTCATCAGAATTGCAGAGCTTGATCTTTAGATACAAGACATACAAACTACAAGTAATAATGATAATGGGAAAGCTATTGTAGTTAAAGTCCCAAAAAGAAAAAAAGAAAGGTCAACATCACAGAATTGCCAACTGGTCCTTCGATAATTCTTTTTTTTATGTGAATCATGTTAATGTCTTTATTCTTGTTAGGACGCATTCTATGGAATTAGGAGTGCATTTTGGGATGTAGGGAACCCTAGAGGGTAAAAAAATGAGTCTTACAGAAATATTCTTTTGTGAATGAAGTTCATTTGACATGTACTTACGATTGTTATTTGCACTACCCTTAATGTTAGAAACCCGCAGCTACCCTCAGCAGCAAAAGATAAAGTTTGCACCTTCTTTGCACTCTACTTTCTTGCAACGAAATGTGACTATAATCGGAGCAATTTACTATGAAGTGAAATTGTGTGTTGACTTTGTCTTCAACTCATTAGAAAATCAAAAGTGAACCAAAAAAAAAAAGAGTCATTAACAGAAACACATTTCATTACTCACCAAAAAGAACATAACTATAAACTATTTTTGACTTGGTCATATACATTTCTCCTCTTCCTCTCAAATGGTTGTGTAAGTTTTTAAAAGTGATTGAGAGCAACTGTTTAACCGATGCTAATTCAGTGTCAAATTTGTTTGTTTATTTTCTAACCAAGTGTTGTACAATGACTTGTACTATATTGCTAACCAAGGCCTACTTTGTTGGCGACAACCACGTTCACAAAACCATCATGAACATTTGAGCACATATATTGAATCCAAGTGAACTACATAAAGATCGATCTGGTGTTCGCAGGGTTTTCTTTCCAAACAAACCAATCGTGAGCTAACTTAAAAGATTTTTGATAATATTTTCACATGTATATATGCCTTAATAAATAGAGTGGTTATCAAAGTAAATCCACTTTTTGTTTTTGAAGCATTCATACATGAAGACAAAACACAAAAGCTAAGCTAAAGTTGGATTCTTTCGTCAACGAAATGACGAGCTATCCTTGACTCCCTATATCAACTTAGAGCAAGTTGACTTGGTAAAAATTACGCCAGATAGAATAATTTCAGTAATATTTTTTTGAAGTTCTTTTCAGTGGCTATTTTCAAGACATTAGATTCTAACAGTTTGGTTCTTTAGGTGTTCTTTCACGGCTTTGAAAATGGATGACAATTTTTATTTGCTTCAATTTCAAGGAAAAAATTATGGACATAATTGACCATATAAAAAGAAAGTGTAGCGAAAGTTGTTTATATGAGTGCTTCACGTATAATTTGGTAAAGCTTAAAAATGTTCATTCAACTGTATTTGTTTTTGCAACGTATAGTGATACCAGTTTGTCACACCATATAAATAGAAAAGGTCCAATTTATAAAAACAAACTACTGAATGTTGATGCTAATTTTTTAATTTTATATGAGTGGTGTAGAGTAGACTCTTTTAGAAATATCTTATTGACAAATGGAGGAAGAGGAGAGGAAATTCCATTGAAGAGTTTGAAGAAAAACATATAGACATGCCTTGGCGGTTAGAGACTTCGAGCAAAGATCATAATAAAAGCATTTATGTTATGAGGTACATGCAGGGGTATAAAGGAGTGTCTAGCTCTTGCGATGTAGGATTGAGAAATAATAAGGTGAACATGCTACACAAGCTTGTCTAAAAGCAAAATAATTCTACTACAAACTTATTTTTGTCAATTAAGAGACTTAAACGTAAGATGGGATTACAACTCTTTCCTTCTTTTTTTTTTAATCTTAGGCAACTGGAATTCACAAGTTGAGGGCAGAGTACTACCTCAAGATCCTGACATCAGCTACCAACACCATTTCTAGACATGTCTAGAGCATGGTAAATGTTTTTGGAATGACATAGGTGAAAAATCAAGGAAGTAGTAGTGAGCTCGAGCATACAAATTCTTTATAGTCCTTTGAGTAGTTAGCGATCATTTGCCATGTAATTAGTAATCAGTATGCATGGCTCATTTAAGTAAGTGTTTACTTTTTTGGTGATTGATTGAAATTCAGTTCTTGTATAGTTGGTGACCAATACAAATGTAATTATTGATAAATATGAATGAGAATAGTAAGTACTTAACTGAAGTTGCACTTATTTATCTATCGCTTAGGATTTAGTGCTTTTCTTTTTGATGATCAATAGACATGACATTGGTAAATTGACATGAGAATAGTAATCAATACACATGTCATTAATGATGCATTAGCACGACTTTGCTGAGCATTTAAATTAGTGTTTATTTTTTCCCTCATCCTTATAATTCAGTGATTGTGTTTTTATGATTAATGGACACTATACCAGTGATTAATTGACATTACATTAGTGATCAATTGAAATAAGGATTAACTAAATGTTTGCTTTTTTTCCTCATCGGTTAGAATTCAGTCCTTTTCTCCTTTGTGATCAATAGATATGTGATTGGTGATCAATTGGGTTAGGATTAGTAAGCACTTAAGTGATTGTTTGCTTTTTCCCAACTCCTCTTGGCTAGTTTCATAATTAATAGACATGTGATTAGTGATCAAGTGGTGTAAGATTAGCAATCATTTAAGTAGTGATCTATTCTATGACATATGTACATTTATTTGATGATCTTCCTATTTAATTTCTTGTTTGGTATTTTGGAACAGTCAGATCATCCAAGAACACTTGTCTTATATAAAGTGCACATCGTTTATTGATGGTATAGATGCTTAATTTAGTAGTAGAAAAAGTATGTATAGGACTACTACATTTTCACATTTACGGAAATGTAGCACGCTCTTGTCACACAACTTATATTACTAAGTCGTGATATGTAACATTGCACTTTTTGGATTTAGTAATAAGAAAGGCAATTGCATCAATGCTACTTGATTGAGATTACATATGTCACTCATAACTCAACATTTCCCTACATTGTCTTTCCTATGTTACTTAGCAAAATCGTGAGTGCATAAGTTAAAAATATTAAGGATCATGCTACTATGATGCCTTAGAAAATAGAATGTGTACATCTTTGCACGAGAGTAAGAGCAAACTTCATCATGAATGAGATGAAAACCTAATTGTTCTCAGACTTTGCATATGTAAATTCACTTAAAAATCACGTGTTAACTTAAAACTTATATTTTTATTAGGTTGGTATGATGTGGAGGTATACAAGACGCAAGTTGAAATAAAATAAAGTGTTTGTTTATTTTATTTACTTGTTGAGTCATGTGTATGAGGTTGATTCAACTGTGCATTTGTAATGTTTAAATTGAATTAGGCTGTAAAATGTTAACCCAATTAATGTGCAAGGTTTTGATAATAGCAATCTAAATGGACAAGCCAATATGTTGTGCTTGAGTTGTGTGTTGAGACAGGATCCAAAAATACTTGGAGCGGTTCAAATGAACGTGGAGCATCATAGTCGATACATGCACAAGAAGTCCAGCTGATAACAAAAGTCTGAGAATATTGCCTCAGAACAGTTCTGAGCACAGAGCATGGAACATCAAAATCATATCCAAGGAGTTCAGCTGATAACAAGAGTCTTAGGCTTAGCATTGGGTTTATTTTTTAGATTCTTGTTAATATGCCAATTAGAAGGTCTTGACATGGTGTTTGCTTTGAAATGTTTTTAAGTACTTCAAAACACTACCTCAGAACAGTTTTGAGAAGTCAGGTCTGCGGTGTTCTGACGTCAAAGACAAAAAACAAATTTTAAGATTTTAGAATGATTTTTTTTACTAACGATTTTCTTAAAAATAATTAGGATTAATTTCCCTGTGTCAGTTAGGTCTAAAAAGATTTTCTCTTTAAAGATAATGTTGAGAGATTTTTCTGTAGAATCTAAAAAGGTTTCTTCCCTTAAAAAATACTTTTGAAACATCCTTGAAAGATTTTATCGTATCTTTTAAGGGAAGAATATCAAGTGGAGAAATTGTGAGGTGCTTGGCTGCTAAGTTGCTAAGTGGGCGTAGAATTCTCTTTGCCCTACTTGTGCGCCATATGTACCACACTATTTAAGTCTCCTTCTTCTCCACGGTTTTCCAAGGGTTCAAAATTGTCTTTGTGAGTCTGAATTTTCTGAGAGAAAACCTTCAAAGAGAGTGCTAAATCGAGTCTTTTATATTGGCATAATAGGGATTGTATTGTACCTTACCTTCAGCTTGTTTAGAAGCATTCAAGTAAGGGTCTTGCTATTTCTTTTTTCATCATTGAATCAAGAAATTGTCCAAGTCTTAGGAGACGTTGGACGTGGTCTCTTAGAAGACATTGGACGTGTTGTCCGTCTTGTCCAAGTCATTGGATGTAGTCTCTTAGGAGATGTTGGATGTGGTGTCCATATAACTAGGGTCTCGAGGTAGACTAGTTACGTTTGTTACATGTGTAACGAATTCGGCACGTTTAGTGAAAGTGTTGCTGAAATCCTATAGTAGTAGGTCGTGGTTTTTACACCTCAGTTGGGCCAGAGGTGGTTTTTCATGTAAAAATATTGTGTCTCCTTTACTGTTTCCGTAATTATACTTGTTTCTACTTTACTGCAAACATGCGTTCCAAATAGTTCTGATGAGTGTTTTGAGAAAATCGAAAAAACTGGTAGACACAATTCACCCCCCTCTTGTGTCCTTGTGTGAGTAAATATAACAAGTGGTATCAGAGCGGAGTTCTCATAGTTAGGTTAACACCCTGAGAGATCCTGAAAAGATGAGTGCACACAAGGAATCTTAGAGGGTTAATCTGTGACTCGACCACCATACTTTAATGGGCAGCATTACAATTGGTGGAAAAATTGCATGGAAAATTACATTCAAGCTGATGATTATGAGCGATGGATGATCATTGAGAATGGTCCTTACATTCCAATGAAAACCACAGAAGATGGCAAAATAGTTCCTCAGAAGTCAACTGAGTTTGACTCAGATGACTTCAAGAAACTGGAGAAAAATGCAAGGGCCAAGAAATTGCTATACTTTGGCCTTGGACCGAACGAGTACACTCATATCTCAAAGTGTGAATCGACAAAGGAGATATGGAATGCTCTTCGCGAGGCTCATGAAGGAACCAACCAAGTCAAACAGTCCAGGATCGAGCTGCTGATGAGAAAGTATGAATTATTCGAAATGAGCGACAAAGAGACAATAATGGATATGTACACTCATTTTACTCACATCACCAACAAGCTGAAATCGTTGGGACAATCCTTCACCACTGAAGAATTGGTAAGAAAGATCATGCGATTTTTGCCTCAGTTATGGGAAACGAAAGTCGTAGCCATCTAGGAAGCAAAGAAGATGAACGAGATCACATTAGATGAGCTCATTGGGAATCTTCATACATATAAGTTAAGGAGGAGTGCCCAGGTGAAGGAAGAAGCAAAGAGAGACCAAGGCCTTGCTTTAAAAGCTTTGGAGAGTGATGATTCGAACCTGGATTTTGAA
Organism: Carnegiea gigantea; assembly: GCA_029747015.1. NCBI lineage: Eukaryota > Viridiplantae > Streptophyta > Magnoliopsida > Caryophyllales > Cactaceae > Carnegiea > Carnegiea gigantea. The sequence goes on along the minus strand of JAKOGI010000527.1, from coordinate 439,915 downwards.
GAGATAGCCATGGTGACTCGAAAGTTCAAGAAATTCTTCAAGAAGGCTGAAGGCAATATCAAGAAAGGAAGGACCAGGAAGCCACGGAACAGTGATCATGATCAGTTTTCAAGATGCTTCAGATGTGGAAAACCCGATCGCATTGTGAAGAATTGCCCTATATAGAAGGAAGAATAGGGGTCAGAACAGTTCCAAAATCATAGCAAGAGGCCGCAACAGAACAGCTCCTCAAAGCATTTCACTAAGGCAATGATGGCAGCCTGGGGTGAAACTTCAGAGGAGGAAGAGGACTCCCAAGAGGAAGAAGTTGTAGAAGCCCTCATGGCTAGAAGCGAGTCTAAATCGGACCTTGAATCAGTCGAAAGCTTGTCCCAACTCAAGGATACGGTACGTGGTCTTAGCAAAGCTAAAGTTGTGAAATTATTATTTGCCATAATGAATGAGTGTGAGACAATAACTGCCGAAAATTGCATGCTTAAAGATGTTTGTTCCGAATTGAAAAAAGATGTTAGAATCCTTTAACGGAACAAACTACAACTTGAACATGTCAATGAAGTTCTCATATGTGAAAAACTTAAGGCAGAAGAAGAGGGCCTTGCCCTATGTAAAGATCTTGACACGCTTAAGGACCTCATGAACATAAGAGAGGAAGTGTTTAACACTGATCTCTCTAGGCTAAAAAGTGAGTCCCTAGACCTAAAACTTAGACTTGAATCCCTGGTGAGTGAAAACAACCAGCTGTTTGAAAAAGCTCATAAGGCCGAATCTGACCTTACTGAGAACAGGCGCTGGAACAGTTCTTCAGAAGCGCTTGACTGGCTAAATACTCACCATAGCCGAAACAGAAAGGGACTAGGATGGGTGAATAGGTGTGTTACTAGACTAGTTAACAAAAAATATATTGGACTCCAAGAAAATATAATCTATTTTTACTGTGGGAAAACTATTGCTATGCTTGTCCTGTGAGAAAAAGGGCCATGGAGAGAAACTCATTGTATGTTAAACAAGTGTGGATTAGAAAAGATGACTTAACCTCCATGTCAAAGAAAATGGGGCCCAAGTGGATCTGGGTTCCCAAGACTAATATTTAGCTGTTTTGCAGGCTAAAGTGAGAGAAGGCAATCAACTATGGTACTTAGATAGTGGTTGCTCAAGGCACATGACGAGAGAAAAATCAAACTTTCTCTCACTTATAGCCTTTGATGGAGGGAGAGTGGCATTTGAAAACGGCAAATTTGGGAAAATTGTCGGTGTAGGTAAGATAGGTAAATCACTCTCTCACTTTGTTGATAATGTGTACTTGGTTGATGGGTTATAACATAATTTGCTAAGTGTGTTTCAATTGTATGATAGAGGTAATCACGTTGAATTCTCTTTAGATCAATGCTTTATTACCAATGTCAATTCTGGTAGTGTTGTGTTGAGGGGGAAGCGACACAACAATGTGTATAAAGTGTGTGTTCTTTAACTTCCCCAATAATCATTTGACTTGTTTAAGTGTTCTTGATGACGATGTTATGCTTTGGCATAAGAGGCTAGGTCATACAAGCCTTTCTCTTTTGAATAAACTTGTTTCTAAGGACCTAGTAGTCGGACTACCTTCCATCAAATACAATGATGACAAGGTGTACGACGCTTGTGCTAGAGGAAAACAAGTTAGGACTTATTTTAAGTTAAAGAACTATGTTAGCACTTCCCGACCTCTTGAACTACTACATGTTGATTTATATGGTCCTATGAGGATCACAAGTAGAGGTGGGAAAAGATATGTGTTTGTTATAGTGGATGATTACTCTCGTTTCAGTTGGACTTTATTTTTGGCATTAAAAGATGAACCATTTGAGAAGTTTCTTGTACTTCTCAAGGAAATTGAAAAGAGAGTAGGACACTCATTGGTAAGTCTTAGGTCTGACCATGGCAAAGAATTTGAAAACTCGAGCTTCATTGAATATTATAATGAACATAGTGTTGATCATAATTTTTCTACCCCTAGAACACCCCAACAGAATAGGGTGGTAGAGCATAAAAATCGTACTCTAGAAGACATGACTAGGACTAGGCTGGTTGCTAGTGGTCTTCTTAGAAGCTTTTGGGCAAAAGCATTGAACATATCGTGCTACATTATTAATAGACGCATAATCAGACCCATACTTAATAAGACTCCTTATGAACTTTTCAAGGGGCGAAAACCCAATATTATGCACTTGAGGGTGTTTTGTTACAAATGCTATGTGCACAATAATGGGAAGGAATCCTTGGGAAGGTTCGACCCTAGAAGTGATAAAGCCATATTCTTAGGGTACTCCTCACACAGTAAAGCCTACAAAGTCTTTAACAAACGAACCTTGTGCGTTGAGAAAAGTGTGCATGCATTGTTTAATAAGACTAACTCCTTGATTGAGCATGTTACACAGGATGAAGAGTTTGAACTTGGTCTTGTGAGAAAAGACCTCTCGCTCACTTAAAGCTCTATAGTTGATAAAGGTAAGGCTCCTGAAGGTGAACCAGGTCCTGGAACTGATAATTTAGAAGGTGAGCAGGGAGCAAACCAGTTAGGGGGAAGCATTGCTGAACCTGAACAGAGCCGGCCCACTCAACCCAATTATTCCCGAACTGCTATGGGAACAGGCACCAGAACAATTCCAGAACCTATTTCACCAAGTACCCAGGAGAGATTGGTAAGTGTATCTGTGGATCCATTTATTCCACGATCCTGGAAGCACCAGAGCTTGCACCCCCTTGACCAGATCATGTCTGATATTAACACAGGGGTGCAAACCATATCTAAACTCAGAAACTTTTGTGCCTTCTATGCTTTTCTATCTAGCATTAAGCCAAAGAATGTTCATGAAGCTCTTGCAGATTCTGACTGAGTTACTGCCATGCAAGAGGAGCTTCATCAATTTGAAAGGAACAAAGTCTGGCACCTTGAACCAAGGCCTAAGAACAGATTGATAATTAGCACCAAGTAAGTGTTCTAGAGCAAACTGGATAAGTTCAGAACAGTCACTTGGAATAAAGCCAGGCTGCTGGTGGTTCAAGGTTACAACCAAGAAGAGGGAATCGCCTATGAGGAAACATTTACACTTGTTGCAAGGATCGAGGCTATCCGCATTTTGGTGGCCTTTGCAGCTCACATAGAGATCAAGATGTACCAAATGGACATCAAGAGTGCACTCCTCAATGGATACCTTAAGGAAGAGGTATTATGCTGGATTCTTGGTTGATAGAAAAAGCACCTCAGGTATGGCTCATTTTCTTGGACCTTGTTTGGTCTCTTGGGTAACCAAGAAACAACACTTCATTGTCATGTCCACAGTAGAAGCCGAGTATGTAGCAGATGCTTCTTGTTGTGCTCAATTGTTGTGGATAAGCAACAAATCAAGGATTTTTCTGTTGACACGAGATGCATTCCTATATTTTGTGATAACACAAGTGCAATTAACATTGCCAAAAACCCATGTCAACATAAAAGGACTAAGCATATTGACATACATCATCATTTTTTGAGAGACAATGTTGAAAAGGGCTTAATTTCAATGAATTTTTGTGCCAGTGATAAGCAAATTGCTGATATCTTTATCAGGGCACTGAATAGAGAGCAGTTTGAGAGGAATAGACTTGAATTGGGTGTGACTAAAGGAACTTGAGCATGCTTGTTTAACCCTAATGATTGACTAGTTAAGGGTTTTTAGGCCAAATAAATTGTTATAATGGAAGTATTCAATTTTTGTGCTTTTACTGGCATATGTGTGGAATGTAACATGCTGACACTCATTGAGGTCTAGTGATATTGCCCCTAGTGTCCCGAGACACCAAACTTTAACAGTAAGAACAGGCTCTAGAAACAGACCTGACCATTGTTTGTATTATGTGCTGACCAAGTGGCGTTATTAAAGGAATGTTAGAAACTAAAATTTCCTTTTTCATTACACCTAACCTATAATTTATACCATACCTAGTGTAATGATATGCTGCATGCGAAACATTATCTCTCTTCAAGAGGGCCGAAATAAGCTCTCCCATAAACTCCCTCGATTTTCGAGCCACTCATGCTTACCATTAAATCCCTCCACTCTCTCTCTCCATAACCCATCCATCCATCCCTCTCTCTCTCTCTACCAAGAACCCGATTTCCCTCTCCTTCCTTAAACACTTCAAAACCCTAACCCCAAATCACCTCAAGTCCTCACAATGGTAAGAACTCGTGGCGGTCAAGCATCCTCCAAGCGTAGGACATCTCGCCTAAAATCACTACGAGACCAACTATCAAGAAAAAAGGGTGGAATTAGGATGAGTTCTGAGGGAACATCATCGGCACCTTCATCACCACAAACGATGTCAATTGGTATGGAAAAACCTCCCTCACCTTCTTTTTCGATTACTCCCTCTATTTTTGAGTTCTTGAAAAGCTTGGACTTAAGATCAGTAGACTTGAACCCTAATATGGCACCTTTAGTACACCCAATTACGTGTTGGGAGATTGTGGTGTATGACTCGGTTGCGGCCGAGTCTAGATTAAGGGGGAATAAGACCGAATCAGTTGGGGAGTCAAAGGATTATGATGTTGAGCATGTTGATAATGAATTTGTTGTTGAAGATGCTGAGGATAGTGATAAGGATGAACTAATTTTGCGGTTCAAATGAACTACTCCAACCAAGTCTCAAAACACCCCTCAAACTAGTTCCATCCATGAAACCTACTCAAAAACGGGCTGCCCCAGAACAACTGTCAAAACTGATTGAAGAATCTGATGAACCAAAGAAAAAGAAAGTTAGGAAGAACATGACACTTGGTGAGAGATATGAGCATTTCTTCCAGCAATATGTGGTTCGGGGGAAGGTAGTTAAGGTATCATACTTTTAGAAATAGGGGCTAGGGGTGTTCTTAGAGAAGTTGGAAGCTCAAGGATGGTTAGACGTGTTCACTGATACTAAGAAAGGATGTTTAGTTCCAGACTTGGCTGAGTTCTATGCGAACTGTGTTATCACCAATGGAGTGATAACAAGCACAGCCAATGATCATGACCTACAGTTTGATGCTAAGAAGTTAGGTGAGTTACTTGGGGTGTCCTCCGAAGGTTTTGATGTGTCTGTGCAGAGGACAAGAGTGTCTCAGGTGAAGAACGACTGTTAGAACTGACCCAGAAGCTAGCCTAAAAACCCCATCTGACTGTGTCCCGTTTTGTGAGAAAGGGGGAAATGATGCCATTGTATCGACTGTTATTTTGTTTTATAATTAAGAACATTGTTCCCTGAGGTCAGGAACGTAATCTTGCTGATCCAATAGACATGTGCCATACTAATCTGTTGGATAAGGGTGAGTAAATTAACTTACCTGTAATCATGATTGGCCATATTAGGAGAATTGCCAACATGTCCAAGGATCATGACATGGGGTATGGGTTCTTGCTGATATCAGTGTTTGAGAAGCTTGGGATTTCCTTACAGAAGAGAATAGGCTTTTAGGTCAGTGATGCGATTGGCAACAGCACATTGATTGGGTATGATTTCAAAGTGACAAAAGGCGGTAGTGCAACTTCAGAACAGGGGCTCCAAACACCACTTGGACCTATTCCTAGTGAAGCTTCCACATCTAGCACTCCCACAATTGATACACTATTACAGGACCAGATTACATTAAAGGGGGAGATACCTGAAGTAAAGTAGGTGCTTACAGAGGAAAAGGCTTTTAATGCCAAACGTCACGAGGATCTGTTGAGTGCCCTTCTTGCCCTCACAGCCAAATTCCCTCATCCACCTTTCTCTACCTGGACCTGTTTCTTTCCTTGTTTCCAACCTTGTTTTTCAAACACTTGGTTATGTATGTGCTACTAATGGTTTATGGTTGTTCTTAGACGGTTTATGCATTTATGCTTTAACTTTGCTTCTTACATGTGTTATTTGTTTATGCATGACTCGGATGGCCAATATCATTACTATATCATATACTTGAGTGTATCACTGTTACTTTCCGCATTACCGCTTTGGTGGTGATTGCATCCATACAGGATTTCAACTTCCGGCCTCCTCACCCTTTTTGATAATGTCAAAAGGGGGAAGATGAGTGCGACCTTATTTCGATTGATTTGCCTAGTTTAAGTTGACCTCTTAACTCTTGTTTTCTCACTAGTGTGAGGATGGATAACTGTTTTAGCACTAATGTATTTTTGCCGTGTCTCACTATTAATTGTCCTTGATGACTTACGGTCATTTGGTTTGTCATCATCAAAAAGGGAGAAATTGTTGACCAAATTAATGTGTAACATTTTGATGATAACAATCCAAATGGACCAACCAATATGCTATGCTTGAGTTGTGTGTTGAGACAGGATCCGAAAATATTTGGAGCGATTCAAATGAGCGTGGAGCATCAAAGTCGATACATGCACAAGAAGTCCAGTTGATAACAAAAGTCTAAGAACATTGCCTCAGAACAGTTCTGAGCATAGAGCATGGAACATCAAAATCATATCCAAGGAGTTCAGCTGATAACAAGAGTCTTAGGTTTAGCATTGGGTTTATTTTTTAGATTCTTGTTAATATGCCAATTAGAAGGTCTTGACTTGGCGTTTGCTTTGAAATGTTTTTAAGTACTTCAAAACACTGCCTCATAACAGTTCTGAGAAGTCAGGTCTACGGTGTTCTGACATTAAAGACAAAAAACAAATTTCAAGATTTTAGAATGATTTTTTTTTACTGACAATTTTTTTGAAAATAATTAGGATTAATTTTCCTGTGTTAGTTAGGTCTAAAAAGATTTTCTCTTTAAAGATAATGTTGAGAGATTTTTCTGTAGAATCTAAAAAAGTTTCTTTCCTTAAAAAATACTTTTGAAAGATCTTTGAAAGATTTTATTGTATCTTTTGAGGGAAGAATATCAAGTGGAGAAATTGTGAGGCGCTTGGCTGCTAAGTTGCTAAGTGGGCGTGGAATTCTCTTTGCCCTACTCGTGCGCCATATGTACCACACTATTTAAGTCTCCTCCTTTTCTAGTTTTCCCTAAGGTTTTCCAAGGGTTCAAAATTGTCTTTGTGAGTCTGAATTTTCTGAGAGAAAACCTTCAAAGAGAGTGCTAAATCGAGCCTTTCATATTGGCATAATAAGGGTTGTATTATACCTTAGATTCAGCTTGTTTAGAAGCATTCAAGTAAGGGTCTTGCTATTTCTTTTTTCATCATTGAATCAAGAAATTGTCCGAGTCTTAGGAGATGTTGGACATGGTCTCTTAGAAGATGTTGTCCGTGTTGTCCATGTTGTCCAAGTCATTAGATGTGGTCTCTTAGGAGACGTTGGACGTGGTGTCCGTGCAAATAGGGTCTCAGGGTAGACTAATTACGTGTGTTACATGTGTAACGAATTCGGCCCATTTAGTGAAAATATTGCTGAAATCCTACAGTGATAGGTTGTGGTTTTTATACTTCAGTTGGGCCAGAGGTGATTTTCCACGTAAAAATATTGTGTCTCCTTCACTGTTTCTGCAATTATATTTGTTTTTGCTTTACTGCAAATACGCGTTCCAAACAGTTCTGACGAGTGTTTTGAGAAAATCGAAAAAAACTGGTATATATAATTCACCCCCCTCTTGTGTCCTTGTATTAGTAAATATAACAAGATATCCATTATTACAAAAGGATTGTGTAGATTATATTTCATACAAAAATTTACATTTAAATTGAACTTATGCAAGTGTAATTGGAAAAAATATGCAAATGATTTGGCTAGTGAAATTATTCTTATGATTTATTTTCTTAAGTCTAACGTTAATTGACCATAAAAGGTATATGTTCATTTTTTCATCTCTAAATGTTCATTTTCATTCGTTGTTTAAATTTAAATATTCATTTTCTAAGATAGAATTTCATTTTTAATTACTATATAGAATCTGCTTAAAAGCTAAATATCCATCGTCTTATATTTACAGGTCTGCCTCTTAAAAATCTAAACATTTATTTGGCCAATGAAATTGTTCTTATGATTTATTTACTTAAGTCCAAAATAAACGTTAATTGAACATGAAAAGATATATTTTCATGTTACCTTCTCTAAATATTCATTTTTATTCATTGTTTAAATTCATTTTCTTTAAATATTCATTTTCTAAAAGATAGAATTTCAGTTTTAATTAGTGAATGTTCACTGCTTAAAAGTTAAAAATTTGTTGTCTTCTATAAAATTCAAACATCTATTTTCTTTAATCTCAACATATCATCTTTCAATTCTCACTAAAAAAAAAAAGAGGGTCTGTAAAAACCCGCATTTCCTTATTGATATCCTAAGCTAAGATAAGATTCAGTTAAGATAGACGCCCATTTCTGTTAATGTTAACATCATAACAAAAAAACCAAAAAAAAAAAAAAAACACAAAGGTACTATTTAAAAAAGTTGCATTCTGGGCGGTTCTTCATTTTCTCGCGTCTTGCTTTCCATCTCTCTCTCTCTCTCTCTCTCTCTCGCTCTCTCTCTCTCGCGCGCGCGCTCTCTGTCTCTTATGGTTTGAATTTCCTTATTCATCAATCTTTAGCCATGTTTACAAGATTTCAAGCCATATTTTACATTTTTTAAGGTGAGATTCTGGAAATTACACATAAGATTCAATTGCTTGTTGAGTTATCATATAGTCATTTGCTTGTTTAGGGATTTACGTTAGATTTCTACGCTACTCTTCGTCGATTCAAGCATTTTCGTTCAAAATCTACTTTCAATTCTACTTTCAAAAGCTTTGCATTCTCGTTTTGCACTAAACATTTATCTTTTGTTTCTTATGAGTCAAGCACATCAAGCAACGGTTGGATTGGCTTTTGAGTTTTCAAGCAGCCTTTGCGATTTTAAGTTTATTTTTCTACTAATATTGTCCAAATTTGAGTAGGTTTAGTGATATAATAAATTTTCAAAAAGTGTTATTTGTTGAATCTTTCGGTTTAACATGAATATGTTTTTCCTCTAGCATTTTGTACTGATCAAAACATAGCAAAAAAGGACATTCAAGAAGCTAGCAAGGGAGATGCAGAAGAATCACCTTCAAAAAGCTAAAAAATACATAATAAACCCTAAGTAATAGTTGTCGATATTCATGTGTAGCTTGCTATCATTAGAGTGGTGATTAGCGATCATTTAGCATAGTATTAGTGGTTATTTTAGATATATGTTTATCTACAGAGCAATTAGAGAAGATTTTTTTTACGAAATCAGATTGTGAAATTCCTTAAATATTTTCTTCCAAATTTTTCCTTATTGCTTTAGTATGTAGTTAGAAGAACTATGCGGAAAGGCTATTGAACAACTGCAAAAAGCTCGACTCGCTTCAGAAAAGTAGAAATAGAAGCAAATCAGTTTCGAGGGAATGAATATTTTGAAATATAACGAGAAAAAATGAATTTGATTAATTTAACTTATAAAACTTTAGAACGATTAGAAAATTACAAAAATAAAACCATTCATTTTGAACAACAAAGAGAGAAGATTAATGAAGTCTGACAATGGGTCTTTCAACAAGCCTTACAAGGAGCTCTGGAAAATCTGAATAGTTGTTTGAACAATGAGTTACATTTATGTACCATCAATGCTAATATTGGCATGTTTGGTTCCATGAAAGAAGTAACTGATTAGTCCTTCTCTTCGACTCTAGGTTTTTTTTTTTTTTTTGGTTTCCAAAAAAAGAGTATACTAAGAAAGACTCGTGGCAAACCTTTGAGCATATGAAATTAGCAATATTATCCATGAACGTATTGAACAATATAAGCGAGAAGTAAAGATTGTAAGAACTAGTACCGTACTTCAAGTAGGTCTCGACATTGCTCATATTCATAGTCTTGATGAAGTAATGACAGGTGAATTAGTAGAATTTAAAGAGGGGACAATAGGCATTACTCTGATCTTGGAATCCAGTAATATTGGTATTGTATTAATGGGTGACAGTTTGATGATACAAGAAGGAAGTTTTGTAAAAGCAACATGAAGAATTGCTTAGACACCCATGAATGAGGCTCATTTTAGGTCATGTTATAAATGCACTAGCTGAATGTATTAATGGCACAAGTGAAATTTCAGCTTTTAAATCTCGGTTAATTGAATTTTATATCCCTGGTATTATTTTGAGACATTCTATATATAAGCCTCAAATTGGGCTTATGATTCGAGGACCCCTATAGGACATAGTCAACGAGAATTAATTATTAGGGACAGATAGACTAGTAAAATAGCGGTAGCCATAGATACGGTTCTCAATCAACAAGGCCAAAATATAATACGTGTTTATGTAGCTATTGATCAAAAAGCCTCTTCTGTGGCTGATACATATCGAGTCCCATTTGCCTTGCACCGAGGCATGAGAATGGTCCCATCTACCCCAAAAGTCACTTGTCACGAAATTCCAACATATAAGCCAACTTTGTCATGGTATTTCACCTAATAAATGGGATCAAAAATTAACGATCGGTGACTTATTGGAAAGGTGATCGAGTCTACTCTTGGGATATATAAATATTTTTGGCATATGTTTGCATTTGAATTCCCTAAAGTAATGAAAACCTCGATACAACAGTGCACATTTTTACCTAGTAAACTTGCTAAATTTAGCTTAAGTTTGGATCCCACCTAATGAGCCCCAATTTATGCAAATTCAAGTATTACTGATTCCTTAAGATGTATATCTTAACTCCATGTACTGAAATTTGGCATTGGGAGCAATGTCCAAAATAGGAGGAGTGTGCACAAAAATCTAGTTTTGGAGAGATCTGGATTTTCACCTTGTTTGAAGTGCTTGCAGGTGCATTTCTTAAGATTAATCAATGTGGAATGAATCTACACCTATCAAGGAAGAGCCTTGAAGTGGCTACTGGAATAGAGCCTACTTGAAGCTTCCAAGAAAGTGGGAGAGAATCATGAAAAATACAGCTCACTATGGCTGTTATTATCTTAGAATTTTGATTTTATTTTGTAGGCTAATTTGTATGAATCCGATTGGTCCACTTGCCCGGCTAATATGCCTGCTTAGCCCCTCATTTTGGTTATTTAAAGATCATTTCCCCTCAATGTAAACTCATATTTAGTGAATGAATGAATTGAACAGTTAGAGGCATTTTTCTCTCTGAAAACATCTCTTAATCGCTCAACCTGCAAAAATTAAATTTAATTTAAACACGATTGAATTTGCAAATTCCAAAACTACTAACAGGTAAATCAGTAGAATGAATAAGAAAGTAGTAAACTCTAATAAAGAGAGGAGAGATGGAGGGGAGAGATTACCAAAAAATGGATGAATAGATTGTAAGCAGAAATTGAGAGTTGAATTGCATTGATTAATCAAACCCCAAATTGAATTAAATATAAATACTTAAAACAAAGGTTTTGAAAAAGAATTAAACTAAACTAATCTACTCTTAAAAATCTAAACCAAGACCTAAGCTAAGATCATGAAGACTTGATTGATGAATTATGGTACCCAAGATCTCCTTTTACATTTTTGATAGTCTTCCTTTACTTTCCAAATTCTAGTTGGAATAGGTTTTCTGCTTACCACTCTTGATGAATATTAGGAAAGTCATCATAAAAAAAAGAAATCGCTTGGAATTCGCTTGATTTCCAATTTTTACTTGGCTACAATTTTCCAAACTTTTAGTATTGTATGCCAAGCTAATGACCTCAATGTTTCATCAAATCATTATTCCTGCATAAACATGCAAAAAACAATTAAACCCAAATATAATCTGGATTATGATAAAAAATTAAGTAATTAGAAGTACTTAAATAGTTACTTTTAGTGTCCAAACATTTGCATATTGCTTCACAAAATTTCGAGCCATATCAATAATGTACTCAAGCATTCATAAGCAAAAGTATGTCAAATACACAACCATCACAAGATGGACAACTAGGCAAAATCAACCATATATAACCTATATTAGGTAAGATTGTTTGATACCAACCATATCGTCTGTACTCTTAGTTCTCACTTCAGTCCAAAATAAAGTAAAAGTCACTAAGTTAGACTAATGGTCTGACTGTAATTACAATTCACACATACTTAGAAGCGTATTCTTGATAGAATTGCACATACTCATTGTAGTCGCACAATGTATTTTTTTAGACATACTTATTAAGAATCAATCTCAATTTCACAAATATCATTAAGGTATATAAAATCGATGTTTATATCCTTATCCATAATGTATCATTAAGATAGAGCCTACTTAAGGTACCAATCAATGACCTGCATAACTCTAAACATAAAGACAGCTACTGTTATGACCACTACTGTTGGATAAATTTGAGTGAAATCTAAAGTGCAGCAACTATATAGCTTTCGTTGTAGTACTTGATGGTTATCTCCACAGGGACGATGGAAAAGATCATGGTCACAAAAGAGTGGATTAACTAATTAATCTAATATTAACTACATTGAACCAAATTAAATCATTCAAAGAGAACTGAAATCCTCTAACTAAGAATCTAATGCATACATCACCATTCAACTAAGCATCAGAGTGCCTAAATGAACTTACTAGTTCAATCGCCATTCAATCGAAATTAAAACCTAGAATCTGAAAACTAAAGCATGAACTAACACTATGAGAAAGAAGAAATTAGCCTTTTGTTCTTAATGACAACCAAATGAATTAACTTCCATGTTTCATTCTTGTGTCCATACCAACATCAAAGTTGAACCATTGCATCAACAACCATTATTATCATCATTCAGATTACATGTAGCAGAGCAACAAGCAACAAAAGCCAAGATTGATTCATCCTGAATTACTAAGAACTAAATACCAGAATTTCAACTAATCATATCAAAATATGATCAACAAAAATTCACCTAACATCAACCAATGATATCAACTCAGTAAAATCACCTCAATAACACAATTAAAGAGTGCAAACAGATGTCCCAGTCCAGAATCGAAAAATATAATCGAAGAGCATAAATAGAAGTCAATTCATCCTAAGCTCGTTAAACAATAATCAATTCAACTAAACCAAGCAAACTAGAAAATGAGCAAAGATGGTTCGAAAGTAATCACCCAACAAGCAATAAGCATAAATGAACTTTAAAATGCAAACCCAGACCATGATCTGGAGCAAAATAGCGAAACAGGGTAACCACTCAGACTTGAACCAAGGAGAGGAGTTAGATTCAGCCATACATCGACCCAAGGAAATCAGACATAAGCTTCAACCATCATCAACAATGGCGGAGACGTCATAACCGAGATCCACGAAATGAAAACAGGGGAGCAGGATGACCGAAATTAAGGAAACCAACAGCCAAATCTTACAAAAGCAAACTGAAAACCATGAATAACAACTGGGAAGCATGAAATAGTAGCATAATTACATGAAATTTGGAACCAAAAACCTATATAAAATCGAACCCTAAACCAAATTTCTAAAAACGCAAAATCTGATAATCGAAAACTCGTATGAAATTCAAGCTTGGAAACTCCAAAATTAAAACTATTTGAACCCTAAAAGTCTCCTAACCTTTTCTCTAGAGCCGGCTCCCTTCAATTTATACAGCTTCCCTTCTCTTCTCCACCGTTGATTCACGCCTGAGTTGTACGGTGGGATGGCGATGGTGCTGGCTGCTGCGCTGGCATCCTTAGCGTGAAATCCGGTGAGGGTGAGGATGGTGGATTGTGTTGGCGCTTGGTGATTTGTTGAAGAGAGAGAGAGGGATGGGGATGAAGATGGTTAGTGCTGTGAATGGATGGGGGTTTGGGTTTCTGAGGTTTTGAGGCCTGTTTGGCCGAGAGGAGAGAGAAAAGGAAATAAAGAGAGAGAGACTGAGAGTTAGGGGGGATAAATGTCACGTGCCTAGCATGTGGGCGAGGTGGGTTTTAGGTTTTCCTTTTATTTATTTTTTTCTTTTTCTTTTGGATCAAAGAAGAGGTTGGGCCTAGCAATTCGAGTCGGGTTTAAGTCAACTCGGCTCAAATCTTCATTTCTGACATTTTTCATCTTTTTCTCGCATTTTTTCCACATTTATTCGATACCTACAAAACAAAATCAAATCAAATAAAAACCTAAAAATAACAATTATAACAAACATAAATCGGGTATAAAAGTATCGTAAAAATAATACATTTTTGGCATAAACAATTACTCTATTACGCAATACGTAAAAAATAGTTCAAGGTAAGGCATGAACAACTTTCGTCTTTAAACATAGTCTTAGCATAACTTAGGTTCATATTTTCGTTGTGTTTGTTTCAAGAAAACATATATCAATACGTAAAAAATAGTTCAAGGTAAGGCATGAACAACTTTCGTCTTTAAACATAGTCTTAGCATAACTTAGGTTCATATTTTCGTTGTGTTTGTTTCAAGAAAACATATATTCACATTCTATGTCAACTAGTTTATCATAACTAGTCAAAATAGCTTCTGTTCACATAATGCTTCTACAATTATGAAACTATTTTTACACTTCAAGATCAATAATTAAATAAACTAACATATTAGAAACATATAATAGATTTACTTTTCGCCCAAACCAATCAATTTTACTTAGAAATTCAGAATGTACTTATCTGAAATTTATTAAAACTTATGAAAAATTAACAGACAATGTAAGTAAACTATAGTTAAATTTTCATAGTTTTTCACATATTTGATAATTTTGCAGAAATTCAAATAGCGCACGAAAGATATGCTAAAATCTAAAAATTTCAGAATCTTTATTATCTTTATCAAAATCAAGCTATATTTTTTAAGAAATACATACAAGGGAAAAAAAATACATCTCATACTCATATATCATTAAAATTCATAATTCAATCATAGCATTCAAACAATCACAAACACGAAATTCTTAAGGTCAATTACTTTAGTGGATTAACTCTCTTATTGTTTAATCAAACCTAGAATGTCAGACTGTTGCATTGTTTCTCTATTTTTCAATTATCTTCCCCAACATGTTTAGATTAAAGCATTAGAATTACTCACCTTAATCCTTACTACACACTTTGGTTTTTCCCTTTTTGATCTCTTATGTGGATCCTCCATATTAAGTAAAGCTCTCTTCTTTCTCCTTTTCTTTTCACACACACTCTCCCTCTTTCTCTCTCCTTTTTTTTTTTTTTTTTTGGGTGGTTCTAAGCAATATGCATAGGATTACTCATATTTATAAAGAATTGACACCAATCAAATTTTGACACCAATCTAATCACAAGGAGGATAACCTGACTAAATACTTTCATGCTTATTTAATAAACTTTACCACAAAAATATTTCATGCTTATCCAAATAATTTTGCATGTGATTAAATGAGAACCATAGTCTTTTGGGGTTTACTTTAATTTGACTTTAACTTTGGCTTTGACTTTGACTTATTACTCCAATGCTTAGCCTCCAAGCAACTGAGTAGGCTAGGATCAATAATTCCAAACCAATGCATATTTCTATCCAATTCTAGTTATCCCACTTAATTAAACTTAGTACTAATTATTTTCAAATATCACTAATCCAATTAAACATTGTAAATAATTAAACGAATACATCTAGGTTTGCATGCAAACATATATTCAAAAATAGGCCAAAAGCTACTATATAAAACTCAGGATGTTACAGATAGTAAAGAGATAGCTTGTGAGTTGTGGAAGAAAATGAACATAGACAAGGGATTCGTTTAATAAAGTTCATCTAATGAAGCATCCTCTTACTTTTGGACTAGATCTTTACCTATTTCTTTCTTTAGGATTCAAAGTCCATTGCTTCCTCGAGATAGGCTTAGCAAGCATCCTCTTATACCTTAGCTACAGTCAAAGTTGTCTTAGAGCACTTTGTCATGCACCTTTTCTAGGGTTTTCTAACTCTCATAAGGACAAGTCTCAATAAGAGGCTCATACTCCTTGTTTACTTACAAAGTTTACACTTAGCATTCTATTATAACTTGCTCAGTAAGGGTACCCCTAGTCCTTACCAACAGTCATAGTTTCCTTAGAGAACTTTGACCAATTTTTCTCCTTGGGTTTTCTAACTCCTATAAGGACAAGACTTATAAGAGCCCTCTTTGACTCTTTGGCAGCATATTAGGGTCTTTCCAAGCCTGTCAAGAAACTTGATTTGCACTTACTAGCTCCATTATAATCTTGTCCAACGTGCTCACTCACTCTTGTACAACTCAAGCCTTGAGTGCATCCACTCTAAGGTTGACAAACTCATCTCCTTACAAGAGAATTGTCTCAACTCTCATGTCCAACAAGTGTTACAAAAATATTACGAATATTTGAGTAAAGTATAACCCCTGAATAATGGGAACAACATCTAAAATAATAGGAGGCAATAGGTTAGGGTGTTCCAATCATGATCTTATGCTTTGGTCCTGTGTTTATAAGTAGTTCACATGATATTGGAGAAGGATACTAACCGTTGCGATAAAGAAAAAGTTGCTTTTGGCATTTGATTGTTGATATCAAAGTCATCGTTAGGGTCTATGGCAGTTGTTTTCAATGTTTTTTTTTTTTTTTTGGCCATCTGGTTGCATATATTTTAAATTCACATTTGAACTTTTTTCTAGATTTAGAAATGCCCAATCTATCACTTTGTTGCAGCTAGCCATTAGTATTCTCTTTGCAGAATAAGTTGTAGACTATTTTGACATCTTTGATGGCGACAGCTGACAGTTGTCAGGGCTCCTTTTGTGTTCTTTCCAAAAGAGTATATTTTGAATTCAAATTTCATTTAGGCACAACCACCAATTTTCTAATTTTGTTTGGTCTAGATTAGTCACGTTCATTATTTGGCAAGATAATATATTTTGTTCAACATTGGACTTTTGACAATTTCTATATGATGGCTATCTAAATATGACATCTTTCATGCTTTGACATTTTCCGACTTAATGTACCTCTGACATCTTCTGACTTTGATGAAACTCTAATAGTTTACTCCTTTAATGATTTTTAGCTTTGACGTTTCCTGAGTGAACCTAATTGATCAAATTTCCTTTTATCTTCTTCTCATAGATCCGTGTATATATTTACTCTGAAGATTGTTTCCTTCCTGTGCACAACTATAATCTTCATTAATTTTGATTCTTGGATATAGTATAATCATCTTCATGCTATTGTCTTTAATCACGAAATGCTGATGTTAAAGAGATATACTTCATGGGGATAAGCGAAGTAAAACTTTTGATTCTGAGTATTAGATGTAGAATCTTAGACAAGTTCTATAATTACTGTCACCGATTCCAAAACTTCACATATTTAATCTTCTTTTGCTATCCATATGATCTTCAATTGAGTCAATCAATATGTAGTTGCTCATTGCTGTAGCAACTTTGATCTTTGATAACTTCCACGTCTGATAACTCTGATTACTTACTCATAACCGACTTGAGAATCATGTTCGTAAATCATAATAAATCTTCCAATTATAAGTTCAGCAACTCACATGCGAAAGACTTGATATAAGAAAATCATCTCATACATAATCTCACTTGGCTTCTACCACTCAATAGGCATGATCAAGATTATCCTTTGTATGAGATTAAACATTTAATCAATTCCTCCACCAATTAGTCAATCAATCATATAAGCATGTCCAAGCCATATAATAGAGTTCAGTGTCAGGGACTCTAACAGACCATAAGTAGGGTCAAATTACTCAGAGCACAATGCAAGACTACTACAAGGTTAATGCTTCCGAGCTTACTCCATTATATGGCAACATCAACAATGCAACCCCCAACTTTCAATCACGTGATTAGTTTTTATTAGTTAAACACTGGAGGTTGGTCTAGCGGACGCGTCGATGTTAGGATGTTATCACCATCCTCGAAGGATAAGGCTCAACTAACTAACTTAGTATGAGTGTTAGAACATGTTCTAACTTACCTAGAAACCAAATGGCAAAATATTCAGACATTCTCACCCTCACTGAAAGGCTAGCAACCACAAAGCTTACATTACGATGACCCATGCCTTCCCCAAGTGTCACTTTGAGCTTGTCTAAACTTCCTCAATTATCCTCTTGCCATCTGGGTGTTGTCAAATAAGGACTTTACAACTTGTTAACCTAAAATATAAATCATAAAAACATTCGAATACTGAGTTGAAGCTCAATACGCATACTCCTATACAGTAAAGAAATAAATTCGTTTTTCAGTGAATGACCACATTTTAATTCATTTTAGTTCGAAATCAGAGGGAGAGAGAGAATCATAATAAAACTGTTACTGATTATTATCTAAAAGTGGAGCCCAAACTTATGAGCTTATATATATATTGTGATAATTGAATAGGTCCACATCTGCCAGGCCGGTCGAATAGCTTGACTGAAGGCCGGTGAATGAAGGACGTAAGCCCTAATGATTAATAATTGGTAGGTCCACTTGATTATGTGGCAAAACAATACTTGAAAATGATTTATTAAATAATTATATATTATGAGACTTTGATATTTATGAAAAACATTTAAACTTTTGAAGGGTACAGACAGTAAACATACCTGAAAATTTTAAAATCTATCCCCTTTTGTAAAATAGTTATTCATGGCTTGACAACGATGAAAATGGCCTTGTCTCTGCTCCTTTTTAATGGTTAGTGAAGTTTCACATAATATTTACTGGTTATATTGTTAATAATTAATTCATACTTCACCTCGTCATTTGTCTTAATTACCAAGGCACCATCACTTATTTAACCATGCAAAATAATTTTGCTCCCCCTTTATAATCCAATCGTTATTATTATTACTAATAGTGCTAAAGCTATTATTGTTGTTATGAACATTGATGTTGTTGTCTCCACTATTGTTAATATTATTACCATCATGATTATTATTGAGAAAATTGTTATCATTAACTCCAAGAAAATATGTCATTTTAACTCAAAAGAACCTCACTCCACTTTCGTTTATATTCTCGAGCAATGCCTACACCTTTAGTAATCTTTATACTAATTATAACCCATCATCTTCACTACTTAATTAGATAGGACATCAAACTCACTCCTGCTCCTATATTTTAAATATTTCTCTATTGTCATACTAAGCATCACTTCACCATTTATGCAAAGATGACCGCTTCAAAATTACAATTCACCACTTCACGATATTTTATTATTGCATTGAGGTTTACTTTGGAAGTTTCGTATCTTTTTGTCCTCACTTGGAATTGAGACTTAAGACCCCAATATGAAAAGTTTAGGGGGTCCTGCAACATTTTTATTCACAACGCAAATTATAACCAGCGCAAAATGGCCTCTAAAATTGAGCTTAAACCAAACCATACACAACTCCCTTTTTTCAACACAGTCTCTGTATATCGGCCATCACTTTGTCCACAAAACTCGAAACTAAGTGATTTTAAAGGGAATTGAAACATAACTCATTGCCTTACCTACTCACCAAAAATCATAATTTTTCGATGTGCTAATACATGCCAGTTTATTCCTGAAGTCAACCCTGTTTTGGATTTGCTCACAACCTTGATACCTCTTTTTTGTTTCCCTCTCAACCTCAAGTCTTTAGTCACCTCTTTCATCTTTTCAAGGCAAGTACTCAATACATCCATAATCAATCTCTAATTTCTTTCAAAACACAACAAATCCTCTTAAACTTTAGCATAATTAACTCATATGAGCTCAATTCCATCACCCATCCTCAATTCACTTTTCCACGAATACCCACAAGTAATTAGCCATTCTAGCCCACAAAATTATCCTAACAACTTTAAACTCACACAAATAAAGACCAAGTACTAATGTCTTTTAAAATTACAACATAATTCTTGCAATTTCACTAAGTCAAGGCTATTCAATAGTTCCCCACAAGTTTTACACTCATATTCATATCTTCCAAAATTTATCATCACAACTACAAATTAACACCAGCATACTCATCTAATGCTAAAAACTGCAATCTATCCACTAGATTAAAGAGGTAGATGGTGAGATCAATTAAAGGAAATCGTAAAACGTATTTTTCAATTATCCGCGAACCAAGAAGAAAAGGGAGGGGTGGTGTCAATGACTAGTGACTAGCTGGCTAGGGCTACCAGATAAAATAGGGGCTATTGGGGGGGGTGGTCACGTTTTTGCAGAGAATGGGAGGGGAGGTTTCATGTCAAATATAATAAAAGGGTAGAGGGAAATGTAGGTTATTTGTGGGGGAAAATCCAGATAATCATCTCTCTATTTTTTTGGTGAGGTTTACTATTAGTATCCTCATTATTTATCATTATTATTGTTGTTGTGACAATAGAATTTTCGAATTTTTCACACTTTCAACCACCATTTTCATTTCTGGGAATTACTGGCTAGGCAAAAAATTCTAAAAATTTTACTGTAGATTCTATACAGTATTTTACCATTTTCATTAATTGTTCATGAAGTTTTGACTTGTATATTTTAAGTTATAAATTTTTGAGTAAAACCGCCATGTTTATTATATTTGTGGATTGTTTGTGTACGTTGATTGAGGATCGGTTGTGTAAGGGATCTTTTTGAGCCTTTTAAATAACATAGTTGATTGAAGTATTAAAAGTTTGCGGAAACTATTTACAGTCGAATCAAGTCTTTATTTGATTATTATTGTTGTTGTTGTTGTTGTTGTTGTCTTTTTGTGTCAATCTGAAAGTCTAGTATAATAAGTTTTGAATTATTATTATTTGTTTGTTTATTTAAAACAAAAATATAAACTTACCCATTTGATTAGCATTTACTTTTGTATTTATTAATATTTCATTTATTCATATTATGATTTTATTTACCTATATTCCATGGAAATTATAACCTTGATCCATCTTTATAAATGACAACTTTTTATTTCCTTGGAAGTTTTGAATGATTTTGTACCCATGTTTCATTTTTATTTGGTGGCCACTTTGTCGTCTCAACCTGCAACAACATAAATTAGACGAATGCTGAATTGAAATGCGGCACTTAATTTTATTAATTTAAATAGAGATTAACCAAAGTAATTAACATAATTTAAGTTCGACTGGGCCATTACAGCCTTTCCCCCTTAATATAAGTTTCGTCCTCAAAACTTGTGACTTTGAAAGATTTACCTGATTAACCTCTGAATAAGTAAGGATTTGTGCTCTTTATGTCAATATGAGTCTCCCATGTGCCTTCGCATAACCAAGTTCTTAGCCATCTCCATAGGCTCATTCACGATGATATAATTTGAGTTTAGGGCATTCAGGTGTAGAATATAAAAAACACTCTACATGTGCTCGGATTATATTGGTAGAACTCATACAAAAACCACTGGGTTAGCTTTGACCTTGTAATTAACGCTTCACTATAACTTGCTCCAATGCATCTAGGCATTGGTTGAGACTATGCTCTCATCAAAAGGTCCTTATTTTGTGCCATTAGTTGTATTACACAACCAAAGGAACAAATGATTGGTTATATCATGAGGTTTAATGTCATGTTGTGTTTTGAGTCTATGGTCCCTTTTGGGTTGGCATTGATAGGATATTTTGTATTGTGTCTTTCTGCTCTATCTTGCTTAATTGCGTAACCATCCGTCATCAGGTTAATCAAAGATCTCCTCTAGGTTCCAATTCGATATTTAAGAAGAACATATCTAATGATAAGAAGGAAGGAATGGTAAGTGATATCATAAATGATTCATAAAGGAGGGTTCGATAGAGGTAGTTGTGAGTTTATCAAGAATTTAAACAAAATAGAAGGTTGTAAGTATCAGAGTTCGAAAGTGTGGGCCACAAGGAAAGCCAACGAGTAGTCGACACCTCTTGAGCCATATGAATAACAATGAGGAGTACTCCAAATCATTTCAAATAGGATGGGTAGTTAAAAGGTTAAATTATAAATCAAATTATGTTGTTGCTAAGATACGAAAAGATTAGAGCATCCAAAATGGAAAAGCATAGTGAAAATCAGAGTTGGATCGTTCCTAAAGTGTAGTTAAATGCAAAAAGAGATTTGATGTAAAGTATTTGAACCATTTCAAGAAGGAAATGTGGTTAGCTATACTTGGATTTACCAATTGAATTACAAACAAAACAGTAATCTCAATTAATATGATGAATGCGACAAACAAATTTGAACGAGCAAAGTATAGAACATCTCGAATTGACTATGAATTGGATTTGTAGAGGTATGCCTTGGCTCTCATGGAGTAAGTTCAAGTAAAATAACCAAATTGGATAAAAAGGCAGAATGCATGTTTGAGGAGTGGAATTTAGAAACAAGAGAAATGGTTGGATACAACAACCAGCATTCACCCTCACTAGTAAGAGGTGAATTGCATCTTCAATTTGACAAGAGAAATGTGGAATAAACGAGATGCAACATATATGTGCAAATACGCTTCCAGCGGATTAAAGAAGAAGATGGTGAGAATCAAAAATATCGGAGCATGGGCAACCATTTAGTCAATTAGGAACATATCCTTACTTAATGATAAGTTTCAAAAACATGG
This sequence comes from Carnegiea gigantea, assembly GCA_029747015.1. Classification (NCBI taxonomy): domain Eukaryota; kingdom Viridiplantae; phylum Streptophyta; class Magnoliopsida; order Caryophyllales; family Cactaceae; genus Carnegiea; species Carnegiea gigantea. The sequence continues at coordinate 417,514 of JAKOGI010000527.1, read as the reverse complement.
TCAATCATGATAAGAAGGAGGTACGAACATTTTTGAGAATCCACACAACTCTAAGGGTTTGAAATAAAATAGGAAAATTAAATAATGTTGGAATGAAACAACTGTTAGGTATAAGGAAAATCAGATTAGTCTATGAAATCTTGAAAGAAATAACATTACTATGTAAGACTAACTCTAATTGATAAGGTACAGATGTCAATTAAGATCTTATCGGCAAATGTTTGGGACCAAGAAGAGATGTTATAGCAAAGAAGTGATGCCAATAAGCAAGTCGAGAGGACTGAAAGAGAAGTAAATTAATAACTAGGAATAATTGGAGGTCGTTGATGTAAGATTTTAATGAAAATTACAAATGGCGTATTATAACATGATGGGAGGGGAACATAGTACTATGACACAGGTAAAATGGAAATGAATGTAAGTGTAAGCTCAAGAAATGAGGGTAGTGAGAACAAAAGGGTTTTAAACATTAGTTATACGGGAAGAGAGCAATTGATATTAGTTCGAAGGCCAGTGAATAGTAAAATAGATAATTTAATTGTGATCAAATGTTTAGAGCATGGCAATGTCGGTGTATGCAAAGAATAGATTGTACAGGTATTAACTCACGATTAAACTGGAGATTTATCCATCTACATGAGGTTTCTCTTTTAGGAACCACTAGTGTTGGAACATCTAAACGCTTATTGGTCACCGAGAATTGAAGTGACAATGATACCCTTTTTTTCCCGGCTTAAGGTAGGAATCTGAAGCAGAAAGGGCACAATTACATAGAACGTGACTGCTAGAATGGTCTCCTTTATCAATCATAGAAAAACATACATATGGGTTTGGTGATAACAAGAAGCGTGACTCATGAGGGTCATGATGGTAAAATAAAGGATCAAGGTTATAAGATTAAAAGGGTTGTCAGAGTATCAACAATGGGGAAAACAAGTTAGTCCCACATACAAAGAACTACCAGGTAAAACCAAGGTAGTGCTTAGAAGATCACATGATAGCCAACTGTAGAAAGAACTAAAGAGGTGCAGGTACTACATGGAAGGAAATACTTTGTTCCCTTGCTAATTTTAATGACAATTCTCAAAGATTTAAGGAAGAATGTTGGATAAACATACTAGATTCCATAATGCCGGCAAAAGAGAATAACACGAATGAAGGTTTATCATAAATAGGATGAGTTCCAATTAGTAAAGAAAGAAGGAACCCAGAATCAACTTGAGTAAAAATGACTAATCAAGCAAGAGGATAGCATGCCAACTGATGGTTAGGATTCCATAGAAGATTAATGTCATGAAACCATTCAATGGTTAGAAGGACATTCATCAAGTTATTGCTAGGATAACCAGGAAATCTCATAAATAATAAGTGAATAGGATTCAAACACAAACTATAGGTTGGATTGTGTTTGAATAGGGTCTAAGCATGGCTAAGATTGCGCTATAGTTGGAAAGAAGTCAAAAGTTCTAGGTAAAGGGCTACAAAATATACAACGATACACACCTTATAAAGGATGCTTCACATTAGTTGGTCAGGGTTTTCAAAATTATTTTTTTAATTTATATGCCCTTTTAAAATTAATACAAAGTTTTAGATAACTACGATTGCCTGAGTTTGGAATGCTTAAAAGAAGGTTGCCTAAGTTTCTCAACTCTAACTTAAGAGCTCCCCATATCCTGCTTGCTCGATAACCCTACTGCCATGTATGGGGCTCAATCGAGGTGATGCATTCTTAAGTAGGACACTTGTGTAGTAACCAAGTTAAGCCCTATGCAGCCTATGTAATACTGGCTTATAGTAGGGATTCCTTAACAAAGGGGGTTGCAGGAAATTATGGTTAAATGTCGAATTCAAGCAAGATAAAGATTATAGCTTTATTATACATCTTTACTTCTCTTAAACTTCAACACAATTAACTCATATGGGCTCAATTCCACCATCCATGCTCAACTCACTCTTCCATGAACACCCACAAGTAACTAGCCATTCTAGCCCACAAAATTATCATTAACAACTTTACGCTCACACAAATAAACCCCAAGTACCAATTTCTTTCAAAATTACAACATAATTTCTCCAATTTCACTAAATCAAGGCTATTCAAGAGCTCCCCACAAGCTTTACACACATATTCATATCTTCCAAAATTTATCATCACAACTACAAATTAACACCACCATACTCATCTCATGCTAAAAGAGTGCAATCTATCAACTAGATTAAAGAGGTAGATGGTGAGATTAACTGAGGGAAATCTTAAAACTTACCTTGCAATTACCCATGAACCAAGAAGAAAAGGGAAGGAGGAGAGGAGGCGTGGCTGGGGTGGTGCGAACGACCAGTGACTACCGGCTAGCCGGTCAGGGCTGCCAGCTAGAACATGGGGCGATGGTCACGTTTTTGAGAATTGGGGGGTCGTGTCAAATGAAATAAAAGGGGAGGGGGGAATGTTGGTTATTTGGGGTAAAAATTTAGATAATTATCTCTTTTTCTCCTGAGTTTTACTATTAGTATCCTCATTATTTATCATCATCATCATCATCATTATTATTATTATAGAATTTACAAATTTTTCACACTTTCGACCACCATTTTTTTTTTTTTTGAGAATTACTGGCTAAGCAAAAAATTCTATAAATTTTACTGTAGGTTCCATATAGTATTTTACAATTTTCTGTAATTTTTCATGAAATTTTGATGTGTATATGTTAGGTTATGAATCTTTGCTTAAAACCGCCATGTTAGTGTATTTGTGGGTTGTGTGTGTACGTTGATTGAGGATCGGGTATGTGAGGGATTTTTTGAGTGTTTTAAATAATAACATAGTTGAGTGAAGTATTTAAAGTTTGTGGAAACTATTTAGAGTTGAGATTTGATGATTGTTGTTGTCGTCTTTTTATGCCAATTGCAAAGTCTTGTATAATAAGTTTCGAATTATTATCATTTACTTGTTTATTTAAAAACAAAACTATAAACTTACCCATCTAATTAGCTTTTGTTTTTGTATTTATTAATATTTCACTTATTCATATTATGATTTATTTCCCTATATTCCATGGCAGTGATTACCTTTATCCGTCTTCACACATGACAACTTTCTATTTTCTTAGAAGTTTTGAATGATTTTGTATCGAGCATGATTCATTTTTATTTCGAGGTCACTTTGTTGTCTCAACCCACAACTGCATAAATTATACGAATGCTGAATTGAGATGCGACGCTTAACTTTATTAATTTAAATGGAGATTAGTCAAAGTAATTAACATAATTTAGGTTCAGGATATTACAAACAAGCACAAGTACAGTAGCATGTAGGCCCACCTCATATCTTCACGCGTCATCACTCTAGTGCATCATTACACTCAATTGGTTTAACATAATAGAATCAATGTCTTCTTGGATCCAACAATCTCCCCCTTTTTGATTTTGCAAGATAATTTATACATATTGCATTCAAGCATGTTTTTCTCCCTTTTTGCATTCATCCGTTTTCACCCCTTTGTCATCATCATTAAGAAACGACGATGTGACAAATAAGATCAACTTATCTTCCCCCTTTCCAAACACAGTATAATATTGTGCATTAATGATGTTTAAATTCAATGTTCATAGTTTAATGTTGTCCATAAACAATAACAAATGAGTATATGGAAAGGACAGGGTCGTAGAGACTTACGAGGAATTGTGAGCGTGGAGGAGCAGAGTCTTTATGACTACTCCCAAACGCAACAAGCTGAAGAGTCAAGGGAGGTATGGACTCTACCATCGGATTTATGGCTTGTCTTGTTTAGCAATAAGGAGTGGCAATTAGTTGTGAAGATTTGTTAAAAAGAGCGGTAGGAAGCAACAAAGTATTAAAAAATGGTGAGGAGTCGGAAGAGTCAATAATAATAATCGTAAGCAATAAAGTATTTGACAAAGACAAAGGTAGGTCACCAAACTCCCACCAACTTTGATAGGAGCACAAGGTAGGTTAACAACTTGACCTACTACATTAATTTTTCCTAACAGTATATTCTTTTATCATTATTTCCAAATGCAACAAGCTGAAGAGCCGAGGAAGGTATGGACTCTATCATCGTATTTATGGCTTGTTCCGTTTAGCAATAAGAACTGGTAATTGACTCGAAAGATTTGTGTAATGGAGTGGTAAGAAGCAACAAAAAATAGTCAGGAGCCGGAAGGATCAATAGTAACTACAACAAGTGTGAGAAACGGTAAAGCCGGGTATACCAACATTGAAAGTTGAAACGAAGTGGCCCTTTGCTTGCCTGATACTTCAGGCCGAGCTAGATAAGAAATTCCACCGCTGCCTGTTTGGTTTTCTTCGTATGATCTTCAAATTACATTGTACTATTCTTCCATGGCTTCCTGCAGTCTACTCTGTCACTCTTGTCATTGCTTCGCCTCCAATTCTCAGGTTCTCTCTCTCTCTCTCTGCCGTCGTTGGTTCGCCTCAAATTTCTATTGCCATCTCACAGTTCGGGTTATGTAATCCAGGTCTACAGCTTCAAAAATGGCTTCCTCCCGGGAAGGATTCCTTGTTCAACGGTTTCTACTGCAGAAAGAGCCGTTCGCCCTATCAAAGCTGTGTCTGAGAGCCCGCCATTTCCGCTCTTTCAACCTCCCCAGCTTGATGGACCTCCTCCTGAGGTACTCTCGCTTAACTTCATATTGCTGGAAAGTTTGAAAGAGAGGAAATCCGGGCTAAGGGGCATGAAGTTGTGATTGTGGAGGGTTCTTATGCTTATGTATGGTATTTTTTTTGTTTGGATGTTCTGTTTTTCGGAATTCAATGCGCCATAGTGTTACACGCCGGGGGGGGGGGGGGGTTGGGGGGGGAATTTGAATTTTCGTGTTTTACATGTAATTTTTATTTATAAAGTTATGGTTGTCAAGTTGGAAGAGCATACATTCAGTTTGTGAAGATCCTTGTGTGTGGGTTTAATTTGTTGTTGTTGCTTATATTGCATGGATTGGTGAAATTGAATGAAGGGTTTGCATTCGTTTTTGCTCCCCTTTTTTTGGTCTAACGAAGTTTCTCTAACTCTGGGATGATTGTCGGAAAGATTCGGGCAAATTGCAGCATTAATTTTCATTTGGGGGATGAGGATTGATTTTTCCCTCTTTGGTGTGAACCAAAATTGGGGAAATTGTATAAAAGAGGGATTTTGTTTCATATTGGAAAGTACATTCTTTTAGTAAAAGATACATCTAGTAAGCGGTTATATTTGTGTGGGGTCGTCCAATGTTTGAATCCGTTTCTGATAGTATTTGTTCTTCACTTTATTTGTTTATTGATATCTGCATGCTTTTTCGAATTGTTGGGGTTGTAGATGGAGCTAGCAGATCCAGACTTCTATAAGATAGGATTTGTTCGAAGTTTCAGAGCTTATGGTGTTGAATTCAGAGAAGGGCCTGATGGATTTGGGGTCTTTGCTTCAAAAGATGTTGAGCCTCTTCGCCGTGCTAGGGTGAGATAAACTTTAAAGTATGAGTACCTAATCCTATGAATTTAACTTTTTGTTTCTGTTATTTATAATAATTTTTTGTTTGTATAAATTCTGCTTTTCTAGATGTAAGTGGAAGAATTTTTAGGCTTTTTAACTAGCGTGTTTGCTCAAGCTGTATTGCGTCACTACTTTTTTTCTTTGGGAAAACTGCACTGAGGGCCTGTTGCAAAGACTTCGCTGCCTTCGTGGCCATTTTTGTACATTGGTGGCCAGAATGAAACTTTGCTTTGGGAATTTCACTTCTTTTAATTTGGCCAAAATCAGCTTGTCAAAAGGCAACTCCCAAACTATGTGATGTAGGACGCTCTATGCGCAATTCCTAGAACAAGAAACTCTCCCACAAATAATTGAACACTCACAAATGTTCTTTAAATTCAATTCAATTTCATTCAAATTTGACTCCATAATGCATAATAGGGAGTTTAAATGGAGAAGAGACCTAAAACAATAAGGAAACTAAAAGAAATCTATTCCTAAATTATAAACTACAATGATAATAAAATATCAAAATACTAACATATGCAAATATTATGATATACAATATCTTCTTATTCCTCTTTTATCCTTATCCTGGATCATTCTCCCCTGGTTGAAAAAAAACCTCATCCTCGAGTTTTGTACAAGGGTAGGCAGAAAACAGCCAAGCAAGAAACTAACTCCACTTCGTTGCACAAGTGAAAAAATTGTAATGCCTTCAGCTTCTCCGAGAAAGTAGCAATGCTATTAGTGAATGCAGCTTCTTGCTAGCTAGAAGTTCTCCAGGGATGAAAAAATTAGCGTACTCAATCACTAGTCTTGACATCTCCACATGCTTGAATTTTGGGCACCCATACTGAAAATCTCTAGAATTAGGCATTGTCTTGTATTCATATGCAACCTTTTGATACTACTGATCAGCATTCATCGCTGCCCTCATCGTTCGGACTAGGCCTGAGCAAGACCGGGTGCCCGATCCAGTTTCGAGGAACCGGAACTGGTCCTATTTGTTGCTGGGTCCAAGAATCTGGAACCAGTTCTGGTCCTGGTTGAAACCGGGTCCAAGGTTTTTGGAACTAGTCCCAAAAACGGGCCGGGACCCTGTACCCGATTCCCTTTTTTTTTGGGGTCATAGAACAATCAAGCTGAAGTTGCTTTGCGGTTCACTTTTATTAATTAAAGTTGGGTGTGTAATATTATGAATAATATTTACAGGTATGAACTATTATTTATGGTGGAGGAGGAAATTAGGCAAAAATCGTAGGCCTAACCCGTCGGAGAAGACGCAGCAGATTGTCGCAGGAGAAATGCAGCAGACCATCGCCGGAGACACCTGCGATCAAAGCCAGACAAACTCGAAGTGAGAGAGAGGTGAGCGATGAAATCGACGCAGTCATGGTGAGAGGGAGGTGAGAGACAAACACATCTGCGAAGGCACACACCGAGGAACACGCAAAGATTGTCGCCGATCAGATGAGAATGCCGGAAAAGTAGTGAGAGAGGGCTAGGGGCCGCCGGGGGGGGGGGGGGCATGGGACTGACGAGGGTTTGAGAAATGAAATTAGGATTGGGTTTGGGGCGTCTAACTTAGAAGTATTTATACCTCTCTTTTTTTTTTAATTTTGAAAGAGCTTGGACCGGGTACCAGGTAACGCGTCCGGTTTCGGGTCCATATTTTCATTACCCGGTTGCAACCGGTTCCAGAATTACTCGGTCCCGGACCAAGTGCAACCGGTTCCGAGCCTGGATCCGGCGGGTCGAAACCGGTTCTGGATTGGGACTGGGTACCCGGTTTTTTTGCTCAGCCGTGGTTCGGACCCTCTTTAACTTCATTCTCCTTGATTGTATAATTGCATCTATAAATGAAATAATTTCTTGAAGTGGAATATGAGATGCACATGTGTTGAATGCTCATTCACCCATAATTGCAGCAGTAGAGGAAATGTTACAACTCATAGATTGACTCCGAGAGAGTATGAAAACAAGAAATTCCAACAAGACGTCATCCGCTTCGAGTATTGACTAGGGTGGATTCTATATGTGCAAGCATCATAGAACAATGATAAACTTTAGTGGATGGCACTGGATGCTAAAAGATGGTGGAAAATGTCCAAGAGAAGAGTATCACATTGGAGTTCTGACAGCATAACATAAGATTTTACTTGAGCCATAAACTCAAGTATGCGAAGCCTGTTATGAAAGGATTTGTTACGTGTTAGTAGCATTAGGGCCTGAAAAGATGATACATGGAGGTGGAAACCCTCTTCATGGGCTCATCTTCGAAAGAGGGATTAACTGCTGTAATTCGAATGAGTTCAGAAAGACAAGAAGGTAGAGTTACCTGAATATCATCAATGTCTGCATTATTGAGAGGTGCTTCTGAGATCAAAACTCCTTTTAGGGGCACTAGGATGTCTTGTATGGACGTTTGGGAGTCTTGGTGTACTTGAGCGAAAAGGCTTTCAAAATTTTCCAACAATTTAAGTAGATAGTTGGAAGATGGCAGGGAAGTAAGCAGTTGAGTCCCAACTTTGAAAAGTTGGTTTCGAAGATCTTGTTCCAACTACCATGCTCGTTTTAGTAACACCATGACAGTCATAAATCTAAATCTGTCATCAGTAAGCAATGGAAGATGACAGTGGACCCGGTATCAAACAGTAATTGGACAGATAAAGCTTTCAGCACCGGCTGTAGCAGAAAACAGAAAAGAATTGAGCAGGGGCCAGGGAATGAGGGAGCAACAATCTAAAGCAGAAACACATTCCCCAGCAACTCTTGACAGCAACAATAGCAGCAGCATTAAGAATAGGAATGGGCCCAAACAGCGGAATACTGAACAAAATGGATTGGGCAGTGGAGAGATGAAGCCAATTTGGAATGATCTTGATGGGTGGAATAGCGGTTTTGAAAATTGGGGAGATTCACAGATTAGGGTTTGCGAATTAGGGAATTTAGGGTTCCGAGGAGCGGCTGGCGTTGGTGACAGTTGGGTGGAGGTCAACTGGTGGTTGGTAAGCAGCGGGCACTGTGCAGCTAACCAAGGAGGTGGCGTAATGGAGGTGGAATTGATGGCTGGGTGTACGTGGATTAGGGTTTGCGATAGTTTCTTTTTTTGGGAGGGTTCAAGAGAATCTTTGGCTTGGCTGATTTAGAGGGAAATACTGGAAACGTGGGAGGAAGAAAGAACCAAAGGCGTTGACTCTGATACCAATTTGATGTAGGATGCTTTAAGAGCAATTCCTACAATGAAAAACTCTCATACGAATTATTGAACACCCATTCTTTTCCCTATCAAAAAAAAAAAAAAAAAAACACTCACAAATATTCTTCAAATTCAATTCAATTTTATTCAAGTCTGACTCCTTAATGCATAATAGGGAGATCAAATAGAGAAGAGATCTAAAACAATAAGGAAACTAAAGACAAACAAGATCACAAAGATGTTATTTTCTAGCTAAGAAGACAACTAAAAGATAATCTATTCCTAAAAGATAAACTACAATGATAATAAAATATCAAAATACTTCACATATGCAAATATTAAGAGGTACTGATGTCTCCTTATTCCTCTTTTATTCTTATCCTGCAATGTGGCTCTTTATCCTTTGCAATTCCTGGAAGAAATATACCTCTTGGCATAGATTAAGAGAAAACCTCTGGATGTCGATGCACTGCCAAGGTTTACAGATAAAGTTCCACCTGCCACAAATCTTGTAGTTTTTCCTAAATCTCATAGAGCAACTTCATTGACATATGTTTATGACAGCCCAATTTATGAGCATGGGGTATGGTTATTACTACTGAAGTGATTAAATATTTCACCATTGGTTTGTTTCTTCTTATTGGGATATTCTTTTGTCTTTCTGAATGCTGACTTCTAGTCGATCATGTGTAACTCTGTTTGTGAGGCTTTTGGAGGTAAGTTTTCCTTTGTTGATAAATGTTACTCATGCTCTGTTCATTCACACTTTCTATAGCAGAAAGATGACTAATCTAATTCTACTGTTGTTAAACCTTAAACTTCTGCTATATGTTTCTCTGATGTAAACTATTTGCTAGTTTTGTTGGACTCATTGCTTCTGATACTGATGAACATGCACTGCAATGACCTGCTAAATAATGCAGATGATCATGGAGATCCCTCTAGAGCTCATGTTAACAATTAGCAAAAAGCTTCCATGGATGTTCTTTCCAGATATTATCCCAATTGGCCATCCCATATTTGATATAATAAACTCCACTAACCCAGAGGTATTTTACTGCTTGTTCAACTTCATTTCATGATGTTACCTTATCAGGCAGATTGCCCTTTTGCTAATAATGACGAAACCGATGAGACATTTATGGTTTTCAAATCCTGCTTTAAACTTGTGGTTTACGACTCATTGTTGTTGATAAATTCTTTATCTTTTGTCTGGTGGCAGTCAGATTGGGACTTGAGATTGGCTTGCCTTCTTTTATTTGCTTTTGATCGAGGGGACAACTTTTGGCAATTATATGGCGACTTCTTGCCAAGCGCTGATGCATGCACTAGCTTACTTCTAGCAACTGAGGTGTGGCTATTATCCTTTCGAAATTCTTTGACGATGAGTGTAGCTTTCTTTTAGCAACAGTGATGTTACTATTATCTTTTCATGGAATTCTTTCCTGGTATAATCAAGTGTTCTGGTAATTGGATTTATGAATTCTTGGCTTTATTAACTAGGATTTGTGCTTCACGCCTTCGTGTTTTTAATGAAAAATAGTACCAAATTCATCTTCTGCTCTGGAGTTCTTCTGCTTCTGATTAAATAGCTTTACATTCGTAGGATAAAGTATGACAACGATTCATCATGAGAGGCGCATGTGTTTTGTTTCTTATTACTTTCTTCTCCATTCTAACTTCTTTATAGTTTACCAAACAAGATTTAAGCCTTTTTGAGTATTTTCCCTTTTTTTTTTGGGGGGGGGGGGGGGTGTGGTTTGCACTTTGGGATAACTGTCAAGATTATGAATTAGAGGACTTATTGAATACTTCCCAGCTAAGTATACTGGATACAACTTTTTCTTATTTTTGTGTAAAGGATCTGTTATCATATCCGTGGCTCGCTTCTCTTGCCACATTCTTTCTATGATCAATAAAAGGACTACATGCTAGGACTTTGCATGTCCTAGTTGCTACTTTCATTTGAAGGTCAGCACTAGCAATGTTTTGCTTAGAATGCTGCGTTGGATAGTTGATAATTGTGCGAGGCTGTAAATCTTGATGCTAAATAGAGCAATCTCTCTTGATATGTGCTTTATATTGCTGAAAAGTGGAAATGCTGGAAATCCTTTGTTTCTTCATCAAGGTGGTCTGTCCGCTGTGTCACAACCGGTTTATTGTGCAAATGTGAGGGTGGGCATGACCAAAAGCAATATTTGCACATTAGCAGGTTGGATATTGGTTTTGGGCGGGACAGGAAGCAAGCATTGATTAGGAAGGTGTCGATGTGGATATTATTTGGTTTTTGTGGCTGGAAAGGAATGATAGAATCTTTTCAGACCCAGCTTGTGCTCCAACTAATTATGGGACCAAATTGTTTTATCAGCTTTTCATGTTCTGGACTCAGCTCAGTCTTTCTACACAGTTCTCATTTTGATTCACAGCATGATTCGTGCACACTTTGAATAGTTGTACTTGTCAGTGGTTTGTCCACTTCAAGTTGTACACTACAATCAGCAATGCCAATCCTATTGAATTGGGGTTTGGGAGAGTGCAGATGTAAGCTTACAGCAACCCCTAGCAAGTGAGAGGTTGTTTTTGGGGGACCCACAACAAGAGCACTTTGGAAAGAGATAAGTGTTTTCATTTTTTTTTTTTTTTGGGGATCAAGAGCTGAATGATGTAAACAATAATTGGCAGGAGGGGGGGGGGTTGATGCATGTGACAGGCAAAATGTGGATGAGCTATGAGGAAGGAAAAAGGAAACTAGCAACAGAAGTACTCCCCAGCTATTTTCATGCACGTAATCCTAGTTTGCCATAGGCCCACAACATCATATGGAGTCTCTTCCCTCACTTATGTTCTTTTTGGATCTAATCATTTTTCTTTTTATTTCTTCTGGAAATAGTAATTTATGACCTTTCCTGGCTTCACATGTCTTTTCCTAACATGCTTGAACCATCTAGGCCTTCTTTTACGTATGTTATATGCCATTGTAACATAGTCATCTTAGGGCGTCCTTCGGACTTGAGCAGATTTGACTAGCCAACACTGAACAGTATAAATTATTATGGGCATGATAGAATTTCCTTCGTCTCCAGATGGGATCCTCTTGTTGCATAAGGCTCCCAATCCCTTTCGGTTATCGTACTTGAATGTGGTGAGAGATTTCCTCTTTGGTTTCCTTTCTTAGCTTGCATGACAGACTTGTCATTTCTGAAGTTGTCTTGTTTGTTGTCATTCCCATTCTGACTTGGACGTCCAAAGTGCTTCTATGGGTGTCAAATCTGCGGTTTAGGTGCTCAACCTGAATCCTTTTGGCAGTAGTGTGCTTCTTTGCAACCTCCTTTCGATACATTTCTTTGTCTCATCCTCTAGTATAATACCATCTGCCAAAGGCATGATCGATGGAACCTTGCTGAATCTTCATAAGCTAATTAATGTCCTTTGCGAAGAGGAAGTCATATCCTCATGGTGCTCAATAAGGATAGGCAAGTAGTCAATGTCTCCCCTGGTGCATGCATGGAACTTGTCTGATGGCCTGTATGTAGTGTATTGCAAAACCTTTTCCTCTGAACACCTCAAAGGATCTATCGTAGCAACGTGTCTCATGTTTTCCCCAATTCGACGAATACTGTGTACTAGTCCTTTGGTCTTTCTCTGTATAGCTTTCTGATATGCCAGTTTAGGTGCACTTTCATATCATAATGACCACCTTTAAGGTCTGTGAAAATGGTGGAGGAATCAGACTTGCCATCATTCAAAAATGAGTTACCTCTCCAGACTCCAGGAAGCATTGTTCTGCTTCCTTAACTTCCCTGCTCCAGGTGATGCAAAATCAAGCGCACCAGATATCAGAACAGCAAACTCTCCCTTAATTTTAGAAACATAATCGATGTCAGATAAGGATTATCAGGAAAGCAATCAAGAATTTCTATCAATAATAATCCAAACCATCCTCGATAAAAAATCTTAGTTAAGGTACCTAATAAAAATCAATTATAAGTGCCAGATCTTGCATGTATATGCCTGTTACCTTTCTTACAGGGTTCTATATCTCTCTCTCCCTCTACGTGTTACTGAAAGGCAGAGCCCCAATTTAGTTTGCATTTTTTATTTTATATTTGTATGTTGCCTGATGATTTGTATATTACCTTTGTAACTTATTTCTTTAGATGTAACTTCTTTGTAATGATCAGGGAGGAAGAACATGATCCCAAGATATAGTCAATTATAGCACTTTACTGTAGGAGTGAGTCTCTGATGGTAACTGCTTTGTCTTGTAGTTCAACCTGGAATTCAGATTAAATGGGCTGGACTTAATATGTAATCTAGTTTGTGACTTTGTGTTCACTAGCATTAGCATTACAGTACAGAGGGCTGTAAACGAGCCAAAGTCAGTTCGCCCAGCCCTTGGGGTTTGGCTTGGTCAAAACTCGGCTCGAGCTGGGTTTGACCAAAGTTCAGGCTTAGACCGGATGCTTAGTGAACCAGGTCCAAGCCTTGGGGATTTCACTTCTGCTCGGCTCGGCTCGGTTGAGCTATTTTTATTTTGGAAGGAATTATGCTGTGCTCCATGGTCTTACGTACAATTTAGATATTGATATTTCAACTTGAAGCATGCTGTGGATTGATCTTGTTTTAAGTTGGGTGTTATAGTTTTTAATGTTAAAATATGTGTCAGATAACTCATGTGAAGATCCAAATCATATGAGGAAAAAGTAGTGTCGTCAAGGCTCAGCTATGGTCGGGCTCGTCCAAGTCAAACCTTGCTTGGTTACAGCTTGGCTCATGTTTAGGCATGGCTAGTTTGCCGAACAAGCCAAGTCAAGCTTAGCAAAGCTCGGGCTCAGCTCAACTTGAATACCCCCGGCAGTACATATGTGTAATTTTACATTACTAGAGGTACAATCATGAGTTTTATGACCAGTTCTGCAGTTATGAGTTTATGGAAGTGGCGTAGCCACCATGGTAGCAGGGGTGTTACCCGACACCCCTCTCCCCCCAAAAAAAAAAAAATAATATATATGCTGAAAATTAAAAAATTTAGAAGTGGTATATATAACAAATGCGTTGAAGGTATACACGAAGGTGTGCGTAGCACAGTGGTCAATGCGCCTCCTCGTTTGCTGTGTTTGATGTGGTGGGTTTGAATCCTCTATCCTTCATTTTTGAAGTTTTATTTTTTTCAATTTTTCTGTTTTTATAACTTAAGCCTTGCTGTATAGTCAGATAAGTAACCCTGCCCCTTTGTATTCTCTAACCCCCTGCGCCCAACCATTGGGCATCCAAAACCCCGACCCCTACCCACACACACTCAGCCTACCGGTGACCGGCGACCGGCCTCACGCCGAGTCACCTCCCGACGGCCAGCGCACGGCCCACGAGCTTCACCTCCCTCTCCAAATTTGTTAGTTCTCTTTTTACTTATATTAGTCTAAATGTTATAATTGACTTGAATTTGTTACTTAATTCTTCAATTTGTAGATTACTAAGTTTGTATTGTTTGATTTGTGAGTTTGTTTGTCAATTTGAATTCCAAATTTGTTTAATTTATAGGTTTAATTTCAATTCTGGGTTAATTTTCAATTTGTAGATTAGTTTGTTTTATTGTTTAACTTGTGAGTTTGTTTGCCCATTTCAATTGCCAATTTGTTTAATTTATAGGTTTAATTTCAATTCTAGGTTAATTGTGAAAAATGTAGATTAGTTTGTTTTTATGGTTTAATTTGTGAGTTTATTTGCCAATTTCAATTCCAAATTTGTTTAATTTATATGTTTAATTTCAATTGTGGGTCTCGTCGAGGACAATTAGATTAAATGTAATGTAATCGTTATTTAATTTTAGTTGATGACTATCGTTGAATTTTATATTATGTACTATTAATTCCGACATCCGTCTCCGAATTTTCTGGCTTCGCCACTGGTTTATGGTGAGTTCTTTTAGAACTTTGTCTCCTTGTGAAAGATCTAGGCCGCTGTGGCACTGTACTAGCTTGATGTCTGGCTTTATGATAATACCTAGTGCTTTGTGTTAGTCCTAAAAGGAAACAGCTAGGATTCCTGATTTGTTATAAAGATTTGTAACTAATGGAGTCATATCATGTCAGTTTGATGCCAAAAATTGGGCTTTATCTCGTTATGACGATTGTTGATCTTCTGGCAAGAGGCCACCAAAAACTTATATCATCAATCCTTGTTATAGGAGGATCTCTTGGAGTTGCAGGATCCGGATTTGGAATCTATTATGAGAGTGCAACAAAATCGAGCTTTAGAATTCTGGGAAAAGAACTGGGTATTTATTTTTCTTATCTTGTTCAAGTTCTATTTCCTTTTTCTTTTCACCACCGCCCATTATTAATATACTTTATTTCCTCTCTTGAAATATGATTTGCTCAGCACTCTGGTGTACCCCTCAAAATAAAGCGTCTGGCACGTGATCCTGAGACATTTACATGGGCTGTTGGTGTTGCTCAAAGTCGATGCATGAACATGCAGATAAGGGTTGGCGCCCTTGTTCAAGATGCAAATATGTTGGTTCCTTATGCTGGTGAGTTAGATGCCTGCAATGAGATTTATGCTTCACTGTTCGGGCTATGGAGTATTTTCTTAAGAAGCGTGCAATTTGAAGGATAATGTGGCATCCTTTGTATTATGTTATTTTGCAGGATTAATGATTACAACAATAGTAACAACTCCCAAGGTGGGTTCTGTTTTCACCAGGTCTGGGGAGATCCAAATGTAGGCAGCCTTACCCCTACGCACATGACTGCACGTAGAGAGACTGTTTCCTGCAGGATTAATGATTGTTTAATTTAATTGATCTAATCCACGTTAGATGGATTTAGATAGGAGAGCAATACATGGGGTGTGTACAAAAGTCAGACTTGCCCATACTTTTTGTTGTCGTTGTTGTTGAGATTTTCGTATATTATAGGCCTAATTTGAAGTGTCAAATGTCATACCTAAGGCTGAGCCCTTAGCATGCGGTTCTTGACTTATGCTGTATCCTGAGTTGAGTTAAAAGAGCAGGTACCTGTGCTTCTATCTCTGACAAAACATGGATGGGTGGGGATACACCATTTACAATTATGAGCCTCCAATGACTTGAAGATTGATAGCATGGGTCTTGTCACATGGATAATCATAGCAGAATGAAGAGGCAAAGTAACATAGGGTATATCACTTCTTATGCTGCATCATCAGTAGAGTCAAATGGAGCAGATATCTGTACTTTTGTCTCCAACAAAACCTGTATGAGTGGGGATACATCATTTGTAGTTCTAGCTTCCGTTGCTTGAGGAATGAGCTGGGTGAGGACCTATGTCATTGAGGTTGCAAAAAGAAACAAGTCCAACCTTACAGTGCAATTATATTGGGGGGGGGGGGGGGGTAGTGTATATTTGCTTTTATTGACCTCATGAACTGTCCCAAAAAGGCCATCTTGTTGTGTTGGACTCTGCTACAGGAATAATTTACTTGAATGATTGGCAAGGAAGATTGGTGAAGCATCTCTTTCTGTGTGTGTGTGCCTTGTATCTGTGCATTTAGAATTCCAAATTAAGGGGAGGCTGACAATCTGTACTTATGGAATAGAGCTCATAAGTGCACATAACTCATAAGTAGTTCTAGCGTTTCTGGCCTTTATAGTCCAGTTATGCCTAGATATTCGGTTGAAAGAGGAAATAGGTACTATAGACTTAATGACGTAGTCCCCCGAACAAGACAATAATCTCCTGCACCATGCATTTCTAAACACTAGATTCCGTTGCAATACAATTGCTAAACATGGATGCCAGTGTCAGAGTGGGCCATTTTCTAAAAGTTCTCGGTATAGTCTAGAATAAAATTGTCAAGTGTTTTAGGTATAGTGCAATGGAGTCTTGGAGGATAGATGCAACGGTTTAATAGATGACTAGTTAACTGCGACTATGAAGCGTATGATGCCTATGACCTTATGAAGAGAAAAACTAGCCCATTTATTCATTAGAACTATTGTACAGATTACAGTGATGAGGATCTTGGGTCACACTGGTAGCAGATTGTGGTTTTGGAATTTAGCTGGCTACTTCGGTATAAAATTTTAGTCTTGTTTCCGCTTTTGGAGTGGGTTTGTTTATGGCCCTGTTTGGCATATACCTGTGAGCTGTTAGCTGTTTGAATTAGCTGTTTGAATTAGCTGTTTTTAGAAAAAGTGTTCGGTAAAACTAGCTGTTTCTAAAAAATATGTTGATAGAATTTCATTTATGCCCTTGTCTATAAATTCCTTTTTAATGTCGTGTGGTGTAATTTTTTCAAACTTGTGGACAATTGTGTCATTTATACAAAAGACTATTACCAAAAGGATGATGGGAATAACTTTTTCAAAAAGAGCTTTTTGGAGCCAAACAACTATTGCAAACAACTATTTGCCAAACACCTTTTGGCTGTTTGACTTGGTCGAAACAACTAAAATCCTCGCACACAGCTATTTTTGCCCAAACAACTGTTGTTACCAAACACCCCCTATGTTGTTCTGAATCACCTTGAAGGGCAGCATAGATTGCTGGGGTTTGGTTGTTGCTCGGAACTATGAGTGCTAAGCAACTCTTCCAATGGTTCATGAAAGAACCATTCTGTTTTAGTTCCATGTAGTCATGTCGATAATATAGAGCCTTCAAGATGAGTTCAATTTGTTCTTGATCAGCAGCAAACCACTGAACATCGTGAAATAAGATTTTTACTTTCTGTTTTTCTTTGGTTCAAGCACTTTGTTGTGTTGCTGTGTTGCTTATGTTTAATCAACTTAGGAACATGTTATGTTTCTCTAGTCTGTCATTTGAGATGTGTGAATCTATTTGTTGCAGACATGTTAAACCATTCTTTTCAACCAAATTGCTTTTTTCACTGGCGTTTTAAGGATCGGATGCTTGAAGTTATGATTAATCCTGGACAAAGGATTGAGAAAGGAGAAGAGGTGAGGATCCATAACATTTTGTCAGTGCATGTTTGAAGTTCATCTTGTTGTGCAATGAAGGGGAAAAAGGGTTGTCTTACTAATTCGGATTGTTCTTTTCGTGATGCTAGTGGAGCTTTAGCAGTTCCTTTTCACTGTAGAATCCATTTCAGAATTTATTTGAGATATTAACTGGAGTGCATATTATAAAGTCTGCAACACCAACTACTCTTAAAAGAAAATTAACTCTTCTGTCCTTCCCCCCCTTCCTTTCCTTCATCTCTCTTTTGTCTTGTCCAGAGGTTTTGTAAGGACCTGAGGACTTTCTGTTGTTGTGAGGAGCTTTACTATAATAATTTGGCTTTTTGAGTGTGAAAATCGTACATATATGTGAGTGTTCTATGTTCAACTTTTTCCTTGCATTTCTCTTTGACTCACATTCATGCTACTTTTGTCCACTCTGTCATTTTTTTTTTGGGGGGGGGAGGTGAAGGGGGAAATAAGGAAACCAAACTTCAATCATCTCTGGTCCTGCATGTTATGTTTGTGAATCATAAAGCTTGGAAGTCACCCTTATCAGGTATAAGACTACTGACAGTATGTTTCGGAAACCAAACAAGAGCAGTCGAACCTTGCCCTGTTGCAGAAGGCACTCCTGGTTCCAGTTAGTTTAATATGAAAAAAGATCAGAGTGCTTGTAAAATGGAGGGGGTAGTATCTTTTTAAATTTTTACCCCTCTTTCTCTCTGACACACACAAATACACAGGCTCTTGCGCTCTGACGCACGCACACATATCAAGACCACAATCCAGAGAGGGTTTCGTCTGCTTTTGAAACACAACTCGAAGCTTCTAGGGAGGAACTTTTTTTTGTGTTTTTTTGTTGGAACCTCAACTTCAACTTGCTAACAACAGTTATTTATTATTTTTTTTTTATTACTTTTCATTAGAAACAACTATCTTCCAAAGAAGTAGGGAGTTTGACAATAAAAATGGAAGTTAAAATGCAAGAACAAGAGCAACATGAGGATTAGAGAAGACTTGCCACAAAGGCTTGGTTAAAACTCAATCCTTTGATCCGGAATACAAGAAGCTCCATTGCCTAAATCATGCTTACGCCACCAACTCCTCTAAAAGCAAGGCCACCAAAGGATTGAACAAAGAAGCCATTCTCACACTTAGTATCTTTCAAAGGACAAACAGACAGATTTTAGGTAGAAACAAAATTCTAGACAGAGAGATTGTAAGAGAGTCACTAGATTTTATTTATTCCTTTAGGAAATTTCAACTTGAATTTAGTTCATGCTTGCAAAGAAAGGGTACAAGCCTATTTATATGATTCAGTAGGCTGGTCCTGGTAGAATTTATTAGGTTTCCAAGTGGGGTAAAATACACAAGGTAGTCACATCCTTAAGTTGATCCTTTCTTAATCAACTAATTGGTGATGCAAGCAGATATCATGGAAAATATACTCTAGAAGAAATGGGAAATTTAGATTTTAGGAATTTTTATATAGGACGACGTTGTCTTTTAGTTATTTTCTTCTATCATTTAGCTAGCAAGTAATATCCTTTTGATTACATTATCATTTAGTTTCCTTATTGTTTTTGGTTGTACTTTTCTATTTAAACTCCTGAATATGCTTTAGGGAGGCAGACTTGAATAGAATAGAATTGAATTATTGAGTGTTTGAAAGTTCTTGTGTGAATTTTCCTGGTGTAGGAATTGCTCTTAGAGCGTCCTATATCACTTGGTAGACATCATTGGAACTGAATTGATCACAAGGTTTTGGGTAGCTCAAGAATCTGTTTTCAGTAAGTCCAACAAAGTGCAATCTTATCTCACGATATCAAGCGAGCGAGCAAGCAAGTAATTGATAAAGCACAACACTTGAGCTGCTTGTCTGCTAGCTTGTTTGTTTCTCATCGTAACAAAATAAGCTCCTTCCTTGACATGGACAGGCTTCTGATTCTTAGGTGTGTTCTTTCCTTATCCAATCAAGCAAGTGGATAGCCTCGGCAACCAAAAGCAGAGGAATCCTCCCCCTTTCTCCCCAATTTTGTTCAAACCTGACAGAAATCAATCAAACAGCACAAGTCTCTAATCCTGCAGTGGCTGCATCATTCTTGGGCATATTTCAAATGAAAGTAGGCACCCAAGTTACTAGAGACAACTGATATGTCCCATTTGCCCTACAACTTAAGTTACAAGCATGAAGAAGGCAGTTGAAACAGAGCTTCGCTGCCAGCGGGTTAGCTTCAAAATCGGTAGCTCGTTCTGACCGTTTTGTGATGTTTTGGCCATGCAATCTACTCCGCAAGAAACTTTAAGGTGTCCTGTTTCATTTCCAAAGGACAGATCTCAAAATCTTTGGCTCTTAGATCACAGTACATGAATGGATACAAGCGAGCACATTACCAAGCATTCTGCTCAGTCTGGTAGACTTGTTCCATTCTTAGTTCTTGTGATGATCCCTATCAAAATGGTCTGCCTGAGGATCCTAGGAAGATAGGCCATACACTAAGACGTGTCCATATTCATGGATGGTTAGATCATGTGAAATTGGACATGATGGAGCTCATACCTGGGTCAGCCTTTCTTGTACCAATGGTGGGGAAGGTTGATGCTGACACCTAATTAATTTTGCTCACAGAGGAAAAACAATGGCTTTTGCAATTAGATAAACTTGTAAAGTAATGTCAACTATGATTTTTATGTGCTTGGGAATTTTTCCCCTTATATAGGTTGATTTTTATTTGCTTGTAAAAGTCCTTAGAAAGCCTGTGCTGTGTGATTGTAAGATTGTTTGCCTTTATATGCAATGAAATGCTTTTCTTATCCTTAAAAACCCATGCTAGAAAAACTACTACTTAGTATGTCTTAAAAGTAAAACAACGCCTAATGTAGGCTCTGCAGCTCTACCTCCAGAAACTTTTCCATAAGTCATGGCCTTCCTAAGTTGCAAATGTTTCATTTCTTGTTCAATTGCCTCATGTCAATTCTTTCTTGTTTTACTCTTCTTATATTTTAGAAGGTCGCACATCTACATGGATGCATGATGCATCTATGCTTCTGTTGATGTGAGTAATCCATCTTAGTCTTGCTTCTCCAATTTTATCTTCTATGTGTGCCACTTCTTTGTCCCTATGCACTTCATTCTGCTTCATATTAACCACACATCCATCTAATCATCTTCATCCCTTTTGCGACCATCAAGCCTTGCACTTGTGTCTTCCTTTTGATCAACAATCAAAGCCGCATATGGCCAGTCTGACTATATGGTTTGAAGCTCCTGTAAACACATACTCAGAGTAAACCAGGAAGGTAAGAGGAGTGACATGTGAAGGTAAAGGGTTCCTGGGTAAAGATTATGTGGGATACGATTGGTAAGAATGTTTCAGGAGCCTTAGAAATTACCATACATTTTGGTCATTATATTATGGTTAGTACCATGGATTTAAAATGTGGCCATTCCATAAACAACTGCATTGGATAGGTTTTCAAGTTGAGTGAACCACATCATCGCCCTGGATAATATGTGGTTGCCACATTAGAGCGATTTTGTAATACTGTGACTGAAACCACCACCACATTTTGAATCCTCCTTGGACTTAGTGCTGACAAATATTCAGGTTCAGGTCAATTTAGGTTTCGGCAAATTGAACATTTGAGCACAACCCCATACCCGAATCCTATTTGAATTATCTATTCGGATATCCTCACTAGACTTGGACCTTAAGTCGAATGTCCAAGTGTCCAAAATTTTTAATTTAACTTTTGAAAATTTTGGCCAAAATTACATTTATGGCCAACCCGTATTTTCGACATTTAGATTGGTTGTCTGAATTTTGTGTCTGAACTTTTGGAGATCTTAGACCAAATCGCACCCCAACCTGATTTTGGAGATTCTAGACCAAATTGTGCCTAAATCTTATTGTTCAATGTTTGAATCTGATTATCCTATTGTCTGAATTTGTTTGAACCCGATTGATCATGAATTCGAACCATCTAGAACTACATTGTTTGACCCAAACCTGACCTGATTTTCAATTCGGGTATGACTGAGTCCTAATTTTGAATTTGTAAAGAAATTTTCTGACTGGACCCAGTTTTCCTGGTTGGAGAAATTTGGGTGATTGGACTGGACGGATTATTGCGAGGGACCCTAACTATGAATCTTTGATGGTCAATCCTCAAGTCTGACTATACGTTATACGTAATCGCCTCAAACACACTGAAGCACAGCATCGAGGGAGCTGCTGCCTAGGCACATGCCTTGGTGCCATGTGTAGACCACTCAGCCTGTTTTGCCTTACTGAATTTGACTTAAATTCAAGATAACTAGGTGATGTAGGACGCTCTAAGAGTAATTCCCACACCTAGAAGATAACACAAGAACTTCTGAAAACTTAATAATTCAATTCATTCAAATGTTTCTTTCCCCAAAGCACGAGGGGGTTTATATAGGAATCAATACAGCTGAAAAAAGAATATAAAAATAAATCCAAAGATTACGATAAGATTACGATAAATAATCTAGAAAAATAAAAAGATTTTATCATAAAAGAAGATTCCTAGATTACGAAATCTCCTATTGTTCCTAGAATACACATTGCCATGGAAGTCCTTCGGAGATACGACATCATTCTCTCCCATTGGAAAAGAACTTGACACCGACGAGTTGTCTTGGAGGTACCACTCTAAAAGAGTCGGATTCATGTCACGAAACTCATCTTCAGTAATCCAAGTAGCATCTGATTGGGGCCGTCCTGACCATTGCACTAGGAAACGTTGGAACCCCCCACGAGAAGAGGATACAAACTCGTCATCCAACACCGCCTCGATGTCGGTCTGCGACTGCGGCAAAGGTGGGAGTCTAGGGACCTGAGTACCTGCAGAAACCCCAAAAGGAAGACAAGGAGGCTCGAAAGTACCTCGATGAAGAGTGAGATTCTCCACATTGAAAATAGGACTAATACCTAAACTGTCAGGGAGATCAAATACATGTGCATTAGATCCCAACTTCCGAAGGATTTGGTAGGGTCCCATGGCACGAGCATGAAGCTTTTTGAGGGAGTTTCTGGGTAATCGTTCAGGTTGAATTCGAGCCATAACAAAATCACCCACCTCAAAATTTGCAGCTCTGCGGTGCATGTCAGCTGAATGCTTATAGCTGTCATTGCTTAAAGCAATCTTGCGTCGAATCTCAGCATGCAAGTCATGAATATGCTGTGCAAATGTGGATGCAGGGTGTGACATGCGAGCATCAGGTGGGAGGCGAATAAGGTCAGTATGGGTATGGGGAGAGTAACTATGGACAATTTCAAAGGGACTCTTATCTGTGATTCTATTGACCGCATTGTTATATGCAAACTCAACAAGGGGTAAAGTCAAATCCCAAGTGCCTTGTTTCTCGCCCACAACGCATCTAAGTAACTCCCTCAAACTACGGTTAACAACTTCAGTTTGCCCATCCGTTTGAGGGTGAAAGGCTGCAGAAAATTTCAGAGTAGTACTACATAGTCTCCATAAGGTCTTCCAGAAAGAGCTTATGAATTTGACATCCCTATCTGATACTATGGAAGTGGGAAGACCATGCAACCTAACAACCTCTCGGAAGATTAACTTAGCAACATATGAAGCGTCATCTGTCTTGCTACAAGCAATAAAGTGGGCTATCTTAGAAAACCTATCGACCACAACTAAGACTGAATCAAGACCACGGGATGTCCTAGGAAGACCTAATACAAAGTCCATGCTAATGTCCTTCCACGGAGCATGCGGGATAGGAAGAGGAGTGTAAAGTCCTGTATTGTGCCTCTTAGTCTTAGCTAATTGACAGGTGCGGAAGTACATCTCTTTTGAGAGAGGGCCAATAGAAGCGATCTGTGACCAAAGCAATGGTCCTGTCTTTACCCAGGAGGCCAGCTAGTCCCCCAGCATGCATCTCCGAAACTAAGAAGTCCCGGAACGATTTCTTAGGAATGCATAACTTGGACCCCCGAAACAGGAAACCGTCATGAATGACAAAGTCAACGTGATGGTTGCGATTTCCAGGCGAAAGGTCCGAGTAAATGAGAGAAAAGTCAGGACAAGAGGTGTAAGTGCCTTTGAGCTTGTCAAAACCGAGAACCTCAACCTGCATTGTCTGTAAGAGGCAGCCAATGCGACTGAGGGCATCAGCCACCTTGTTCTCAACACCAGATTTGTGGTTAAGGACAAAGGAGTACTCACTAATATACTTAATCCACCTAGTATGCTTAGGATGGATACTAGACTGAGAATTCCAGTGCTTAAGGGCCTCATGATCCGAATATACAACAAATTCATACGGGAGAAGGTAACAGCACCAATGGCGAAGGGACTGAAGCAGAGCGTACAACTCTTTCTCGTAGGTGGTATACTTGATCCGCCTAGATTCGCTAAGTTTCTCGCTAAAGAATGCTATGGGATGTCCCTTCTGACTTAACATTCCACCAATGCCATATCTAGAGGCATCGCAAGCAACCTCAAAAACGTTAATAAAGTCAGGATGCCTAAGGACTAGAGCATGTCCTTAATCTCCTAGCAGATGCCGCTTTAGGAGTCCACTGAAATGGGCCTTTCTTCAAGCAGTCTGTATTAGGTGACATGATAGAGTTGAAGTGTCTGATAAACCTCCTGTAGAAGGAGGCTAGACCATGGAAACTCCTAGCCTCAGTAAGGGTCTTAGGTTCAGGCCATTCCCTAATGGCTCTAACTTTGTCGGGGTCAGCGGAGATACCTTGAGCGGACACAATGAATCCTAAAAAGAGGACTTGGGTTTGAAGGAAGATGCACTTTTTCAGATTAGCAAAGAGCTTGGCCTCTCTAAGTGCGCACAAGAGTTGCTTGAGATGGTCAACATGGTCTGTCCTAGACTCGCTATATACCAAGATGTCATCAAAATAGACGACCAGAAATTTTTCCATAAATGGCTGAAGAACGTGAGTCATGAGTTTCGTAAAGGTACTTGGAGCATTGGATAGCTCAAAACGCATAACCATCCACTCAAATAAGCCATCCTGGGTCTTAAAGGCAATCTTCCATTCATCTCCTGGTCTAATGCGGACCTGGTGATAACCACTACGCAAGTCTATCTTAGAGAACCAGCTAGCTCCAGTAAGACAATCAAGCATGTCCTCTAACCTCGGAATGGGAAACCTATACTTGACTGTAATCTTATTGATGACTCTACTATCGACACACATCCTCCACGATCCGTCCTTCTTAGGGGTAAGGAGGGCAGGGACTGCACAGGGACTCATGCTGTGACGAACAAAGCCCTTAGACAATAGTTCTTGGACCTGCCTATTCAATTCTTCTCGCTCAGTTGGATTCAACCTATAATGAGGAAGGTTAGGGAGTTGGGAACCAGGGACTAAGTCAATAGCATGTTGTATGTCACGAAGGGGAGGGAGCTCACTAGGAAGCTCCTCGGGGACAACATCGATAAATTCTTTAAGCAGGTCATCAATCTCAATTGGGAGGTCCCGAAGAGACAGGTCGTTCGAATTAGCGTTAGGGAAGGCAATGGAGTCTGAAGCTAGCTTCCTAGCTAAGATTGTCAGGAAGAACTTGTTAGAGTTCCCCAGTCTTTCAAAAGGTGTGTGGTGAAGGAGGGAAATAGTTCTCCTACGAGGAGCAGACACACTGTGGGCAGAGGATAAGGTCGGGGAAGGTTTGGGACTTGGGGAAGACAGCAACTCTTTAGGCCGACATGGGTTAAGAATGATGTTCTTATTCATGTATCTAAAGGTATAAGTGTTCTCTCTCCTGTTGTGTGAGACATTCCGGTCATAAAGTCAAGGACGATGTAGGAGAATGTGAGCGACATCCATGGAAAGGACATCACATAAGATCTCGTCCCTGTAACCACTAATCTGAATCGGAATCTTACATCTATGGGTAACTGTGAGGTGGGTCTTGTTGACCCGGGCTACTTTGAAAGGGTGGGGGTGAGGTTCTGCTTTAAGATGACAACGCTTTATAGCGGCCTCGACAACAACATTGATGGTACTACCACCATCTATAATCATTTTTATAAGAGTTTCCCCACACCTCACAAGAGTATAGAAGATTGTGGTGCGTTTCCACTCATCGTTCATGACTGGGTTGGCTGAGAGGCATCTCACAACTCCAAGATGTGCATCATGAAGAAGGCTATTCTCAACATCAACAAGATCTTCAAAGTCTCCCTCGGGGTCGACGACCTCTTCCTCAAGTTCGGGGGGCTCAAATGACTCATGCTCTAGGGCTAGGGTACAGTGAGGGCACTCAGAAGCATAATGACCTCCCCCACGACAGCTAAAATATTGGATTGGGTGACGAGATGTACCAGAGGAAGCTCCCTGCGGGGCTACTCTAAGTGGGTTATGGGGTTATGACCCTTAGAAGTTGAAGCACTCACAGAAAACTCAGTCATCTTAGGAACAGAATGGGCAGGGCCCCTAGAGGAAGGAGCAGGACGCCGCACCGGATAAAGCTTATCAAGTTTTTCAACCTCTAAATCTTTATGGTAAGCCTCATCGAGAGTATAAGGCGCAGATAAGGTTACTTCCCTCTTAAGGTCAGTCCGTAAGCCCCGAATGAAGCGGGCTATGGTAATGGAAGGATCCTCTAAAAGGTCTCAACGTTGAGTCAATTCTTCAAAACTATTGATGTAATCAGACACACTAGAAGTGGACTGTCTAAGGTCTAGCATTTAGTCGACAAGGTGTGCCTTATGGAAAGAAGGGAGGTACTTTTCTTTCAACCTGTCCTTCATAACTTCCCATTGAATGATAGGAGGTTGACGCATTCGCTCAAGGTGACTTGTGACAGTTTGCCAAAACTTCCTAGCAGGTCCTATGAGTTTCATCTTGGCAAATCGAACCCGCTCAATATCAGACATCTCATACCAGTCAAAATAGTCCTCCATAGCAACTATCTAGTTAGAAAAAGTAGTAGCATCTATCTTTCCATCAAAAGAGGGTACATCAACTTTCACCTTTCTAGTAATATCGGAGTAGCCCTCGTGAACACTCCTACGGTCAGTTTCAAGGTCTGCATGCCTAGGCTCCCTAGGGTTACCCGTCCGCCTGTCATCTCTAGGGGTGTCAAACCAACGGTTCCTATGGTCCCCTTGGACATGCCTCAAGTTTCTCCTCTCCCCTTGCATTCGAGGGTGAGATGGGGTCAATGGTTCTGGTTCCGGTTCCCTCTCCTCAAGCTCATTAGTCCGACTTGAATTATAAACGACCCACTGACGACGATCATCCCCCCCCCAACAAGTAGGTCAGGGGAAAATTGGGGTGGGATGTGAGGTTGGTCAAGCATGGGTAACTTCTCAAATGCTCGAGTAAGTTTGTCAATTTTGGCCTCGAGCTGGTCAAACCTAGCATCTTCACGGTCAAGCCTTTTAGATAGGGTGTTAATCTGAGATTGGTGAGGCTGTTTGGGTGAGGATGATATGGTGGATGCAACTATGAATGCAAGATGTGAGTGCCGAGATTAACCCAAGTTGCAATAGTAACGACAGCGATAAACAACCACTACACACACCACAAATCACAAAAGTTTGATATGGATTATTGAGACGACTTGAACCAAGCAGGGAATAAGCAGCAAGGGAAAAATCAAGATCTAAGCAACACTCAAAAACCCAAACAATTAGGAATTAGGCTACTTTCGTTATGGAGAATCAAATTCTTATCGAAGTAAATTGAGATCCTCGTACCTCTTAGCGATTCGCGAAGTAATGGCTTAGGTTCCGTACCTCCGCAACAACAGAAGTGAATCAAGCGTTGTTGGAACACTTATAGGCAGTGACGTTTTGGAACGATCAGCAGTAACCACGGAGGCTTCTTAGGCTCTTAGTAGTAGCCACAAACAGGGACTTCTCAGCACGAACGGGCAGCGATTTGAGGGGGCCTCTGAGAATGCTTTTTGGAAGGGGGGTCCACGGCAGCAACTCAGCACCGGCAAGAGGTGTCGTCCGTCGCTGGAGGTGCAAAGCCCTGTCAATTGCAAGCAGAGTTCCTCGCGCAGCTAGGGATTCGCTGAGTTGGTGAACAAGCAATCGAATCACAATCTGTAACAATTTTCCTCAATTGTTTGAGGGCTTTGGGTCGAAATTTAGTGGGTAATACCTCAATGAAATCGATTTGGGATGAATGTGAGGGATTGGATGCGAATTTGTGGTCTAGGGTTTCCGGGAGTTAGGGTTTTCGCAAATCAGGGCTCGAATTTGGGCCTTCCAGATTTCCGGCTAGCGGCAGCCAGCGGTGTTGGTGTGGTGGTGGTCGGCCGGAGGTTCTGGGCGAAGGGTGGTGGTCGTTGGTGGTGGTCGACGAGTCTGGTGGTGCAAAAATCGCGATTGATGAGCATAGCTAGGGTTTGCACTTGGGGATTTTAGGGTTCCGGTGAGCGGCCAGCAGTGACGGGGGTTCGGTGGTGGTCGACCAGTGGTGGCGACCTAGGTGTGGTGGTCAACGGTGGTGGCCAGCCACTACTGGGTGGCGAACTGGGAGGCTAGCGGCAGAGGTTAGGGTTTCTTCTTCGTTTTTTTGTTTTCCCCTTTTTTTTTGGTTTTTTTTGAACGTAGGGGGGGAAAAAAGGCAAAAGGGAAATCAAAGGGAAGCTAGGACAGAAAACTCCAGTCAGGAAGGGTTTTGCAGCGGTTAGGATCAAAGGCTGTGATACCAAATTTGATGTAGGATGTTTTAAGAGCAATTTCCACACCTAGAAGATAACACAAGAACTTCTGAAAACTTAATAATTCAATTCATTCAAGTGTTTCTTTCCCCAAAGTACGAGGGGATTTATATAGGAATCAATACAGCTGAAAAAAGAATATAAAAATAAATCCAAAGATTACGATAAATAATCTAGGAAAATAAAAAGATTTTATCCTAAAAGAAGATCCCTAGATTACGAAATCTCCTATTCTTCCTAGAATACACATTGCCATAGAAGTCTTTCGGAGATACGACATCACTAAGTTATCACTAATTCACTATAAGCTCAGTTGAACATCCTTTATCCCTGGATTCAGAGTTAATTGCCTGACAAAATCAATTAATTGATGTTATTTTCACATCTAGTATTTTAAACACTAGATCTGAGGATTGGAAGGTCAGTTGGCAGAACTCAACGTTGGAAGTTGTTGGCTTTTGCCCGGCCAAAGCGCTCAGCTGGTGGGTTTCTGAGCATCAAAAATGGTGGTCTGTTAGTGGTTGCCAGCGATTTTGAAGCATTGAGCATTGGGTATGAGGACAATGAAGATTCTGAATTCTTGTTCGATTATTCTCTCTTAGATGTTTAGTTATTAGCTTATCCCTTGTTATTTGTCGCTTTTTCTCTATTATGTTGGCCGCCTTTTTTTTTTTTTTTTTTTGGGGGGGGGGGTCTTTCTTTGTTTCTCTTTTTTCTCTCCCCTGTTTTTGTTTTTTCCTCCTTTTTTGGGGGCAGGTGGTTGTAGGAGCTTCCTCATGCTCCTCTCTCCTCCTCTATTCTCTTTTGATAGGGAGTTGCTTTTTAGGGGTGATGTGACGGTAAGGGGGGCATCCCCCTCCCTGACCTTGGTTTGTTTTTCCTCAGTATGTCTGGACCATAATACTGTGATTTTTCCTCATATAAATTGCTATTGAGAGTGTATGGTAACAGGATTTTTGGTTTTGAACTTGAATGATAATTAAAAATTTCCTAGATGATACATTACTCTTATATAATGGCAGATATGTAGCTTCTTAGTAGAAAATACGTTTTCCAAAATTATTAATTCATTTTTACAGAAGTTCCCTTTACATATGATGATGCTTCTTTGTTCGCCTTGCAATCCCGCTTTTCCTTTCCATTTATACAGTGTACATATGACCTCCTTGCTGATTCATTTTGGAGTCTATACTTCAGTTTGAATGTTTTTTAAGATGGGGGAGTATATATTTTGTGTATCTTTGCAGATGACTGTCAATTACATAAATGGACAGAGCCATGTGCTTATGCAGAGATATGGATTCTCCTCGCCTGTGGTAATCTATGGGTTATATACTCTTCTGTTATCTGTTCTTTCCTTTTATTTTGGTAACTTCCCCTAAGGAAGCCTAGTATCTATTTTCATTTACCAAAAGAAGCTGCATGTTTTACCTCGTGCAACAGGAAATATAGTACTGTAAGTTAATTAATCACATCATGAGTAACATGATTTTGCTATCTTTCACCTATAGAACTGAGAAAAATTGATACAAACAGTGTAATTGTGGTCTTCACACAGAGGGGATTAACAAACACACATATTTGCTGCAAACAAAAACACGAAGTTTTCAGGGCAAACACAACTATATCTATCGCTGATGCCATCACCTAATTAGAACAATAATTGTAGTTTCTGGTGGCTGGGTTCAAGTATAATTCCACAATTTGGTTTTTATGCATTTATGAATATGAAACCTATCTTGAAACTGGAATCCAGTATCACATATTTTCAGCCTCCCAGAATGCGCCCAAATGCTGAATCCTAAGAAGCACTCAAACTCTCCACGGCTGCACATATCCCTGTCCAGTATGTGTCGGATATCGAAATACTTGGACACTCTCAAATGCATGCCGAATATACAGGTGGCTTAACAAAACTGGATTTTGTTAGCGATAGTTGTAATGTATGAGCATTTTTTAATTATTCCCATCCAAACATGACCTCTCCAAGGTTAAAGATGCAGAACAAGTTATAAACACATGATTACCTATGTAATAAACAGATATTTTCTCATCACTTCCTGACCCTTATAAATGTCATATCCTAACCTTTTTTGGGGGGGGGGGGGGGGCACGTTTCCAAGTGTCACTATTGCATCGTGTCGATGCTTCTTACGTTGAATCACTTGCGTTTTTCCCTCTGCTTTGTTGAACTGCTTTCTTTTCTTTGTTGCCCTTTTTAAGAAAAAGGAAACACAAAACAAGGGGGAAAAGAAGCGATGGTAAGATTGGTCTTGAGCTATTAGCCAAGGTTTCCCCTTTAAAAACTTGTCATGGACTGCTTCAAACACATGCTGAAGTAGTGTTGGTGTTCCATTACTCTCAATATATGGCTCATGGACACTGCAGTACCTAGCATGTTGAAGTCTCAGTGCTGAACAATATTGAACGTAGATGATTGCAAGCTTCGAGTCATTCTATAAAGGTTTCAGTATGTTCATCGTTTATCATAAGAAGCCCTTTAGTGTTTTGTGTAGAGGAAAATAAAATTTGCTTTAGTCGACGGTATGATTTTTCCTTCCTATTTATTTTCATGTATGATTATCACTTTTCTAATGTTCACCCTTTTCTCCCAGAACCCTTGGGATGTAATCTCATTTTCTGGCGAGTCTCGGATTCATCTGGATACGTTCTTGTCTGTCTTCAATATCAGTGGTTTTCCTGGAGAATACTATCATAACAGTAAGATCTAAATCTTATGGAAGTATCGTCATGCTTTGCACATTTTCAACTTCTGCAAGTTCATTTATTCTCTTTTTCATCTAAAAACAGGTCAATTAGCAACTGGAGGAGATGATTTTGTTGACGGAGCAGTTATTGCTGCAGCCAGGACGTTGCCCACTTGGTCAGATGGAGATGTGCCTTCAATCCCAAGTGTGGAAAGAAATGCTGCAAAGGAGTTGCAGAGGCAATGCGAAGAGATCCTTGCCAAATATCCTACAACTTCTGAGCAGGATCAACAGATCCTAGGTAATTTCTATTGCAATTACTTTACAACCCTTCATATTATGCTCGAAACAAATTGATGCTGAGCTTTTATTAGCTACTGGACCTGCAGATGTTGGTATTAGTTAGAAAGGGTCTCTTCGTGCAATTTACCATTGAGAAGCTTTAGTTAATGTTTTATTCATGTTCATCACATCTAATTTCACAAGCTGAGTATTTCAGGTTCTAAGACATCGACCTATGTATCTTGAACTTGCTAGTAGTGTTTAGAACAAGTATCATTTCCAGAGGTGTTCTTGGCTGTTTTCCATTTCCAGAGGTGTTCTTGGCTGTTTTCTGAAAATATTGTGTTTTCATTCTAAAGTGATATGTCAGGGTATCTATCTACGTCAGAATTTTGAGTATTGAAATTGGTACTTGAGGCAAAATGGAGGGCCCATCAATGGTGCCATCCTTGCGTCTGTTTTAATGCTTGAATACTGACAAAATTTGCCACAGCCAGGCAAAATGAATTCAACGATAATTCAGTGTCCAAGGGCATCCTAGACCATGGTCTTGCATGAACTCAGCCATACTCCAGTTGCTTAGAAATCAGGTGACATTTACTTGCAAGAAACGGAAATTTTGTAATCAAGATTTGAAAATGGAGTCCTGGAAGTGAAAAAAACTCCTCCCAATGTGGATCTTGCTTGTGCAGGGTCTGGGGAGATCCAGATTAAGCGGCCTTAACTTTGTAGGTGCTAGTATCCACAAAGAAGCCAATTCTAATAGACCCACAAAAGATTTGAGAAAACAATTAGTGTTTTTAAAAATCGTTTCGTATAGAACGGAGGCCAAACAAACCGCAAGGAGTCCTAGAAGTGAAAAAATATGTAAATTTTGAAACCTCATATAGCTGCACAGTATTAGCACTGTTTACAACAACAACAACAACAACAACAACAACAACACTCCTAGTGTGGGTCCCGCTTTCGCGGGGTCTGGGGAGATCCAGCTGTAGGCAACCTTACCCCTACCGGTATTCCTACCCATAGAGAAGTAGTATTAGCACTGTTTAGTGGAAAGTAATTATCGGATCAAGCGACCATCATGAAATTTGCTTCTTTTTCCTTGTCAGATTCAGTTACCTTCAAGTCAATGCCAATGTCAAGTACAACTCAAGGATAGGTTGTTTTGAGGTTCTTTCATACTCTTTTGCTTATGGCACAAGCCGTACAACTGTGAATCACACTGGTAACGATCCCCCAAGGAGCAAGATTGCACTGCATGGCGGTTGTTAGAACACTGCCTTGTGTTTGATGCAGAAGACTCATAGTAGTTGAAGAAACTAATTTAATTTGTCACACATTAATAGAATGCCACGCACCTGATGAACCCAGCAGAGAAGAGTAGGCTATAGTGTGCTTACTGTGTGTTTGTCACCTTTGCTTTTCGGACTCTTCATTCCATTTAAAGTATGTGTCTTGTCCCTCTAGTACTCAACTCTCTAAAAATTCACGTTAACATGGCTCTTGAGATAATGCTAAAAACACGCAAAAGTTCAGAAAAATGCTGAAATGTCACAAGTAAATCCGTGCCGGGTACTCATGTGAGCACAGTAATACTGTTCCTGTAGCAGTTATGAGGCTTGGACGAGGTAATGTAAATACTCAATGAATTGATTAGCACATCATCACATCAAATTAGATAAGCAAACTGGTTGCGGTTTGTTTTTGTTTTTTTGGCCCCTTTGACCAGGTGAGCACACATGAAAGATTACCTACCCTGGATTGTCTGGTTCTGCGATTTATTCTTGCCCATTGATTGCTATCGCCTTCCACATTTCTCCATACGGGAAGCATGATTTTTGAGGTTCAAACTATGACCTCTTTACTTGGTGTTGCCTTGTTGGTGCTATGGAGGCATATGCTACAGGGAATCATATGCCCACACTTGCTCTTGACATTCTGCTTTCCTTTCTCTCATACATTCTGTAGCCATGACCCTTCTATTTGCATGGAATTTCCGACTTTGTGACTGGAATTACTGAAATGAAAGGGGACAAAATAGTCAGATTCATCTTAATAGTGCTTGAAGAGTGGGACAATAGAATGTTAACACTCGATATCCTATTCCTATCTTCTGATTCTGGGATTCAATCCGGCTGACTTAGTTTACAAACAACAGAATCTACTCCGGATGCTCCGAGAACACTGGCAGCTGCAATCAGGTACGTACCGATATCGTTGTAATTCTTGAAAAACTTATCAAGTGCACAATATTATTTCCGAATGTTGCAGTAAAATGCACTGTTGTCAAATGTTACAGGTATCGGTTGCACAGGAAATTGTTTATTGAGAAAGTCATTGAAACATTGGGGATCTACGAGGAAAAGATTTTGTTCTAGGCAAGAGTCTAGTCTTTGTAAGATCATATTGGAATTTTGGCTCACTTTTGGCGGTAGAGGTTTCATACTAGCCGCTAGGGCTTTGGTTATAAATTTTAGCTGAATCGTACGGGTGGGTTTGTAAAAGGTACGTTCTTTCAGCTTTCTTTTAGCTTCTTTTAGCTTCAACTTCTTTGGTACTGATTTCTCTCTTTAAATGCTTGGCAAGCGCTTTCCTCTTTAAAACTTTTTCACAAAACCTTTTCGTGGGTCTCTTGGAATCCACCTCTCTATGGGTAAGAATACCGGTAGAGGTAAGGTTGCCTACAGTTGGATCTCCCCAAACCCCGCGAAAGCGGGACCCACACTGAGAGGAGGTGGTGGTGGTGTTGTTGTATAGTTTGTGTCCAGTGTAAGATGTATGTACAGTGCAAAATGAATAGGCTTTGTTTCTCGCATTGTGCAATCTTTAATGGAGACAGGATCTGAACTGTAGCAAGAAGAATTTTCGCAATTCTGTTGGATTCTCCAAAAAAGCAGTGTTCCTGCCTCAGCACTGAAATCTTCTAGTTTGGATCCAACGTAGCAGCTGGCCCCTTTTTTTGGGGGGGGGGGGGGGGGTGTTGACAGTCAATAATATCCATTGCTCCAAAATGGGAATAACTACGGTTACTATCAGGTATTCCCAGGGTCATTCATGCCACGAGACCCTCTAAACAAGGCTAGTTAGGGCATCATCGCCCATTAGATTTTGAAGTTTTGTTACAGACAATAGTTTTAATGCTATAGACAATGAGGTTTACTTGACTTGCTGTCTAAATTTTATGAGATTCCCTGCCCACCATATACAGTGAATTGCTGCCCCCAGGGCACACCTGGGACCCTTAACCTTCATAGTTTTCCCCTTGACTGTTAATGTGAAACCACCTCAATCAATGCTTTAACACCCAATGTTTGCCTTGCACACCTAGCCACTGTAATATATCAGTCTAGACTTGATGACTAACGGCACATTTAAAGAATAGGTGCCCAGTGCCCACATAAGGCACAT
This sequence comes from Carnegiea gigantea, assembly GCA_029747015.1. NCBI lineage: Eukaryota > Viridiplantae > Streptophyta > Magnoliopsida > Caryophyllales > Cactaceae > Carnegiea > Carnegiea gigantea. Next base: position 382,792 of record JAKOGI010000527.1, on the reverse strand, counting down.
ACCCCAATTGTCCATGCAGAAGCTGAGCCTATCTTTCTTCAGTAAGAATTCTAACGTAGGCAGCCAGCCAAGCAATATAAGAGTGCCCTGGCATAACGGTAGAATCCAAAATGGTTTTGCGTCATTATCATCTTCGACCCTGTGTTCTAAACTTGTGATACATTTGCCCAGTTGAAAACTTCCCTCTGTCAACACAATCTGCCATGATCTATTGGGTGGTATTTACATCACCACAATGACCCAGTAGTTCATGCTTGACTATGATTATATTTCTCCACATCTGTGAATCATTTGTGTTTGCTTTACCCTAGCAAAACATCGCCTCTTTTGATATGATTTCTCTGCATCCAAACTCTCCAATCTCCCCCTTCGTTATAAGTGATCGTCCAAATAAGTCTCACCCTCAAAGCTTCTTTCCAGCTTAACATTTCTTTGAAGTTTGCCTTCATTGTAATTCCTACAAATTGTGTCCCAACTAATAAGGGCCAGTGCTTCCCCATTAGGCCTAGCACTTGTAAAACAAGGTCATATAGCGACTGTAGTATTACGGGGTTTGGCAACGGATTGACCTAGGCCCGGCAAAACTGACCCAAGATCCAAAACCCGAACAGAACGATTTGGGCCCATATCCGACCCAACATTCGAAATAGACTCACCCGACAGTGGACCCGAAACTCGAATTAACCCGAATTAGGGGCGGGCAATTGGTGGGTACCTATTGGGCCAAGTGGGTAGGCCCGTTTAAAATAGGGCCAATAAAGGGTCGGATCAATAGTGGGTCGATCCATTAAGGCATATTAACGGGACGGGTCGGGTCGAGTCGGGTTGCCCCATTAATGACCCGTTTAGTGAAACCATTATTTTTTTAATCCTATTTGATGTACTAGTTTACATGTTCCAATTGGTTAAGCTTATTACCAAACACTTTATACATAACAATAATTATTATATATAATTTTTTTGTGCAAATTTGTTCCATTTTAAATAGACCTAATCAACAGTTCGGGGACCCACCCGACTCGCCCCTCAAAAATGAGGGTCAGGGTTGGCTTTTTTGGTCTCTGACCCGCCCGACCCTCAAATTGAGGGTACCCGCCTATGATGAGGGTCAGGCTTGGGTAAAGGTTTTGACTAGCTGACCCGACCCGCTAACCCTCACTTTTTAAAAAAATTTAAAAATAAAATAAAAATAAGATACTTGGGTTTCATTTGTGCAAAACTCTTTCGGTTTCACTTTCCCACCTCCCCTTAACATCTTCCCGTCATTCACCTCACCAAATTTCACTGGTTCGTAACCTTTTAACGCTCCATCTCTGATGTTTGGAGCAGACTGAGTAGTCATTTTAGTAAACTAATCGGTCTATTGATTTAATGACTAACTTATGCATTAGAGAATTTATAGTTGTGATACGTTTCATCGGAGCATTATAATATTATTTGACTTTTTTTTTTGTAAGATGTTTAATGTTGACCTTTATAATAAAAAGAAAACTTAGGGAAAAATCTCATTTTCTATATCGGGAGGTTTGAGGGTCGGGTCTGATCTGATGGCCCGAGGGTACCCACAGGGTCAGGGTCAGGGTATGCTAACCCTCATGAGGGGCGGGTAGGATCAGGGTCGAGAAAATTCTATCTGCCAACCCTCAACCCGACTCGACCATCAATTTGATCAGGTCTAATTTTAAATTAGGCCAAAAGCGGGTTGCCCATGGGCCGACCCGACCCGATCCGTTTATTTGCACAAAAGGCCCAACGCGACCCAAATTATTAACGGGGTGACGATGGCCCGACGCAGTCTACTTTGTAAACGGGTTGGCCCTAACCCGACCTGACACATCCATTGCCCACCCATAACCCGAACTCAACCACACTCGACCAGAAATTTTCTACAAAGCTGTTAATTTTTGCATTAGAATTATAATGGACCAAAAATCGGTTGATCCCATGTCTACTCGAACCAAAGTTCACCGGAACCAAACAGACCTGACCCAAAATATTACGTAATCCAAAACATGACCGACCCAAACTTAACTCGACCCATATCCGAATCGAATGATCCATTTGTCAGGTCTAGATTGACCTATCTGTTGCCAGTTTATACCATTCAGCAATGGAACATTCCGTTTTCAAAGTTAAAATATTATATTTTAAGTTTTCAGCTATAGAAATATCCGCCGCTCAATAAAAAAGTATTTTTTAATTAAAAATGGCAATGAAAAATCCTGTTGTTGTTCCATAATCGTCTAAATTAAAAGAACTATATCTGCGTCTTCGCTTGACATTTCAACAGAGAAAGACAGTGAGAGCCAAAACTGTTTCAATAAAGTTTAATTATAACATGCTACAAAATTGTTTTAATAAAGTTGTTCAATTAATGAAAGAGATGTGCCCTCCTAACAACGAGGTGCCAAACAACTATGACCAAATGAAAAAGGTTGTTAAAGATCTCGGCAATGATGGGTCACACATTGATTGTTGTCGTAAAGGTAGCATGCTCTTCTTTAAAGACGACTCAAATCTTGATACTTGCAAGTTTTACGGTGCATTCAAGATGGAAGAGGCAAATGCCACAACAGAGAAATCAAAATCCATTACCATATGCAGGGATGCATTACTTGCTATTTAAGTATCGACTTTAGAAGCTGTATGCATCAAGAAATACTGCAGAATACATGAGATGACATCATGAACATCGGTGTGAGGACGACGTTTTATGTCATCCATCAGACGGTGCATCATGGAAACATTTCGATAACAAGCACCTCAATTTTGCTGTAGAGCCTCGAAATTAGGGTTGACAAAAATTCAGATTCAGACAAATTGGATATTCAGACAAAAACTTCATGCCCATACCCTACGCCGATTACAAATCAGATACTCTGATCAGACCTGGACTTGGACCCGTATATCCTATGTTCGGACCCGATTGTCTGGATGTTAGAATTTGTGATATGATTTTTGGATATTCTGATCGAAATTTTGTTCAATGTTCAAATTTGATTGTCTGAAGTTGGTTTTATAAAATTTTCTAGAGAATTTGGATTAACATTATAGATAACCCAGTTGTCTGATGTTCGAATCCGATTTCTGATTCTTTGAATTTATCTGAACTTGAAATGGTTCAAAAATCCGAACAACCTGAACCCGAATGCCTAGACCCGAACCCAAACCGTATTTAAATTCGGACATGACCAATTGTTCGAATTTTATATTCGGACAAAAATTTTGTGATCGTACTTGATTTTTTTCAGGTTGGAAAAATTTTGGTAATCGGGTTTGACATGGTTTTTGCTAGCCTGCTCGATATGTTAGGCTTGACTTATGTGCTGATGGATCTAATCCTTACACTTTGTCCTTAAGATTTTATTCCATATGGTCAATGGTAGATATAACTCATAACCTTCCCCCAAAAATGTGTATGACCACACCATTTATATTCTTAACTTGTGTAATCCCTGCTATAAAATCACAAGAATAAAATGGATGTATATTTGCAATCTCTTATTGATGAGTTAAAGGAATTGTAGAATGTTGTAATTAAAGCATGTGACATTTCTACAGGTCAGATATTTTAATTGAAGGCTGCACTTATGTGGGCCATCAATGACTTTCTGGGATATGAAATGTTATTTGGGTAGCGTATAATGGTCAATTGGCATGTTAAATATGTATGAAATAACAAAAAACTTTGAGACTAAAGAGTGGAGGTAAATTCTTATGATTTGATTGTTATTGGTGTTTCTTGCCAAGCAATCATGCATTTAGAAGAAATAGAACTGTATTTAGAAAAGGCAGAACTGTTGTGGGGGATACTCCTCCTTGCTTGTTGTTATACCAACCAAACCAAGGGTCGGAGTGGATAAGCAATACTCTCTACCTATTACTTACCAACAATCGGGTATGAAGCTCGTGGAATCTGTAAATGATGTCATCCTCACAGCATTAGTGGACAAAAGTGCTCCACTAAAAGAGATCAATGATAATGTAGGTTTCCCATTTATTCAAGTAAATGATAACATAGATGAGGAAAAAGAGGATGAGAGTGATGAAGAGATTGAGTGGCCGATAGGGCTGAAACGAATGAAGTAGAGAAGATGTGAATTTATATGATGATGATGATGATGATGATGACGATGACGATGGCGATGATGACAAAGATGATGAGGATGGGGGTGAAGATGATGATGAAGATGATGCAGACAATCCGATTCTTAAAAATTGTTATGTATTTCATTACTTCATTTTGTAACAATTGGTTGTTAATTTATTGTTATTATATGTTAATTGTCAAACCTACTATTCTCTACATATTATGTGTATGAATAAACTATTGATAAATACAATCGTTATTTGTGCTTGTATTTGTTGTCAAGTATTTCAAGTATGGATTCCAATCCTAGTCAAGGTAAGTCCCCTACTCGAGGTTGAGGAATAGGGCGTGACAATAAGAGTTATAGTGCACATCCTAGTGCTATGGACATTGATCCACTCCCCAAAACACCTCATGGTACATTTCTCACAAGAGCAACCATGATTGCTTACACTCCAGGTACTTCAAGAACAATTCCAATCCCTAATCAATTTGGTACAGTTTCTATGAGGTCTTTCCACTAGTCTAATCCGTATATTCCCAAAAAAATTTAATGTATCAATAGTTTAGACATAACATTTCAAACCACACCCACATTGCTAACACTGTAAACTGTATCCCCAACCTACCCATACAATTGGTGACCCTGTCTCTAACCATACCCAACAAGACAATGGAACTGGAGATAATGAAGCACATCCAAATAATGGAAGCACTCAAACCAAACATGTATTGTACCAGATGGTAACGGGTAAGTTGGATGAAGTTAGTTATTTCTAACTTAAGTTATTTTGTTTCATGTGGCATTATTTGATATTTTTATTGAAATAGGCTTCTCCGAAATGATGGTGCTGTTGTAAGGATTTCTTTGTTCTTCCAGAGCAAATATGATGAAGCTTGGCGTACTTGGTGTCTAACTCCAATACACAAAAAATCCCATTACTAGACGACATGTAGGGCGAGGGGTATGATGTAGTAATCTTACCCTAAATTACAAAATTACAAAGAGATTTGTTCCAATGTACTTGGTGTAAATTACCTAAATTTGTTTGAGACTTATAGTTTGGACAGTTCAAGGTAACTCAAATGACTACATATTAGAATTTTTTATGTACCTAATTCACTATTATGGCATACTTTGATGTATTTGTTGTCTTTTGAATTGTAGAAGTGGTTCACTTGGGACCCTATGCATGACGCCAAATCATAAAGAATTTTGAAAACAGAGGCAATGCACGTCCGAAGGATTTTGTTGGCAAAGCAAGGAAGTACAACAACCAGCTTATATGGCTCCGTTACGATTATTGAAAAGCACTCAAACAATGTTGAGCTAATAAAGTATATAAGAAATTGTATGAAAAAGCCCAAAAAGTTCGACTTGGTGATCCACAAAATTTTGGACCATTTCCTCACACAAGTGGCTCGATCCCTATGTAGGAGCATATGAGGCGTTTGGTAACTAACTTTAACTCTTACAACTTTTTTTAGCTATTTGTTTGAGTGTGGCGTTTCATATGTTTCTACATTTGTTTTACACACAGAGGGAACAATTTGGGATGGATCCTGCAATTGTTGAGTTGTTAATTCACACTCACAAACTTCATGGCAAAGAAGATGAATCTTGGTTCGATAAGAAATCACAACACGTATAAGCAAGCTAGTCTTCAGTTTTAATTAGTGGTTTAATCTGAATTCACATAATCTCACTAAGTATAATATATTTGATTTTTTTTAGAAATTTTGCGATATTGTAGGAATCCTTTGAACAAGAGTTTTCAAAACATCATCAACTCTCAAGGGCCCTTGGATGACAATTTCCAAGACCCATCTCAATTATTTCCAAATGCAAATGAGTTGTAGGTGAAGACCTTTAAACACGTATTTCATGCCCAAAATAAATTAGAGAGGAAATTGAGTAACAAATTGAAGTTTGTATTGATATTATATATATGAGTATAATTTTTATATTGAATACAATTAAAGTAATCCTCTAATTCAATCTCCGTGGATGAATTTAAATGAACTTTATCTTGATAGAGAGCTTAAGAGGCTTAATCTCAATCAAGATAAGTATTTGATCTTCAAGAAAAGATGGCCGGTGCTTTAGGTGCTTGTTATCTTCCTTCAGATAGAGAGGACTTGAGCCTTAGTGAATTCTTAAAATGCTAACCCCTAGAAGGGGCGGGGGGGGTAGGGGTCTCTTTATAGGAAAATTCTCCCTTCCCTCTTAAAGGTCAAAATAGATGTTGGCCAAGTTTGGGCGTACAATTAGGCTTTAACTTGAATCGATTTGACTTGGGCATTTGACTTGGTGCACAAGTAACCGATTTATTGACTTGGTAGTCTGTTGAGGTGTTGAGTCGACCGCTGAGCTAGACCAAGGGGTTAACCCTTCATTAGACTTTGACTTAGGGATAATCGGGTTTGTGACTAGGTTTTGACTAGGGAGTTTTTTGGGTTTTGACTGGGCCTTGATTGGTAGCCGCCTCGGGATGTGACAGGATCTTGACTAGGGAGTCGTTTGGGTTTGGGTTATGACTTGTAGACCTGAAAAAACTGACCCGAGACCCGAAATGTGAACCAAACGACCCGGATCCATACCCGAACCGACACCCGAAATGGGATGAACCGATTTGGACCTGAACACTCGAAGTAAACCGATCCATAACTGAACGAAACCCGAATTGTAGCATGACCCAAAATGGTCCACACTCGAAATGACCCGACCCAATTTAAACCCGATCCATGGTGACCCGACCCGAAGTGAACCGAAAAAGGACAACCCGAACCCGAACCGAACTGTACCCGATTTAAAACTGATCCGACTCTTACCTGACTTAATTTTACCCAAATAAGTAGTAACTTTTTTTGGAGGTTTTAGTCTTTCCTCTTTTGGGGGGAATTTTGAATTTTTCAAACTCAATTAGTTGAGTTTAGGTGGGAAAAGGAAAAACTTAAGAAAGAATTTCTACAAATGAAATCAATTAAAAACTTAAGAGGAAAAACCACAATAGTTGATAGTTTTGAGTTTTTAATTTGATAGATATGTAGTAAAAATATAAAAGAAAAAAATATTTTGTCACAACAGGAATTAAGAAAAGATAAGTATAATTAATAATTTATTAAACTTATTAGGATATAGTAATCCTATTTTACTATTTGATTCGCTTAATGACTTAATGCAATGCACGCTATGATTATAAATTTATAATATCATTCTGTGACTACTGTAAAAAATTCTGCACTATTGATCTACGATTGTAAATCATCTTAATAACATGTTTAATTTTACAAAATCATATTTAAGAATGTATCATTGCATATGATCTTATAATAATATGACTCATTTGAATTTTGGACAATAAATTCTAAGTCTTCAGTTTCGCTAACGAGCATTCATAATCACATAAATGCAATGCTAATTGACACATGCTCATATATTACCGTTACTTTTTCATTTTGACTCATTGAGCAAATGCAGATCAAGTTGTTAACCTCACAAAGACAAATCTTTGAATTTTGATGTATGATCACTTAACAAGTTATCAAAGGACATTGATTCAATTACTAAAAATGTCAACTTGAGCCAACCTGTTTCTATTTACCAACTTCAAATATCACAAACGTGAAGTTATAAACAAGCACCAGGGTGTAAATAAAAATTTCATTATTTTCTTTCTTTTTTTTTCATTTTTCAAGGTATATTTTGGTATTGCGGCTCACAAATGAGACCATTGATAAATGATTTGCGTTAGGTTGATCCACTTATTTTATCATCGCATGAACTCAATTGAAATAATTTAAAATTGGCTTAACGATACATAATCCTTTGGATAATTGCACGGCACATTTGATATAGGGTTAGGAATGAGTTATATACTTGTATTTGTAATTTACTAACTTTCTTAGTAAGTTTAGAACTAACCCCACATAATTTTCCATTATATATATATATATATATATATATATATATATATATATATATATATATATATATATAGTCAATTATCATTAATGTACGAATTAAAAAAAAATTTTAAATAAATGGTTTGTCTAATTAAACGATTTTTATCTTTTAAATACAATTGAAGAGTAAAGAACTAAGGATGGCTACATTGAAAACAGACAATGATTCGAAATTAATCCAACTTGATTTATATCCGATTGGATTTACACCTGACCCGATATTGATCTAGACATTGAACTGAATCAAACCCAGCCCAATTACACTAGAGTCATACCTGATCCGAACCGGGCTACTGTTGACAATCCGAAATAGACCCGACTCGAATTCCACCCGAACCGAACCCATACCAACCCGAACATGGTACCCGTAAGTGACCCGAACCTGAACTTTATCCGACCCGAACCAAACCCGACCCGAATATGGTTGATCCGAAAGTGACCCAAACTGGAACTTCACCCGAACCGAACCCGAACCCGAACCCGACCCGGTCATAGTTAACCCAAAAGTGACTCGAACCGAACTAAGACCCAACCCGTACCCGATCCGAATGACCCATTTGCCAGGTCTAATGACTTGTGAGTCAATTTGGGTTTAATTAAATCAATTAAAAGGGTTTGATCCCAATAATGAATTTAACTATATCTCTTGGTATGGTACATATATATTTTTTAGTACCTATAAATTGTGCCATCGAGACTACTCACATCATGGTCCAAGAAAATAGCCCTAGCTCCTTGCTTTGTCTTTGATTTTTTCAACTCTCTTTTTTGTTAGGTCACATGCCCTCCCCATAAGCTTGGGGCACAAGTCATATTAAAATTATGATTTTTCATCAACCCTTTATAATTCGCAGGATTGCGGGTAAGAGGGAGTGACCCCATTTTTTATTGTTGCCACCGTTGGTCAGAGCTTCCTCTCAGGAACGGTCCATGCTTTTGTAAATGTGAGCAAAGCTAAGCGCTTTCCTTTCCTTTTTCTACACAGATACTTATTGCTTAATAGTTACATAGGCCTCCATGCCACGCACTCCTTAATTCATTCCTCCATTTTCTCTTTTTGTTCTTTTATCTTTGAATCAAGTTTGGTCACTAATCAACAAATTGGCTAAAAGGACCCGACTTTTGGGTGATTACAGCATAAAAAGGCAGTGCCTTTTTTTTATTCTCTCACCTCTACAGCCACAACAAGGTCTCACCATTCTCTTTCTCTTGCTTTTTTTGTTGAAAATCATCATGCATTGCCCTCTTTTCCAAGTTTGTGCCCTTTATTACTTCATTGATTTTTACAGAAAGTTGATTACTTTTAGTAAATGAGTCCAAAAGTCTGTAGCTTTGCTGCCGTTCGTCCTGTGCATTAGTGCCAAATTGCTTCAAGCTGTTGCCCTGTCTTGCTGTTTGCATATTGTATCCTTATTTGCCATTTGATGGCTTCACTATTTTTGGCATCCTATGATTTGTTTCACTTCTTGCTTTGTTCATTTTGCCTTGGAACATCTAATGGGACTAAACTCCTTCCATTACTTGCATGCTCCATGAGCATTTTGACCAATCTTTCTCTTTCTTGTATTTTCTTGTTCGTCCCTTTGAAATTTACAAAATGGTGTTTTGAAAGGCTTAGTGTTGCCATTTCTTTGATAGTTATTAAACCGTAAGGGTGACAACTTTGGCCAAAATAAATCCAAAGGAGACGATTTTATCATGTTAAAAGATCTTGCCATGCCTTGTTGATGCACTTATCGATTATATTGTGTGATGGAGTGCATTTGATGTATAATTATTCTTATCCAAACATGCTCTTAAAAAATGTGTTATGCCCATGTTCCAACATTTCTTTAGCAGAGCTTGTTCCATGTGCGTAATTCCATACTTGCATGTATTATCAAAGCATAATGCTCATTTATTTGGAGCCATGCTCATTTATTTTATGCCAAAATTCTATGCTTTGGCTGTATTTTTTGTTGCTTGTGTAGATTGATAAGACACTTGAAAGACCACTTGCAAATGCAGTTTTCCACTAGACTTTTTGGGGCCTCGAATGAAAACCCACATGCCATAAGTGGTACGAGGACTTGAAAACCCACTTGCAAACACGGTTCCACTAGGCCTTTTGGGGCCTAGAATGGCAACCCACATGCCATAAGTGGTGCAAAGACTTGAACTCCCACTTGCGAACGCGGTTTACCTCTAGGCCTTTTGGAGCTTAGAATATAAACTCACACGCCCTACATGGTATAAAGATTTGAAAACCCACTTGCAAATACGATTTACCTCTAGGCCTTCGGGGCCTAGAATATAAACTCACATGTCCTAAGTGGTGTAAAGATATGAAGGCCTACTTGTGAATACGGTTTACCGCTAGGCCTTTTGGGTCTAGAATGACAACCCACTAACTATAAGTTGTGTCGACCAGCAAGTAGCATCTTGGTGGCAAAGAACTAACGTCTTTGATTGAGTTTTTTTATCCCGCTCTCTTTTCATTTTTTGGGTTTCTACTTGGAAGCTATTTTAGCATCTAATTTCCTCCCTTAAAAAGAAACTAGCTTTATGTTTTTATTTTTAGGTGATTCATAACGGTTCACCACAAGGAATTTAGCAAGATGGGAAGTTCTTCCTCTTCGTTGTAGATAAGGAGGATGACAAACCTTAGTTAAGATCCTTCCTTGTGCATCATTCCTTGCGCAGGCTGAAAGCTACCCAAGTTCCTACTAAAGAGCCATTGTCCTTTTCTCCAGAGTTATCAATCCTAGTGGAGAAAGGTACGAAGGATGATTCAGTCGCCTATTTACTTCACAGTATGTGTCATGAGAAATCTAGCTTGATTACTGAGTTTTCCATGCTTCGGCGGCAAATCATATCCGGTAAGTCTCGATGGGGGCCAAACATGTTGTTTTATGGAGAGTTTAGTTACATACACTTGTATTAGGAATTGACGGAGCATATACTGTCTTGCTTTGAGCAGCGCTTGAGGAGTTGTTCACTTTACTCCGATAGCCGCGATGTTCATATTTTTTAAGCTTTTTGCGAGAGTTGGTATACTACCACTAATACTCTTCATACTGTGTATAGGAAAATGTCCATATCTTTGTGGGGTTTTCATAGACTTGGTTGCCTTATGTGATGAGACCATCCCTAGCATTCACATTTTCAACTATCGGGATAACTAAGATCAAAAGGTCATTCCATCTTCTTGCAAATTCTTGTTTGTTGTTTTTAGAAGCTTAGAATAGGCACATAATTGCAAGAAGGGAGTAAGTGCTAAAGTCTGGATTGATTACAAAGACCCCCAGCGGCCAAATTCAAACTCAAAATATTCGTTTGAGTCGAGATCAATTAAGCATTTTCCAAAGCCTTGGGGTTCCTAAAGAGAAGAGGGATAGTACTTATTTGGCTATATTCCTATCATGTTAGCTATGTGCTTTTTGCACTTCCTGAGACTGGGGATAGGCTTATTTGTCCAAGAGCCTTTGAGATGGTTAGTTTAATGGCATCTGACTGCACCTTTAGTTTGACATTTCATATGTTAGCAAGCATTTATCATGGTCTAAATGGGATCACCAATATTGTGAAGCCTTCATACTCATTGTCATTCTTTCTAGGCTATTACCTTTACGGATGACTTGCTCACTACTTCAAAAATCCATCGTGTACTGCTACCCATCATTCTAAGTTCTTTGGTGTTGCGCTATTCCGCTCCCAAAAGAAACGCAACAAAATTGGTGATGCTCGTAAACTTATTCATGAAGGGAAAATCTGTGACTTAGGGTGTCTCATGTTAGGAAAGAATCGGTCAGAGACTTTCTATGTTTAACCCTACAACCCATATTGGTTTAGCAGACAATTGGGTTCTACTAGGGAATTCCTGGGATGCTTCTTAAGGATCCTTGTACTCGAGCAGTGTCATATGAAGACGCCCTTCGATATGAAGATGCCCTTCGATATTGGAAGAGACTCTTGTTTTTGGGTAGTGTGTCTTAAGGTGTTCTACCCTGTCGCTCCTTGACACTAAGTCAATATGTCACTTCAGCATATAAGAATTGGTGGTCTAAGGTAACTGTCAATGACCTTAGAACTGGTGTCTCCATCCTTAAGAAGAGTACAAAAGTGAACTCATCCGAACAAGAGCAAGATATGGAGGTAGGTTCATCGAAAAAGGCCAAGAGGAAGAAAGGAAAGGATCTATGGCAGACTCAGATGCTGAGGAACAGAATCCTATGATGACACTTGTGAGTTCCCAGGGATTCGCCTTACTCATCAAAAGCGAAGCCTGATGAAAGACAGTGATCGTGAATCATACACCGAAATGAATGTGAAATGGTGGACACAAAAGGCATAAGACCTTGATTCCATAAGATGCTAGAATAAGCCTCGGGGATAACTTTTTTGATGATGTCGAGAGCTGTTCAACTGAAGAAGCTAACCTTAATGACGTATGTTCCCTTCCTTTGTCTTTCTATTAGTCTTTTTTTTCTCTTCAGGGTTTTTTTTTTTTTTTTAAAGGACGAAATGATACCATACTTATTTTGTTTAATCCTCTTTGTTCCATATTGGCGCGTTCAACCTGGTGCCAGAGGCTACACATGTTATTGATGAACAACTACTCGAGGAAGTTAGTCTTATGGATAAATCATCCACCCTCAGAGCACATCTAGGAACAGGAAAGGATATTGCTATTATAAGAAGGTTGACATCACCTCATGTGGTTGGATATTCAGCTTCAAGAGGAATAGAAGCTTTGCATGCGTCATTGACTAATAGCTAACATTCAGTTGATGGGTCAAATTCTCTTGAATTAGTCGCGAGGGGATGACCCACTGTTACTGAAGACATTGCTATTTCTGGGGGTTCAAAGGGAAGGCCTGCTTACGTTGTTGCTGCCCTCATTAGTTCTTTCCTTTCAGGGCTTGGCTCTCAAAGCATTGTCACTTCTGCTATATGAGAAATGGGATATGAGTATTTGACTGATTTGAAAAGTACAAAATTTGATGAAGTGGAAGCCAATATCCATGAAGCCTTAATGATATATAAGGGAATTGAGCGGCTCTACAGGGACCCAAGCCCTTAAGAAAAAAGATGGAAGCACTGTATATGTCTTCCAGTCATTAAAGAAAGCAGCTTCCATGGGCCATTATCCCCATTGATGTATCCTCAAGGGGGGGGTAGCCAAAGCAAGCCAAATCAGAATGTAAGGAGAACAAACGGATTCAAGCTTCCTTTGTAAACACAAGCTCAAACTAGGATAGTTTTGTGATTGGAACCGAATATAGCACCTCATTTGGATACAGAAACACCACCAAGTTTAGTACTAGGGCCCTTAACAACTCCTTGGATACAGAAACACCACCAAAGAGAGGTTAAGACTCTTGCTAGATCACCACCCTACCCGGCCAAAGATAGAGATAAGCTAGAAGAGAGTTTTGAGAGTTCAAAGGAGCTAAGGCTCAACTTCATTCAAATGCATCAACTTGTTAAACATACAAGGCAGCAAGGGAGGTTTTATAATCCTCCTAAACACAAGCATTCAACTTACAAAGTCAAATTAGAAGCTAAACTAGGCTAAAACCCGAAAACCAAAACAACACCAAAAACGGTTAGATTAAACCGTAGCTCGACAACACTTAATTGTTGATCTTGAGGCTGAGTTGTCGACTTGGGAGGCTTGGGAGGACATAATCAGCTTCAAGGCATTTAATCATGACCTTTGCAAGTGGATTAAACCTTGATAAGAGCAAAAGCACCTCAAAAAGAACAACATGCAGCTGGCTGTCTTTACCCGGGTAAAAGGGAGTTTCTTCCCTTAATTTGCTGGTTAATAGCTCCTTAGGTGTGTAATTTGGCTGAGGTTTTTTATGTCCACTTGATAATATCATTAATGCACTTTCAAGCCATAAAAGTTTCAGTCCAAATGGAGGAGCTTTGGTCGTCCAAACAGACCCATTTCCAGAACTGGGCAAAACTGAAACAGTTTTGAGCACTTGAATTCAACAGCTGATTTGAGGTAGCAAATGACCTCCAAATGACTTGCAATCGGTCTTATTGGAAAGAAAACATCTTAAACTTAAAGTTAGGCCTCCTGCATCCCAGTCATATCCATCGGAAGGTCACGTAATAATGTGTGCAAAACCGGGCTTGTGCACGGACTGAAAACAGGATGAAGGCTGAAAATGACTAAGGCAAACTAGGCATGTCTTTGGCACTTTAACCATTGAATCTGATTGTTTTGGACCACCTTGAGGGTGGGTATTCATGGTCACGGGTGGATCTCCATCACCCATGCTGTTGGAAAAGAGAAGGCTATGTGGGTTGACCAGGTCAACTTGCGCAATCCCATCTTGCCATGGTTCGTGCAGATCTTGATGCATTGATGGAGAAGCGTGAAGGAGCCTCCCAGAAAATTGTTGACTTACAGAAAGCACGTCGCATTGCTCGGGAAGAATAACACTAACTAAAGGATGTCCAGCCTAAATCGATCATACTAGCAACTGTTGAGAAGGAAGTTGGCGAGAAATATAAGGTTCTTGCTGGCCTTAATGTTGTGCCCACTCTATCATCTAAAGATATGAAAGCGTTAGACATGAGCAGGTTATGCTAGAGATGTAATTTTCACTCAACCCTGATGCTTGATGCACATCAATTGATTTACTACTTAGTCTGTTTTGTTCCTTCTTTTTTTTTTGGGGCGTGTAACGAACTCTTGTAATAGGCTCTGTGTTTTCTATCATATGAAATGTGCTTTGTTGCCCTCTGCTTTCCCCTTTTTTTGGTCTGATGTTTGACAGCACTTGGTAATTTGTTTACCAAGTTACCTATGTACTTATAAAAAACTTGCAATTCCCAGTAAGATCAAGTCATTATGTAGTTCAATAAAGTATACTTTAATTATTTATTTCACAATGCACAGTTTATACTCTTGTGGGTCAGGAGTATTACAAAGGTTTTTTTTTTTTTTTTTGTGGGAGATCTATTTAGGTTTTTGTGGGAGCTAGTCAAGCATTTTCCTCAAGGGAAGTAGGGCTTTAAGAACTTACAATTTATTCGTCGAACTCGAACCTCTTATCCATCCACTATTTTGTAGGCACCATACGTCTATACCTCACAGACAACATGAGGTCCCTCCCATTTGGGACTGAATTTTCTATTGTCCTACGAGTCATGATGATTGGCCTCCTTATTACAAGTAGTTGAAACCCAACTTGAAATGGACGTTGTTGCACATTTTTGTTCAATATTCAAGTTAGGTGAGCCTGATAGCATTCTAATTTTTGTTGGGTTTAAAGTCTTTTCTCCTCAAGGGCCTCAAACTCTGCTAAGTGAAGCTGGCTATTTTTATTTTCACTCAAACCTTCTTGTATACTAATGCACAATGATGGGATTGAATTTATAGTGGTAGGACGACTTCTACTCCATCTACTAGAGCATAAGGGGTTGATTGTGTTGACGTCCTATATGAGATTTGAAATGCCCAAAGAACCTTCCCTAATTTGTCATGCCAGTTTCTCTTGGATTTCGACATAATCTTGTTCATCAGGTTGCACAATGTTTTGTTGAAAACTCCTACTAGGGCATTTACAGGTGCAGAGTATATTGATGACTTATGTTGGTTAAACTTGAATTTCTCACAAATGATAGTCATCAATTTGTTGATGAATGGTTTACCATTATCAGTGATAATATATCAAGATACACCATATCGATAAATGATGTGCATCCAAATGAAGTCGAGGACATTCTCCTTTTTAATTTCCTTTGATGCAATTTCTTATGCCTATTTAGAGAAATAGTTAATCGCAACCAAGATGTACAAATGACTAACCAAAGATCTAGGAGTAAGAGGTTCTATAATAACAAGTCCCCACACCTCAAAAGGTCAAGAGGCTATGGTTGGATAGGGTCGTTCTAGAAGCTGGTGAATGAAATTAGCATGGAACTGACGTGTATCACACTTTTTTGCATAGTGGATACAATCATGCACTATGGTGGGCAATAATAACCCATTCTTTTAACACGGTTATGCGACTTGGGTCCTTACTGATGTGCATCACACACACCGCATGTGCTTCTTGCATTACTTTTTTTTTTCCTTCTTCCTCATCCAAACATCGTAGCTAGAGACTTAGGAAAGAGCGTTGGCACAGTAGGTAATAAGTGACCGGCATCAATCTTCTTTATCTATCTCACAAACGGAGACTACTTTGATTTCTTCTTCACATTTATCCTCGGGCGATGTAACGACCCATTGACCACAAATTGGAATAGTAATGTTCTCTTCTGTCCCTAGTGCCAAAGTGGCTACAAGGTTTGCAATCGCATCGACCATCTCGTTGGCACTTCTAGAGATATGTTCCGGCTTAATAGTCTTCAGCCTATCCAATAGTCGTAAGACAAACTTATGATATGGAATAAGTAATCTTTCTTCACTTTAAATTCTTCTAGAAGTTAGTTATGACCAACTGTGAGTCACCATAGGCATTAAGATGTTTGATCCCCAACTCAATTGCCATTTGAAGGCCTAGCAGAAGTGCTTGATACTCAGCCATATTATTAGAGCATAGTTGGGTTAGCACAAATGAATATAGAAGAATGTGCTTCTCGAGAGAAACAAATACAACTCTCGTTTTTGCACCATCATGTTGTGCAGTGCCATCAAAGTACATTTCCCAAGGTGGAAAGACATCAAAGGAGAACACTTTTTCTTCGGGAAGGTCATCATTAAGTTCCCAATAATCAGGAACTACATGGTCTACTATAAAATCTGCCAGCGCTTAGCTTTTAATAGCCCTTCGTGGCATATAAACAAGATCATATTGTTCTAAGATAACCGCCCACTTTGCAAGCCATCCATTCAGAACTGGCCTTGATAGGATGAACTTGATTGGATCAACTTTGGAAATTACATGCATAGTGTGAGCCTGCATAGAGAGGGTCAACTTTTGAAAAACAAACATGAGAGCTAAGCAAATCTTTTCAATTGGTGAGTAGTTAAGTTTAGCCCCAACCGATGTCTGACTTAGGTAATAAAGAGCCCTCTCCTTGCCTTTGGGATTTTCCTTGGCACATAATGCTCCACGTGATTGTTCTTGTACTGTGATGTAAAGTATGAGAGGCTTGTTAGAAACAGGTGCCCCCAACACTGGAAGATTTGATAAGTACTTTTGGACACTATCGAAAGTCCTTTGCGTTAAGTCACCCCATTCAAGAGGGCTCTTGTTTTCATGAGGTTGTTGAAAGGATGATAGTGACCAACAAGGTTTGTTATGAACCTTCTGATATATGCCAAGCGTCCTTGCAAACCCCAAAGTTCTTTAAGGTTCTTTGGTGGGGGCATATCTCGAATTGCTTTTATCTTAGCTTGGTCAATTTTGATGCTTCTATGTCGGACGACAAAGCCTAGGAATTTGCCAGATGAGATATTTCAAAGATTTGCTAGAGATCTTGCAAATTATCTGATCTTTTTTGGACTTAACCACTAGATCATCCATATAGCATTCCACATTTTTGTGTAACATGTCTTCAAAAATAGTTTGCATCACCCTTTGATAAGTTGTTCTTGCATTTTTTAGGCTAAAAGGCATCATCTTATACCAAAAGATGCCCTTCTATGTGTGAAATGCTGTGGCCCTCCTAATCTGCTAATGCCATTTGAATTTAATTAGAGCTTGTGGTGTAATCCATGAAGGATAAGGCTTCGTGACAGGTGGTAGCATCAATCATGAGTTCAATGATCAGAAGTGGGAAGTCATATTTCGGGAATATGCCATTAAGGTCTTGAAAATCCACACAAATGCGAAGTTGGCCATTCTTTTTGTAAAGGCCTGAACATAAAATTAATCTAATCACCTTGAATTATCTCAATTAAAATTTAATTAAGTTGGGCGCCACATTTTAAGTTAGTATTTTGTATATGTATATCTATTTATGCAATTGCAGGTTGATCCGGTAGAGTGGCCTCGATATAAAATTCAAGAATACTCCACACCAATTTGCTCAAGATTATAAACAAATACTCAAATGGTAGCTAGTTAAAATTTGTCGAATTGTAAAAATGGGTAATTATAAATTATATAAATGTAGCAATAAAACCATAATAGTAAAGTGTGAGGTAAATAAATAAAGCTCAATGAATCAATTAATTTGGAGGAGCCAAGTTCATAATCTTCCACATACCCCTTAATAATTTCATTAATAAACCAAAATACTAGTTCCAAATTTTGGATCCAAATACTGACTAAGCTAGAGAAAAAAATCCAAAATAAATGAAATTAGTGAACTAGAAAAAATCTGGAAACAACACACAAAAAAAACAGCCATTTCGTGAATCAAATTAGAGTAAAACAAGAATAAATAAATAAATTTATACTACTCAACTAAACTACCCCAAACCAAACCTC
This sequence comes from Carnegiea gigantea, assembly GCA_029747015.1. Lineage (NCBI taxonomy): Eukaryota > Viridiplantae > Streptophyta > Magnoliopsida > Caryophyllales > Cactaceae > Carnegiea > Carnegiea gigantea. The sequence goes on along the minus strand of JAKOGI010000527.1, from coordinate 364,351 downwards.
ACAAATTCCTGAAACCTTTTTCCCTCTCTGTTCTGCCTGGCGCAAGCCCCCTATGTCATATTTCTCTGCCTCACTGTCAGCCGTGACTGCCACTGAACACCGCCACCGTCCGACGCCAGCAAGTCACTGCTGTTATCACCCAATCACCCTAGTGCCAGAGCCACCTCTTATCTTCCTCTTCTTGCCTTGTTTTACTTAGGTGAGAAGTTGAGGGGCTAATTCCTTAGTAACTAATTTCATTATTTTATAGTTTATTTTGTTTGTAAATGGTGCGTTTGGATGGGTAAATACAAATTCATAATTACTTGAGGCTTTGGTTAGGTATTTGAATTGGTAATGGTGCATTAGGGATTGAAGGTAGATGGAATTCAAGTTTGGTCGTGTTGATTTAATGATATTTAGGGGAATTTTAATGGTAGTTGGATGAAAGTAATGAGGTATATATATGTGGGTATGATGTTTTTGTGTGGGGGTGCTATAAGCTCGATGCCAAGTGAGGTTGGAGAAGAAGGAGCCCTTGAATGTTTTGAAAGTGTATGAGATAAGTGTGAGGTTAAATTAATTGACAAGATTGGAATATTAAAGTCGTGTTTTTGACTAGTGATGTTCATGATTTTGAGACTCAAGATGAGAAGGAAGAAAGCTGGGAAATAAATTCACTTTAGGGGATTAGAAAAATTATTGGATTAATATGAGTTGGTGGGCTAATTTAAAAGTAGTGAAATGTTAACTAACAAAATTTAGATTAAAGATAGTCATTGTGAGGGTGGTGTCACATAAGGGGAGATAAAACATGGAGGGCAATGTGTTATCTTAAAAAAAAAAGTGACGATTATTCTTAATATAAATTTGAGAATTAATTTATCGGCTATTGTTAATGCGAATTTGGGAATTACTTTGGGGACTTCGATGAGTTAATTATGCAAGCCTAGGTGATAATTCTGATGCAATTTAGGTATTGGCGTGGCTTATGTTTTGTTGTTAAATTGCTAATGAGCCTAACAATTGTGGATTAACTAAATACTACCCACCCGTTTGCATCTAGCAAGGAAGATGGGACGAAGATCTCTCGACTTGGACTCAAAATCAAGCACATGACGTCGTCCTACACCGAATCGTTATTGAATAATCTAAATCCTAATTGCAGCTAGCAATAACATGACTAATAAAGAGATAACAACAACAACAACAACAACAACAACAACAACAATAATAACAACAACAACAACAACAACAACAATAATAACAACAATAACAACAACAACAACAATAACAACAACAACAACAACAACAACAACAACAACAACAACAACAACAACAACAACAACAACAACAATAATAATAATAATAATAATAATAATACTGACAATGATAATAATAATAACATTATTACTAACAAGTGCGACAAAAATATTGATATTAACGAGCTTCTGCATTTACAAGATACTAATAATGATTATAATGATAATAATAATAACGCCGAAGTTAACAAAAATGAGGTGAGTTATGTTATTATACAATTATAACATTAATCATACAAGTGACAGCAGTATTAAAAGAAATAACAGAAGTAAAACGAAATAGAATCAAGTTAAGTCAATAATAATGGGCATGTTAATATTTAAAAGAAGAACCAAGGATAATCAAATTACTTGTTAAGTCAGAAAGTTTATTCAAACTTCTTAAACTCGTACTAACTGTGAAAAAAGACTTTTAGAGTAGAAGCAAGGCACCTTTGTTGTTTCAAGTTGGCAATGAATATTTCCTAATAAAAAGGAGAGAGATTTCAAAGACCAGGTATGTACATTGTCTGTGCTCTTCAAAAACTCACATGTTTCTCAAAAACTATACAAAATTCATATAATGTTCATATAATGAATCATTAGACACAATGTTTCATCATCTAAGCAAGTGACCCTATAAGTTATTAATTCTCAGGGCATATGACCTTCAGTTTACCTGAGGGGCTACAACTCAGGCTTTCCGATCAGCTTGGGAGGTGTGCACCTATCTCAAGATCGCTTCAGACGTTAATAGAAGTCCACTTTCAGATAATAACTGATAAATCAACTTTACTTACACATTCTCTCTCTTGTTTGCGAACAAAATGTTTTGAAATATAGAGGCCTAACTAAAATAAATACGAAATTTACTTTATAGCATAGGGATGTACGTGCTGAGCTTAGGCTCATTATTCGAACATTTTTTTTTTTGTTTTCTGTTTTAGGTAAGGGATCAGTGAACAACCCTCCTCCTGGTGAGTCAGAAGGAAGCAAGAAATGAGTAAGAGTTGAATTTTTTTTTTTTTTTTGGGCGAAGATTAGCTAGCCAAGTGCTCATAATGATTTATAGGCCAGCACTCTTGGAAACCTATTGATTGTATAAACTTTTAGACAATATGGTTACCAAAGTGTTTAGTAGTTCCGTGTTAGGTTTGCCAAGTATATGATGAATTGGATAAGTTGTCAAATTTACTTTGTATTCCAATATTTGGTGTTTTTGGTGACTGTATTAGTGTTAAAGGTAGTTTCATGTAGCCTTGTTCCGTCACGGAACGAAGGTAATACCTCCAGTCAAAGGATTTTTGTTGTAGTCATAAGTAAATAAGTTATTAAGTTAGAATAATCAGATATTAGGGATTGACGGTGTTACACTTCTTCCTTACTTGGATGATGTTTGCAATCCAGGCTGGGTATTTCACCTCGCATCTGAACCCAACACCAATGATTTGATTTACCTCCTTTTCGATGCCTAGTATTAATTCAAGCCGAAAATTCCATTGTGGTTGCTTTTTAAGTGAAACACCCTTTTTAATAAATAAGGACTGAACAACAACCTTGGGGTCTAGTTTAGGCATTTCCTTGTAATTCCATGCAAACGTATCATTGTATTCACAGAAGAGCTTGAAATACTCTTCCTCTTCCTTGGGCTTGAGCGTGACACTTACATAGATAGGGCAATGTTCTTCCATAGATCTAGGATTCAACTCTTTTAGCTCATCAATTGTGGCTTGCCCCCATCTTCCAACGTTTCTGGTGCTTCACCGAGTTCCATTTCAGAATCCAAGTCGTCAGCCTCTTGTACTTTAATGTAGTTAGAAGAAGCTTGTTCTTCCTCTTTGGTTCTTTCTTTTGAGCTAGCATTAGCCCCATGGCTAGTGAGAACTAGGCATGCCTGTTTACTTTTAGGTAGCCATCCTTAACATCCAAAGTAGAAACACACTTCATATGTGAAGGAATGAAGCTTTGGACATCATTTATTTCTCTAAGAAGGTTGAACACTGAATCCCTCTCTTGTGAAGATGGTGAGCTTGATCACATCTCACTTGTCTTGATTCTGGTGAAGACTGAGGGTTTATGCTCCTTTTCTCCTTTTAACCTATGGAAGATAAAGGGTTTCAAAATTTTATCCTTTCCTATCCTGCTAAACATGAAAAAGCATTATCGTGCCGCAGACGGTTGTAACCTGTCAAACACCGATGTCTTTGGTTAGTCTTGGTGTTTTCACCCTCACCATCATTAACCTCCTCAGCTGTAAATCCTATAATATATTGTGCAAGTGATTGGTTGTCCTTATGTCATCTCGAAATGCTTATGGGTTGCGGTGGTATGTAACCAAGGCTAATTTCAAGGATTGTAACTCTACCTCTTTGATTCTATATCATCTTTTGTGTATTGTTAAGTCTGTAAGGCTTAGCTTCAATGACATGCCCCAGAGATGTTGGCTTGCTAAAATCATAACCAGACCTCCTCATTAATTTGTATGCATTTGGATCAAACCTATCACTAATGTCCATCGTTAGCAAGTCACTTTCTTCTTGGAGTGAACCTTTGGAAGAAGCGACGAAACTAGGGAGGGTGGCCTTGGCCAAATTGCTTTGGTTTGCCTCATGAGCTAGAGGCACACCCTTTTCCTTAGTAACTTACCAACTGGCTTCCTTGAACTTGATGTCAGCTTGGTTGTGCTTTTGAAAATTGTGCATTCACTAAATGGTGATTCACCATCCTTTTGACGGACTTAGGATTGTACCTAAAGACCAGCATTGCTGGTTTTGGTGCAACAGGTATTTGTTTGATAGGAGACACTGAAATTATTTTCTTGTTTTCTTCTTCTCATTATTGTTGACGCTTGTGTTGGCATCACCACCATCTTTTGAAAGTGCACAAGTCTCCTTGTCATTCTTTACACTATCTTTCCCTGTGAAGGATATAACAGCTGAGATAGTTTTTTTTGGCGCTGCATCTTCCTGGAAGAACTTTTGTGTTAGCGAAGTATGATATGGCCACAGTAAATGGTTTAACATCACTATTTATCTTCTTTTCACCCTCCTAATCGTACTTAAGACATTGGTATAAGGTTGATGCTACCACTCCTTCTTCATGTAACCAGCAACGCCCAAGCACCAACTTGTATGAAGTCTTGAAATCTATCAAATGAAAAATTGATGATGTTGTCAAGCCGCCAATTGTCAACTATAAGCGAATCATCCAATTTCACATTGTCCTTTTAGATTAAAACCTTGTATCATCATTTTACTCTTAGATACCTCTTCCATGGTGATAACCAAATCATTCATAGTAGACTTAAGCATGATCTTGACTGCTTGATCACCATCCATCGAAATTCGCTTAACCATTTGCCCCCAAATGTATCGAGTAACAAACAATGGGCGATTATGTGGTGTAGACCTTAATAACAGGTCACCGTCGGTGAATGTCACGATGGCATTACGTGTGAGACATTGGATAGGATTGCTCATAAGTGGTACATCCTCAACCATGTCAGCATATAGCTTTGCATGACGAATGATAATAGCAACTTGTTTATGCATCTCTTCTACTAACTGAAAAATTTGCTGCTAACCAATATGTACTGGTAAAACTCTAAGACGGCAAGGACGTTGTCGTCCCTTTTGGGAGCAGGTGCCTTTCTGGCATTCTTCTTTTCATTTGTCTCGTCACCGTCACAATCAAATTTAAAACACGTAGTCACGTTGACAACCACTTTATCTAAGAATCCTTTTGGGAAGAATTCGCCTAAGGCAATAATGATAGATGCTTTTTGGTGAAGTGTGTGGACGACCTGAACTTCATGCTCTTTCTTAATGGTGGACTTCATTCTCCCTTAACTTTTCTCATGAGAAGTGATGGTGGCTGAGCTTGCTTTGCCTCCTTGACTACACCTAGTAACAAAGGTCCACTCTTTGTCATCTATCTTGAAGGTGCTTGATGCGAGTACAGTCTTTGGAAGTTGTGATGTGATTAGGAGTGAGAGAATTGCTGGTTCCAGATTCCCAAATTAGATTGGTCTTTCAACAAAGGCGTTAAACTGTGTTTCTCTAGGAAAGCCAAATGGTTCGACCTTTGTTGACATCAAGGGGCATGACACTCACATAAGATAGATGTGTGATTAGCTTATGCTATTTCATCCCAATCTAAAATGATCCTACCATTCTTAGCCAACTGCATGATACGCTCCTTGAGTTTAGTGCAATTTTCAAGAGGGTGATTGATGAATCTATGATAACTACAATATTTTGGATTGGTACTATTCCTAGCTTCTTCTAGGTGCTTTGGCTTAGGCAATTTAATGACACCTTTCTGAAGCAAGTCATTTAACATATCTGATAAATTTGAGACAAGAAATGGGTACTTCTTTTCATGAAGCTCTTTTATTATGAGACACATCTTTGTTGCCTCCTTGAATGATGTACTCTTCTTATCTTCTAATTTAGGCTTCCCTATAATCCAAACTAGCTCACATGTAGAAATAGACATGGCCACATCGATTAGCTATCATCACCACATTTTCATATGCCTAGTCGCCAATTGTTGGAAATTCCTAGGTTTGCTCATTTATAGGACGTACAGTAAGTCCCACTTCATGCCCTAGGAACACATTTCAATGGCAGAAGCTTTAGATCGCGGATCTTTGCACTTAAGACTAAGCATGCCCCAACGATTGATGTAGTCAAGAACTGACTCATTTTTTCATTATTTTGAGTTCATCGGCTCAGTTATGCGCACAATGCGTTGGGTGCTGTAGACCTTATTAAGAAAGTCTTTCTCCATTTGTTCCCACCTGTTGATGGACTCAGGTCCTAGGTTGGTATACCAATCGAAGGTAGTACCTTTCAACATTTAGATATATTGCTTTATCATGAGGTCGCTATCAGTGCCATCATTGTTGGATGTCTCAATGAAATGTATGAAATGTTGCTTTGGGTTGCTCTTCCCATCAAACAAGTGAAACTTGGGAAGTTGATAACCGTGTGACATGGTGTAAGGCTTGCTATACAGGTGAGGTCTCGCGTAAACTTGCTCCTAGTTGTGCTTTTAACTGTATTTTCTATCAAGTCTTGGATTTTTTTCGATAGTCATTGATCTTAAAGATCCATCATTTTTAGGCTTACCACCTTTCTTTGGCTGCTCCTTATGCCAGAAGCTTCACTATGGATGGACACTTTTCCCTTCACTTCACTTCTTAAGCCTTTTTATGGAAGACTAAGGTAATTGTGTGTCTAACTTCTTAGTTAGCTTAGTAATATTTTCCTCTTGAAGATTGATGTTCCCTTCCTTTTCTTCACTCTCCCTGGTGAGGTTTTATAAGATGACCTTGATATTAGCCATCTCTTCTTCCTAACTGCTTGCACCTGTCATCATAATTGGTAGGACAATAGTTTTTGAGGGCTCACCTTCAATCTTTAACAGGAGATCCCCTTTTGGTGAGGGCAAAGAAGAGTCACTGATATAGTAGCCTCCTACTTCGTGGATCGGAGATTGAAGTTTGGTGAGATTTTGAATGTTATCTATCCAACAAGACACTTCTTGCTTCATCTTAAAGTCTTGGGGTTTAGGGGTGGCAACAACAACTCCTGCCATGCTTCTTGTCTTAATTCTGTGAGTTCGCAAGAGGTGGCGTTAGTTTCTTAGGATCTACAAGATAGAGATCTGGTCATCTTCTTCTTTGAAGATTGAGAGGCAACATTCTTTGTGGCCATGTCTTCTTTGAACAGGATGCTATTGAAATGAGAAAGTCTTGATTTTTAGGAGAAAGAGTATTGAGACATAGGCATGGTCCCACTAGGCTTGCCAAAAACTTATAAGTATGAAGAAATTGAGTAACAAATTGAATTTTTTATTGATATTGTATATATGGGTGCAATCTTTGTATTTAAGACAATTAAAGTAATCATCTGATTCAATCTCTTTGGATGAATTTGAATAAACTTTATCTTAAGGGAGAGCCTAAGAGGCTTAATCGTAATTAAGAAAAGTATTTGATCTCTGGGGGAGGATGCTATATGCTTTAGGTTCTTGTTATCTTCCTTTAGAGAGAGAGTGCTTAAACCTTAGTGAATTCTTAGAATGTCCACCCCTAGAATGAAAGGGGGTAGGGTTCTATTTATAGGAAAATTCCCCCATTCATCTTAAAGGTCACGATGGGCTTGACCTGTTTGGGGCCTATAATTGGGCTTCAGCTTGAATTGATTTGATGTGGGAGTCAGTGTTAACTTGGTGCCTGAATAACCTATTTATTAACTTAGTAGCCTATTGAGGTATCAAGTCGACTGTCAAACTGTACCCATGGATTGACCCTTAATTAGACTTTGACTTAGGGATAATCGGGCCCTTGACTGGGAACAATAGTAGTAAATTTTGTGAGCAATAGTAGCATATTTATATCTTAGATACAATTTTAAAAAATGGGAACCAGTTCATTAATAACAATAAACTTCACATAATGGTACTAATAAAAAATATGGTGCACATTAGGACTATATTTTGTGAACAATAATAGCACATGTTGTGCACAATAATAATTATACATGCATTTTGTGAACAATAGGAGTATATTTAAACCTTAATTAATAGACTAATAAAATAGGATGAACATTATGAGTATATTTCGTAAACAATAATAGTATATTTTATGTACAATAATAGTACATTTTATGATCAATAGAACATTTAATAACAATAAACCTCACACATAGTATTAATAAAATATATATGATGAACATTATTAGAATATTTTATGAATAATAGCAGTGCAGTTTTTGCAAAATACGAGTGCATTTAAACCTTACATAATAGTAGTAATAAAATGTATAATGAACATTAGGAGTATATTTTGCAAATAATGAGAGTGCATTTTATGAACAATAATAATACTACATTTTGTGAACAGTAGTCATACATTTAATTAAAAAACCCTCACATATAGTACTAATAAAATACATGATGAAACTTTGCATAATAGTGCCCATAAAATACATGATGAACAAAGAGCATATTTTGTGAACAATAATAATACAGTTTGCGGAAAAAAATAGTACATTTTGTGAACAATATAATAAAATAAACCTCACTTGCAGTATTCATAAAATATACATGATGAACATTAGTAGTATATTTTGTGAACAATAAAAGTACATTTTGTGAAGAATAGTCGTATATTTAAACCTTATATAATACCACTCATAAAACGTATGATGAATGCTAGGAGTGTATTTTGTAAATAATAATAGTACATTTTACAAATACTAATAATAATCCATTTGGTGAAATACATTTAATCAAAATAAACCTCACAAGTAATACTAAAAAAATATATGATGAATATTAGTAGTACATTTTACTATACTAATAAATATAAGATGAACATTAAAAGTATATTTTGTGAACAATAGTGATACATGTTGTGAAAAATAGTAATACATCTAATAAAAACACACCTCACATATAGTATTAATGAAATATATAAATGATTAACATTAGTAGTATATTTTGTGAACAATAGTACAATGCATTTTGTAAATAATAGTAGTATATTTAAACTTTAGATAATAGCACTAATAAAATATATGATGAACATTCAAGTGTATTTTGTGAACAACAATGGAACATTTTATGAACAATATGATACTACATTTTGTGAACAGTAGAAATAAATTTAATAAAAATAAACTTCACATGTAGTACTAGTAAAATATATTAAGAACATTAGTCGTATAGCTTATGAACAATAGTAATACATTTTTTGAACAAGAAAAGCGATGCAGAGCAAACCATGAAGCCTAACCTCCTAATCAATATCAAGGCTTGGGTTCAACTTAGACCCTTAGACACCTATGAGGCTGGCACCCAAGTACTTGGCTTCCTAAGTCCTAATTGGTTTGGGAGCCTTGAGGGATCCAAAGTAAGCTTAGGAATGGTGGCATGACACTTAGTAGCCTAAATAAGGAGCCTAGCCATTGTATCTCCAAGTCATCCTATTTTATTTTACTTCTTTGTTTTAAGCAGAACATATGACCTAACTTTTTGCTCATTTTTAGATGGGTAAATGGGATCCATTTTGGGTAAACTTTTTGCATGGATGGATAGCCCCGAGTGTCTATTTTCTGGTAGGCTAAAAAGCATCATCAAATTTCAAGAATCAAGTAAGTTATGGGGTTTTAACCGAGCCGTGGTCCGTGCAGGGTCTGGAGGTGCATGTTTTTACTCAAGGATTTATTTGGACCATCAAATGGGAGAATTAACGGACCAAACTTTGTGGGTAGCTGTAGACTCTTCTAGAAGGCTCTCATAAAAATCCCCACCTTAATCTTTCCCATTTGGATAGGCGAATGACATCACCAATCAGAAGAAATGTGCAGCCAAATTTCAACACACCAACATCCCTTGGTGGTCCCCGTTTAATTGTACAATTAGCTTGAATTTTATCGGACAAAATTCTTATAACGTATTGGCTAGTACTAAGCTTGGGGGATGGGGTATCTTACTATTTAATTCCTCATCTCTTGTATTACATTCAGGTTTGATGAATATGAATGAATGAAAAGGTTAGAGGTCATTTTCTCTCTTAAAAAATCTCTTAATCTTTATCTCTTTTTAGAGTGGTGATTTATAGTCATCCCTTTATATTAATCCTTGGTGTTTGGACTTTAGGGGATTAATTAGTGGGTTGCTTATCTTGGTGTTCTTTCAAGAATCAAAAGAGTTTTCTTTTGATATGGAGTTTCCTCCATTTGGGTTGTTCTAGAGGTATTCAACTTAATGAGTCATCACTTGAATGGTTAAGCCATTATTTGGCTAAATGGACTTCTAATCCGCTTCAAAAGGGAAACAAACTAAAAGCCCAAAAAATGATATATACTCTTAATTATTAATGTATATGAAGAACATGTGTTTGAATAATTTGTATTTTCATTTTTTAAAAAAATTCTCAAAAGAAATATAAAAGTGACATCAATGAAAGTTTAACATGCCGACTAATTTGAGTAAAACTACTTAACTTCTACATTATTATTTATCAATAAAAAGGAATACTAAGCACAAAAAATTTATGTGAATAGTGGAAGTGGAAAAGAAAAAGAAAATAAAATAAACAATCCTAAGTTTGGCAATAATGGGTCTCGAACCTAGATAATGAGGCGAAAAAACCAAAACCAGTTGCACGACCAACCATCACGCCTGGGCTAGCATGCTTTCATGCATTGCAGCAATAAATATTTGTTGACAAGCGTGCATGTGTTTCGGAGTACGAAAGCATGGTACTCCTAGGTTGACAATAGAAGAACTGGTGCAGAAGCAGCCATGCGCTTCCATTTTTTGTAGTCTATTTCCATTTTTTTGGGCGTATATATATATATATATATATATAATATATATATATAGATATATATATATATATATATATAGATATATATATATATATATATATATATATATATATATATATATATATACACACACATAGACACACACACATATATATACATGGGGGAAAGATAGTAAGTAGTCTAGTTCGTTTACCTTCTTGACAAATGACAAGTATATGAAAATCCATACGCATACTTGTGTGATAAAAATTCCTTGTCACAAGTACTTTTTATAGAGTGGACAGTTTTAAGTTTGGGCAACGACCAATTTTGCATAAAATCCCTTTAATCCATTAACATAGATATTTTTTTCTTGGAAAGTAAAAGAGCACACTAGGCATCCATATCTTATGGCTTATCACCCTAGTAGGGAAAGGCATAGAGAGGTGTTAGGGATAAAGGGAAGGAAAAAACTTTCCATACCTCCAGTGGGATTAAAACGCACCTACATTGTGTGGTAGGTGGGAATCCTCTCACTATATATATATATGTATGTATGTATGTGTGTGTCTATTTATATGTACACACACACATATAAACAAAATAGGCATCTGAAACCTAAACATTGACACACGACTATGAGAATGTTGCCTTTTTTTTAAACAAACAAAATGCATGATAAAAGATCATGATGAAATATTTACTCGTTTATCTCACACCATTATTACGTTGATACTGATAACACGAAATAATCACAAATATGGTTCATTACCTTTTACTTGGACATAAGTATAAATATAAACATGTAATATAAATGTTAAATACAATGATGACAATTGTGGGTCACTTGAAATCAATCTTCCTACAGGTAGGAATGCCGGGTAAGGTTGCCTCCATCTGAATCTCCTCATACCCTGTAAAAGCAGATCCACACTAGGAGGTGTTGTTTGTTTGTTTGTTTGACAATGATAACAATTGTTATATAGAAGATAGTATTACCTGTGCAAATTGTAATTAAAAGATGTAAATTTGCTATCAATTTCAAGATAAGAAGAGTCCAAGCGATTGTCATCCCCCTTTTTTTAGCAGCATTTGCCAACATTTACATTTAATAGGTAAGACTATTCTCCATAGGTGCTTGTACGTATGTTATTTATTTTTAAAAAAGAATATATAATTGATTCGAAAAAATATAGGCCCTATGCCTTGTCACCATACACCATGGCAATGGCTCTAGGCAAGCAAAGTCAGGAAACTCACACACCAGTTTGGGCTAACAAAAGAGAGCCAAATAGGTCAAAATGAAGGGAAATGGTACAATGACCATCCTATCCTGGAGCTACTCTTGTTATAAATTGAAACCCCCCAATCCCCAAAGGGGGGGGGGGGAGCGGATCCCCAAAGTGTTAGGACATATTTATCTTTATTTATGCAATAATAATGTTAGCCATTTATTTCCCTTTTTTCCCTCAAAGATCCCATCTTTAAAGCTTCAATACTCTCTGATGCTTTCCGATACCTAACTTGATCCTCATATGGACGTTCCACGGGTCCATACTCGGGGTCTGCCTTTTTTGCAGCTCAGGAGCTCTAGGTCGAGCTAACTTTGAAGGTTGCCAGGCATAAGTCCACTCTTCCTACTCATCATAAAATTTAGTTTCTTCGGAAATAGGTTGACGTCATCTGTGAAGAGAGTGGTAGATGATGGTAATCAATGAAAGAGCTTAGCCTAAGATAGCTAACTGGAGGGACGATGAATACAACACAACAGACAGGAGTAGTGAGAGGAGCTTGGCCTAAGGTATCGATTGTGCTACATTATTTAAATTGGGTGCCTACTCGACCCAACAAGACAGAAGTCCATCAGGCTAACTCGTGGCTTAGCCCTACGTACCGCATATGCATATATTTATGAACAAGGGATAGCAACATCAGGTATGAAGAAACAAGACGGCAGACGTATGATAATGCAAATTTAGCAAAGGACCCCCTAACGCTAATTATTATGCTTAGCATTTATGAACCTCCATTTTTACCTCTTTTAAACCCATTTTTGACCCCTCTTCTCAGTGATTTGTGGGTTAAACTTCAAAGTGCAGGGTTCGAATAGACCTTCTTTACCTTAAATTTGCTCATATAGGATGTTTTCATGTTTTTTCGCAGTTCTGGTTTGAAGGAAAGAAGAAAACCCACCAATATTGCATGAAAGGAAGGTCAAGAAGGCGAATCCCAAGCTAAGGAAGAGATTGTCTAGGCCCAGAGGACTGGCACCCTATGCTAGGAAGCCCAGTCATGCCAAGCCAAAATCTCAGGATTAGCTGATATGAGAAGCGGCATGGTGCCACCGTGCAGTGTGGCACGATCGTGCCACTTTATTTTTTTGCTCGACTAAATTATTTCATGGGGTTTTGTTTGGGGATATGTTTTAATTTATCTAGAGCTCTCGAGAAGGAGGTAATTTTTAGGTTTTCAATTCTAAATACTTTCATAAATTCTTAGACATTAGATTGAAGTTTCATTGAGTACGAATTTGTGTGACTGTTCTTGGAATCAATTGAAGTATATTTTCTTCCTTCTCTTGCATTCTCAATTAAGTTCGCAACTTTATTGATGTTTTCTAGATTTTTGTTCTTGATTGTGATTATCAATATGATTAGAGGCTAAACTATTAGTCTTGGACTGGGAGTAGCTCCTATTGCGAAATTGAATCATGTTTTAGGTTTTTGTGAATCATGCTCATGATTGCGATTTGAAGTCTTGCCTGGTATGCCAATAATTATTGGATTGCTTGAGAGAGTTCTATTCACTGTTCTCAATTAGGGTTCAGGAGATCAATGAAAGTTAAATCCTTTATCTAGTGCGACTTTATGAGCACTTGATCTTCCTGACGTGACATCAGTTAGGGTTTCAATTGGGAACATTTGATTGCTTTATCTTATGACCTTGATTAATCTTAGTTTCATGAAAATAGATAACTAGAATTAATTCAGTTAGTCTATTGACCTTGGAGAGAAGGCTTAGATGTGCTTTAAATTATAATCCTTTCCACTTGGATTGCTTTCATGGGCATGTTTGTAGGACCTAGGTTATCATACAACATAGTATGATAGCATGGTGAACCCCAATTTAGGACCTTTGTTATTATTAAACTAGACAATTTCATTAGTTCTCAGCAGATTAGAACTGCTGCTTAGCATAAATCAACATAATTGAACTTTTTTCTAAATAGAATGTCGTAAGTCGATTTGGTGATTGAAAACAAGTTCTTTATGGACACGACCCATACTTGCCGGATGCTAGCTACAGCTGCGCCGTGCACTTGCGATAACTATTTAATACAATAAGTTTTTCGGCGCTGTTGCCTGGGAACTTATTTGTTTCAACATTGGAAGCAACCAAGACACTCTAGATTATGCTTTTTCTTTTTATTTTTGGTTTTCTCCTTTGCTCTTTGAGACTTGCTTGGACTTGCTTACGCTTGGTATAGCTTTTGGCTTTTTATGCACAGGTGCAGTAAGAGGGATCAACAACTCATTCATTTTGACCCGGAGATAGAAGCTACTATACGGAGATAAAGCAGTGCGAGAGAGAGGCAACAAGCACAAATCGTCATAGCTGAGTGAGATCCTAGGGTGCTGCAGGATTACATCTTACCGCAAGCAACCGACATCACCTCCTTCATTGTGAACCCAACTGTAAAAGCAAACAACTTTGAGTTACAGCCCGCTTTCGTGTCCGTCGTGGAGAAGGACCAGTTTGGTGGGTGTCACATGGAGAACCCCCATATTCACCTTCGCAACTTCCTAGCGAAGTGTGATACGATCAAGCTCAATGGGGTCTCTGCTGATGCAATCAGGCTGAGGCTTTTTCCTTCTCACTGACGGACACATCTAGTGACTAGCTCCTTAATGAGAAGCCCAACTCGTTCACAATCTAGGAGGCCCTTTCAAAAGCTTTCCTTAGCAATTACTTCCCCCCAGGTAAGACCGCTAAGTTAAGAGCGGAAATTACTTCGTTCTCTCAACGAGGTGAAGAATCTTTATATGAGGCGTGGGAGAGGTTTACGGATCTTCAGAGCCTATGCTCCCACCACAAAGTTCCTAACTGGCTCCTAATCCAAACCTTCTACAATGGATTGGACCAATCTTTAAAGATGTCTGTTGACATTGCAGCTGATAGCGTACTCATGGAGAAGTTAATTGTGGCCGCAAGAGCCTTATTGGAGAAGATAGCCTCTAATAACTATCACTGGGCCAGTGAGAGGGCGACCCTAAAGAGGACCGGTGGGCTTATGGAGTGGACGTTGTGGACTTACTTGCCAGCAAGGTAGATGCTTTAGCGCAGTGATTTGATAGGCTTGGGACTCCTTCTTCAAGGAGTTTAACAGGGAGTTCTTCAGGCGTAATGTTTGAGGTCGGGGCCCTATGTGAGATTTACGGCATTGAAGGCCATGTCACTCCTGAGTGCCAATCTACTTTCCAGGGAGTTGACCATGTCAATGCTATGCAAAACTTTAACCCACACCCACAAGATAACCCTTACACAAACACATACAGCCCTGGTTGGAGAAATCACCTAAATTTCTCCTATTGCAATAACAATTCCATTCCACCCAATGCCACTCAACCTCAACCCCATGGTTTCTAATACAGGGCGCCCTATACCCTACCTCCACAACAACAACCTCCCCAACCCAAGTCCAATCTAGAGAGTCTTCTGGAGCATTTTATAATGACCCAAACTAAGACTAATGAAGCTCTTGGTGAGTCGATTAACCAGCTTACCTCCAAATTCGACGTCATGGCATCCCACCAAAAGGCGATGGACACCCAAATCGCCTAGATAGCTTAGCAGGTTAGCCAGCTGTCCCGACTCCAGGAGCATCTACCAGGTCAACCTAAGAACAACCCAAGGGGTTACATTAATGTAATTTCTATGGTGGGTGAGGAGTTTCTGGAGAATCATATGATGGTACTTCAGGAAGTGGCTACAGTTCCTATTTCTTCAGGAACAACTAAATTGAAGAAGGAAGGGGCTTCGAATCAAGAAGAGAAGGGTCATCAATCTCCTCTAGTCCGACCTTATCAGCCTCCTGTTCCATATCCTCAGAGGCTGGCGCGATCAAAGCTTGAACCCCGAATGGTTCAATTTTTTGATTTATTGAAAAAGGTAAACATTAACGTCCCCTTCTTGGAGATTCTGAAGGAAGTACCATCCTACCTGAAGTTTCTAATCGGGCTTCTGTTCGAGAAGGGTGAGCTCGAAAATGTTCCAGTAGTTGTCATTGGCGAGGTGTGCAGCGCAGCTCTACAGCTTGGGTCACTATCGAAGCTATGTGATCCTGGTAGCTTCTCTAAATCGTGCTCCATAGGGGATATGCCAATTGAGAGAGCCCTCTGCGATTTGGGCGCAAGTGTAAGCTTAATGTCTATCCCTCTCTGTGTAAGAAACTGAAGTTGCTAGACCTGAAACCTGCAACCACATCTATCCAGTTCGCAGATTGCTCCATTAAGCAGCCTATAGGCATCCTGGAAGATATTCTAGTTCAAGTGGGTAAGCTTCTCATCCCCCGCAACTTCATAGTTTTGGATATGGATGAGGACCCCAAATTCCTATTATCATGGGAAGGCCATTTTTAGTAACTGTAGGGGCTATGATTGATATGCATGCGGGGAAGCTGTCATTTTGGTTATGCTGCTGCTTACGCTTCTAGGATTCATTTATTAGATGGGGATGGGATGCTCCAAAGGAATTCTTATGCTGCATTTGAGTCACTTCCACCACTTTGTGCCAGTTCTAGGGGAACTTTTATTCATCGTAAGGTGGTGATTGATAATGCTTTACTATTGAAGATTCCTTTCAATTCGTCTCCCCCAGTACCGTCACGAAGTACTTAAGGTAAAGGTTAAGCTCGGGACCCTAAATGAGCGCTTCTTGGGAGGCAACCCAAGTTTTACCACTTTCGAAAAGAAAAACAGCGAAAAGAAGGAAAAAAACCAAAAAAAAGGTGAGAAAAGAGAAAAAAAAGGAGGAAAGGAATGAAAAAAATGAGAAAAAGGGAAGCACAACTTCAAAGGGCTGGATTTTCGAGGCAACAAGTTGGCATGGGCATCCCATGCCTGATGGCACGTACATGCCACACCCCTCAAACTTCAAAAAGAGGTGAAAGCAAGGACCTGCTAACCAGCAAAGTTGCATGGTACCACCGTGCCCTGCGGCATGACTGTGTCGCTTTCCAGTTCGTAGACGTGAGGGCAGCAAAGTGGCACGGTGCCCTGTGCCGCAAGGCACAACCGTGCCTCCTCAATTTTTAGGTAAGTGCCTGATTTCCCCTTCTTCTTCATTCTTCCTCCATACTTTCTCTCTCTAGCATACGACCCCTGCCCTTTCTCACATCGTACTCTCCACACAAATCTCACCCCAAATTCCCGATTTCTTTTTCAAATCCTCAAATTCCACTCATAATCTTTCAGTTCCCCCTAAAATTTCTCTTCGTTTCACCAAATTTCACCCCTCATAATACCTACTTTCTCTCTCTAAAATCCTAACCTCCATTGTTGAGGTTGAAGGTTATAGAGATAGAAAGCTTGCCTCCTTTCACCATTTTCATCTTCTTCAGCAACCCCAAAGCCCCGATCTGCTACCAAGTGCTCCTCATGGACTAGAAAAGAGTTGGGGAAGGTTCAAAGGCTCCCTCATTGCCCAAGAAGTCCTCCAAGACTACTTTATTCTCTACTGCACCCTCCACTGCTAAAGGCACTAAGGGTGCTTACCCATTGATTCTTCCTGCTAGTACTAGGGGTTTGCATTTTGCTAGTGAAGAACAAAAGACCCGGCATGAGATTTTGGCCACTAGGAAGACTAGTGAGCATTCTTTCATGTAGACTCATTAAGGACTTTGGGATTGCTTCATGATACGTTGAGTATAATGCATAAATTGGGATGGATGGAGTATATTGGAATGCAATACACTTCTTATGACCACCTAATGATAGAGTTTTTGAGCTCCTTAAATGTAAATTGGGATGGCAAGTTTGGAGGTCAAGAGGTTGATATTACATTTCACATGTTAACATTGATTGCCGGATGAATCTATGCATGTTCAATGAGTTATTGAAACTTCCAGTGGTTGAAGGGGCATACAGGGATGTTCCCCCCTTGTAGAGGCCGGACCCTGTTTCGAGATGAGTATTACTTAGTCCTAATGGAAGGCTTATATGGATAGATTTGTGAGACCTAGAGCTTTTGACCCCTGATAGGCCAAGGCCACTGAGATTTGCAATATCAACCTTTGCTACCTTCAATGGCTGAGGGCGAATATCATTTTTGGTCGCAATGACAACCAAAATGGTTGTAAGCGGAGTTATTTATTATTTGGTGTGCATTGTCGGGCACTCCCATGGACACATGAGCCTTCATCATCTGTCACTTGGCGGAGGCAGCCAAGACTACCGATAAGAATGTTTTGAGCATTGGCGGCACCATTACCGCCATCGCCATTGCCTTAAGCCACAGTGACAAACTCTTCCACTTCGAGCCCTATTTCTTTGGGGGTCACCTTGACGTTGGCACCCTCTACCACAAGCACATAATCGATACTTGGGGTGACATCATTCAGTATCCCCACCACAAATAAATCCTCTTACCATTCCTAAGGTTGAGCGCGCCACTGTGACCAACAAGAGGAATTGAAACTGTGATAGAGTGATTGTTAGGGCGCTCGTGCTACCTAGGGAAGGGTAGTTAGCTACTGATGAGGAGGCTAAGTAACATGAGGAGGGGAATCTGATGATGATGATGATGATGAGGATCATGTTAATGAGGGCTAAGAGGGGCTCAAGCTGTTGAGAAAGAGCCCATTCAGCCACCATCACCTCCCTTTAACCCATCACCCACCTTTGAGACAGACGGGTCATCTTCTTCTACAACATACATACCGTTTGACCCCACTTTCCTCCAATCCTTCTCCGACCTCCAACTGGAGTTCTCCGGTCTTCGAGAAGGATACACCAGTATGTGTGATGCATCTATCGTCTCTCTAGACGAATGAAATCCATTAAGGAGGGAGTTATATATTTTCGGGGGTTTGTTGACCGCGAAGAAAAGCGAGAGCGGCGGTGGATTTAGCGTGAGGAGGAGCGAGCCATGAGGGAGGCCCGAGAGTTTGAAGAGAGGAGAAGGATGAATGAATTGCTTTGGTGCCAATCAGAGTCTATTCGACAGTTAAAAAAAGCAGTTCTGCACCTTCCCGAGTGATCAAGGCGGTTCGTCCTCATTTTCACCGTTTAACTCGAGCTATTCGTATACCTTCTCACCATTTCCTCCACATTTTTGGCTACCTCCTGGGTCCGATAGGACCTAGTAACTGTAAGTTGTACCCGTTCTCTTTCACTTCTTATGTCTATTCTTTTCATTGGGGACAATGAACAGTTCCAGCATGGGGGGTGAGCTCATGAGCTCTATGCATGTTTAGTGGGTTTGGGTGCATGTTTAGTGGGTTTGGGTGTGATTTCTGATGGGTTGTGGTGTATGTATATCTCCCTACATTTGGTATGCTTGCATTTAGAATCTTTGGTTTCAGTGTAGTTCAGGTGCATTTTTGGGACGCATTAGTTGTAATCTCATTTCCCGCAGTAGGTAGGCATGTAGAAAATTGCATTTAGGTAGATGATGTATTGTATATATCTTTTTCCTAACCATTGGTCTGAAGTGGAGACATGTTGAGTAGGGTTTTATAAGACCACGAGGTAATCTTTCCACCCTTCTCTTTAGTTATCTACTTATTGATCTTTTAGTTAGGTTTATTGCTTTGAAAAAAAAGAAAAAAAAGATGAAAGAGAGTTGACGTTCTTTTTGAAAACTCCTCTAATGATAACATTTAAGGGGTGATGAGTTAGATGGATGGTTGTGGTAGTTTGTGGCAAATGAGGCTCAATTGGGCCCAATGTTTTGTGAAAATAGTTATGAAAATGTTTTGATTGCTGGGCTATGTATTTGTCCCAGAGAGTTGCTGTGGTGTGAATTGGTTGAACCTTGATCCTTGGCCAATCTTTTGAACTGGTTTTTAATTTTGGTAGAAGACCCAGTGATATTTTTGAGCCTATAATGACTATTCACTCGATATGGTCTTGACCATCCTTTCATGAGTGTTCAACCCTCTTGTATGTGCGTCACTAGAACTTGGCGTAACTCTCTTCGAAATCACTTTTGGCATGTGCAGGGTGTTAATATGATTGAGGCATTCATTTGTTTTATAAGCCGCATAAGCAAAAAAGCCACCCTGTGTTATTATGATCTGTTTGCCACCCTTTTTGAGCCTTTTTCCCTGTCATTTGATTCACTAATATTCACTTAACCCATGGCCTAAAATGAACAATCCTACCCTATGTCAAGTTAGTAGAGCAATGTTGCGAGTGATTTTTGATTGGGGGAATATACTTGTTGGTGCACCTTAGTGGTTGGTTCTGACTGGTTGTCAACCTTGCATGATTGGAAGTTAAAACTATCCTTGGACCTTTGCCATTCTCTTCTTTTCTTTGGAAAAAAAGAAAAAAACAAGAGCAAACAAAGAAGAAGAAAATGTGTGAATAAGATGTTTGGCAAAGGGAGTTTAATTTAGCAAAAGAAAAAAAAAAAAAAAGAGTTTTAACCTTCTTTCTTTGCGCTTAAATTATGGGGATAATGATCACAGTTGCATTATATATATATATATATATATATATATATATATATATATATATATATATATATATATATATATATATATATATATATATATATATATTGGTGTGGAGATGGTTTTAATTGCTCGTTATTTGCATAATTATCTACTCCCACCTAAAATCTTAACTTGCCTTACCTTTATCCCTAACCCCCATGCAACCTTTGAAAAGCCCTTATGATTGACGCTTATGTATTTGCCTCCATTGATAGAGAATTGAGAGTTTTGCCAAGCTTATGGTAGCAAGCATGCATTGAGGGTGATTTTAAGTGATCGATTTCTGCCCTGAACACATGAGAGGAGAATTTATGTTCTTACTCCTAAAGTGAGGATCTATTAGTCTAGCTAGCTCATTAATGATTCACGGGGAAGCATGACACTTCTAAGCAGCTCAATATGGGGTGTTTATTCTTGCACCATAGTCGAGTGATTTACATTTTAAAACATATGCTTTTGAGAAAAAAAGAGTTCCGCTCTTATTAAGTTTCTAAGCTATGAGCTGATATGATTATTGGCCTAGTTGTCATCACTTACCTAAGGAGGATGGCACTCTAAGGTAAATCTCTCCCCACCATTCCTTTAGTTGATAACCTTACTTGGGGACAAACAAGAGACAAGTGTGGGGGAGTTGATGAACCTCCAATTTTACCTCTTTCAAACCCATTTTTGACCCCTCTTCTCAGTGATTTTTACGTTAAACTTCAAAGCACAGGGGTCAAATAGGCCTCCTTTACCCTCAATTTGCTCATATAAGATGTTTTCATGTTTTCATGAGTTCTAGTTGAAAGGAAAGAAGTAAACCCACCAATGTTGCGCGAAAGGAGGGTCAAGACGGCGAATCCCAAGCTAAGGAAGAGGTTGTCTAGGCCCAGAGGATTGGTATGGGGATCCCATGCCAGGAAGCCCAGTCATACCAAGCAAAAATCTCAGGAGCAGCTGACCAGAGAAGTGGTGAGGTGCCACCGTGCCGTGTCGCACGACCGTGCCACTTTATTTTTCTACGTGACTAAATTGTTCGTGGGGTTTCGTTTAGGGATATGTTGTAATTTCTCTAGAGCTCTCGAGAAGGAGGCGATTTTTAGGCTTTCAATGCTAAGTACTTTCCCAAATTCTTAGACATTAGATTGAAGTTTAATTGAGTACGAATTTATGTGGCTGCTCTTAGAATCAATTGAAGTACATTTTCTTTCTTTCTTCTCTCGCATTCTCAATTAAAGTTCGCAACTTTAGTGATGTTTTCTAGATTTTTGTTCTTGATTGTGATTATCAATATGATTAGAGGCTAAATTATCAGTCTTAGATTGGGAGTAGCCCCTATTATGCGAATTCAAATCATGTTTTAGGTTTTTGTGAATCATGCTCATGATTGCGATTTGAAGTCTTGCTTAGTATGCCAATAATTGTTGGATTACTTGAGAGAGTTCTATTCATTGTTCTTAATTAGGGTTCAGGAGATCAACGAAAGTTGAATCCTTTATCTAGTATGACTTTGTGAGCATGTGATCTTCCTGACATGAAAACAGTTAGGGTTTCAACTGGAAATATTTGATTGCTTAATCTTATGACCTTGATTAATCTTAGTTTCATGAAAATAAATTAGGATTAATTCAGTCAGTCTATTGAATCTTCGAGAGAAGGCTTAGATGTGCTTTAAATTATAATCCTTTCCACTTGGATTGCTTTCATGGGCAGGTTTGTAGGATCTAGGTTATCATACAACATAGCATGATACCGTGGTGAACTCCAATCTAGGACCTTTGTTATTATTGAACTAGACAATTTCCTTAGTTCTCAGCAGATTAGAACTGCTTCTTAGCATAAATCAACTTAAGTGGACTTTTTCCTAAATAGAGTGTTGTGAGTCGATTTGGTGATTGAAAACAAGTTTCTTATGGACACGACCCGTACTCACTGGACGCTAGCTACAGCTACGCCGTACACTTGTGGTAACAATTTAAGACAACAAGCCTACTACAAGAAAACGAAAAAAAGGAGTCGTCACACATCAGTCAACTGGAAATGAAAATTATATTGCATTACCACAATGTGTGGGACCCGAATGAAATTAAATATTAAAAAGCAAAAGACGAACTCAAGGAATTGGAAATGTGAAGAAGGGGAACCACATGCAACGACACAACAAGTCGACAACAAAGGCCTACGGTCGCCAAAAGGACTGCGTGTAGCAACTCGGCATTGAGACTCGATCATGCCCAATAGTAGGCTTAGCTTGACAACTTACTCAGATGAGGCCTTTTTTTCGACGCCGAGGCATCTCTCTTAGCGGCTCAGTAAAATAAGGCTGCCCTCTGGTAAGCTCGGCCACACTGGCCACCCGCATAAACAGAAAGGTCTGACTTAGATGCGTAGCACGAAGGGGGCGTGGCTCCTACCCAGGTGGATGCCCGAGTAAGCTCATTGTTAAAAGGCCAGCAGTTGGACTGACCAGTTGCTTTGGCTAATCAATCCTCGCGTGTGGAGTTGTAGACCGAGGCTCATCACCTAGCACCCACAACACTTGACAAATGATCGTCCGCCCCCACAAGTGCCTTACAGAGCCATCCATTCTGCTGTTCGACCTCATGAAGACGACCATTTGCAATCGACCCCAGATCATGTAAATTCGATAGCTAACTCCATCGTGGTCCAACTTTAAGAAATGTATCTCCTACAACATGGGACCTAATAGGCTACCTGACATCCTCAACCTACTCGACAACTAGTCATCTGCTGCCTGTGAATGCCTTGCCAAGCTAATAGTTTAATGCTCGAAACCCGAACATTGAGGGCTAAAGGATGGAGCCAACTGTCCGTCTAAACCACTCCCACCGAACTTCCCACTTTCTAATGACCACAAAAGCTTGACCATCTTCTGATGCCAAACACTAAGCCTAGCTGGTCTAACCATCTGCTGAATCCATCAGCTGAACAATCTGCCATCGGTTACCTAGGAAATCTATACGTCTTCTTCACTCGATCTTTTAGGCCGCCCTGCACATGTTGTGCAACCATGGAGAAAGCCCACAAAAATGGTCTAGAACATTCGGTCATGGAGCAATGAACAATTACATCTCATGGGGGCCCATGCACACCCATGAAAATAAAAGTGTTGATTAAGATAGAAATTGTGCATTTTCTTGTACGCTCCTAGGAGCTCATACACCCTTTTAACACATCATCACCCATGTCATCAACAAAAGTCATGTTGACAAAAAAGTTATAGAAAATGCATAAAAAAAAGCTTGGAAAGGAGCATGTTGTGCGGATGTGTCAGTCACAAGAGGTTATGGAGCATAACCCCATGGAGCCTAACCCCACATTATCTTTTTTTTTTTTTTGGTTGGATAATTATGTTTTTATGTCTTTAACAAATTATATCTTATATTTATTTAATCAATCATGTTACTGGTTTGTGACATCACGTTTCCTTTTCTTTTTTTTTGGTTAAACGTTATCACTTAAACAAATCATCTTTTTATATTTGTAACGTTTTTTTTTTTTTTTTGGTTACTTGCGTTTACAATTTACTTTATTTTTCATCATCTCTCTCTTCATCTTAGCTTTTGGTAAGAGTCTCTACAAATTGAATTTCACTTGTAGTCGAGAATGGCGGTGAACGTAGTCCAAATAGAAGCTGGAAGAGATTTGATTTGTAAGTTTTATAATTAATTTTATTTCTCCTACTGCTAAATGCACTTCATTTAGTTCGTATTTACCTCTTAATTGAATATTTTGATTTTGAAAAGCGTTCTTGGAGGCTAATGGAAATGGTGATGGTGATAAAATTTTGCCATTTACATTTCATTATTATTTTGTTAGAATTCTATTCATTGAGGTTGTGAATATTTTGTTCATTTTAACTTGTGATATTGTTCATTATTGGGTTTGTTTTAATATATTTTCTTATGTTGTATCTGTTAATTGGATTATAGATGTACATTTATTTTTGTGATGTTGTTGTTTTAATATATATAAATTGGTTTATAGTTGTTCATTTATTCGTGTAATGCTGTTCGTTTATGGTTATGAGGTTTAATCACTGATGAAATTTGTTTTGTAGATAATATTTCTTCTGGATGAGATATTATTACTTTGGATCATTTGGTAGTTGATTTAGTTGGATCGATTGCATACTCTCAAGATAAAGCATTTCAGATTTACGATGATTATGTATTTAAGGTCGGGTTTAGTGTTCGTTATCATAAGATTCATAGGAGAGCTCGAACTCAAGATTTGTCAACGCGTCAGTTTCATTGTTCGAAGGAAGGTTCGAAAGAAAATAAAGCTCAACAATGTAAGGAGTATGCAAGTATTGATGTTCGGACTGAGTGGAAAGCAATGATCTAATTTAATATTGACTTAGATGGAAAATGGATTGTCACTAAGCATGTAGCTGAGCACAACCATCCATTGTGTAGTACTAATGAGTGGCATCTTTTGCCTTATCGTCGGAAGGTCTCTACTGAAGACCTTTTGATTGTGACAAAGCTTAGAGACACAGGAGTCCGAGTGGAGGATGCATTCCATGTCTTGATAAATAGGTTGGTGGAGCTTCCTTTGTGGGTTTTCAGCTGACCAATCTATACTATAATATAATAGCAATGTTGTGATGACATGGCTTTTTCGAATTTTCTCATAAATTTGAGATTTTGAACAGTTAGATTATTTGATTATACAATCATAACCGTCGGACTTTCAATAAAATAATTACTATCATAATTAAAAATATATAATATCTTAATTTCTTTTGGCAACAGAATCTCTTAACTACCTAAAAACAAAATATATTTTGATAGCATTTCCTAAATCAATAAAAATAATTATCATCATAATATCATTAGATTATTTGATTATATAATCACAACCATTATATTTTTAATAAAAATAATTACCATCATAATTAAAAGTATATTATTTCTTGACTTTTTTTTTTTTTTTGTAGTGGTGTAACACCCCCAGATTTCTAATTCTTCATTTACTACTAATTTAACCTGAATGGCAGCAGAAACTCCTAATGGGGTGTTACCGCCGTATTCCCTTCTTGGAAATACCAGGCTAGATATCAACTGGCATTTAAAACAAAGTCTTTACGAATCAAAGCCCACCATATATGGGTCCAAGAACTTTAACACAAAACTTGAACATCATAATTAAACCAACTAGATTCTATTACAACTTCTAAAATCCTTTTTAAGCACAATCAGTGTTCGAGCCTCGCTCTACTCTCCTGTCCCCAGTTCCAAGTACAGTTAGATCACCTGAAAACAATACATTTTATAACAGTGAGATAAACTCAGTAACATTCACCCCCAACAGTCAAAGACACGTACGAAAATCAATTTTTGAAAACATTTTAGGGAAAGGGGAAACAACCACACGTTTTCAAGGTACACAACCCATTATCATCATCTTCCTTAAACAAAAATCAAGTTTAGAATCACATTTCTATAGTTCCATTCAAAATGTTCAGTTTTAGATAAGTCTTGGGTGAGCGACCCCAATGGGTCTCATGGCCTGCGCTCTAACATAGCACAGCCGTTCAACTCTTTCCTGGCCGACCACTCCTCAGGCGGTTACCACTTAACTTTCCTCGCCTACCACCATCATGGGTGGTTACCGATAACCTGGCCCACGTCTCGGCTGAGTACGTGGCCGCTCACATGCATGCACCTATTACCCGAGGAAGGCTATGGCCTTCAATCAGTTCCAATCGATTTAACTCACCCTATTTAGTTCCTTTCAGTTAATGGATACCAACTTGACACATTCAGTTTCATTCAGATTTAAATGCTTTTCCCAACAGAAATCAGAATGCAGAAACAGAACTTCAAATACAATCACAGTAAGTTTCAACTTTTACAACAGTAAGTTTCAACTTTTACAATATGGAGATTTCCAACTTCCAGAACAAACACAGCATTCAGTTCCCACCAAGGAACCCTTTATAAATTTCACATCAGCGAACATCCCATTGGAAAGGAATGTCAAGGAATCAATACAAGAACTCCCAAAACTTTCATGATTTTAGTAACACAGGGGAAAGGTTAGGGCATAACTGTTATCTGGGTACCGTACAATTTACGGGCTCGGTTACTTTAATGAGGGTTCACTGCTCCGCACCTGGGCCCACAAACAGCCCATAGTCAGTCCACATTCAGTGTGGGGCACCCCTGGGCCTCCCCCAAATTTAAAAAGAGATTTTCTAGATCTTTATTCATCCAACCCTATCAGGGGTAAAGGTTCGACTGGCCAGTTATGGGTCCAACTTCCAAAAATTATAACTCTAGTTCCCGATATCCAATTCTAGTGTTCTAGGTCAGTCTAGAAGCCTTACAATGTCCTCTGTCTTTTCTATGTTTAGAGCTTGGCTCGGTTCTGCCCCAAACTCAGTCAAATTTTTTCTTTCTTCCGGCAATGCCAAAGACTATCTTCCCCAGGACAGTCCCGGCAAATTTTATCAAAACTCAGGCTACGCTACTCCAAATGACCCAATTCCAAAACGGTATTATTTGACACATCCAGATGCTCTTACTCAGTAAATTTCACAATTTTTGGCCATCAGTACCAGTGTAGGGAATTTTTCTAACTTGAAGGCGAAACAGTCCAGATTCTACTTCCCCAGATTTTACCCAGATTTTTACTCCTAACTTCCCATCCTCATAACTTTTCTTCCGACTTCCAAAAATTATGTTCTTATCCAATCCAGAAAGATAATTTTGTTTACTAAAATTTTTATGTTTAGAACTTCCACAAATTCACAGCATAACCAAGTCTAAAAATTCAAAAGCCGCACCCTATGCCTGTAGTTTCCAGATTTGACAGGGCTCGGTATTTTGGCCATAACTCTCTCAATTTAACTCCAATTTATCCAATTCAAAAACTCACATAATCTTCCATCTTAATCTAACCACTGTAAAAATTTCATAATTTTTGGACAAGCAAAATAATTATCCCGAATTTTCAAAGTTGCGTCAAAAATAGTATGAATTCTGTCCAGATTGTTCGACTTCTTTTTGCACGGTTTTCGCTCGTTTCGGGTTGCCCAAAAAATACACCCATACCCGTTAGACATGCTTAAACCCTCGCCCAGACCCAATCATGCCAAAAGAATCCACCTTTACCATTAAATACCAAAATAATGTTAAAAAACGCTGTTCCTAGTACCTTTGATCGAAACCGGATCTAGATCGAGGGAAACTCCTTCGTCCAAATTCAATGCCGAGAGTGCAAAAACAAGAGGGACGGCTGGTGGGGTGGCGGCACTAGGGTGGCCGGACGGCGACGGTGTAAAGGTAGAGAGAGAGAGAGAGAGAGAGAGAGAGAGAATGTGAGGGGGAAGTGGGGGAATGGGTGGTTAGGATTTTAGGTTAAAAAGAAAAGAAAAGGGGGGAAAAACAAACTTTCAAAATTTTTTTTTTTTAACATAAGTGGCGGCAGCAAAGGGGGGGTTAGAGTCTGGATATTTTTTTAGTAAAAGAATAATAGTAATAAAATAATAATAACGATATTAGGAGTTTTACAAAAATTGGAAAGGGAAATTTTGGAAATTTTAATACTTCCCAAAAAATTGGCACTGACTTGGGTTGACTTGGCCTAGGTCGGTCCAACTGGGCCCAAAAAAAAAATTTCCAAATCGAATTTCCAGGATTTTACAAGTGGAATCTATTAACTACGTAAAAACAAAATATACTTTAATAACTTTTTCTAAATCACTAAAAATATATATGTACTGAAGTTTATGAATGGCATTAATATTTTAGTGATCCAAGGAAGGAATAAAGTATTAAAGTTTCAGTTTTCTTATTTTAATGGTAAACCCAAAATTAGCCACTTTACATATTATTATTAGATTAAGTAAAACAGATGTGAATTAATAAAAGAGCTTGACCTAGACGAAAAATTTTTCTTTCCAAAAGTTCTTAATATGGGATAAGGTGTTTTTCTTTTTATATTTCTTGGTCAGGAATTAAAGTTCCTAAAATCACTAATTTTTTTAATGAACAAAAATTCACACAATGACAATTAATTAATGGTCGAAAATGTTCCTTTTAAGAGGTTGATAATTATTTTTTTAATTTGTAACAAGTATTTCTATACCCATATAATAGGTGAAAAAAATTAATAAGTTTTTAATTGTGATAATTATTTATAAAATATTACAATATTCCAAATAGCAACCATGTCATATACAATATTTTGAGTTTTTAAAATAAAATAATGAACAACTTTTTAAGAAGAAGCAATTATTGATAGGTGCAAATTATGAGAAACTATCAACTAAAATTTCTAATATATAGAAGTATACTACAATAAGTTCAGCAAATATTTTTGATAGCAGTAATAGTATTTTAATTTCTCTATAATAATTTGAAAATTATGATAGTCTAAAAAATTATCTAACTTATTCATTGTTAAGTACTATTGATTATACATTTTCAGTTGTATATTTATGTTGTGAATTTCGCAAGTGTGTGGTTGATCACTATAGCAAGTACGGGTGTCGATCTTCAGGGATGTGTTGCGAAATTAGATCAGTGATATGATTGAATTAAATTGTCAAGGCTTAGTTAACTAGTAACCAATTATTTCAAAATGCTACACTGGAAGACCAATATCAGGAAGAAACTTACCCTATCCATCACCATTAACTTTAATTGTAGGCAAGTTATGCAAAGCAAAATCAAAATTGGATAACCAAAACACAAATAGGGAACTTAACAAACGGGAGAGAAATTAAGCTCAACTTTTTCACCTCCAACTCCCTTCAGCTCTGACCTGGAATGAAAATATGGATCTAAACGCATATATGAACCGAATAGAGAATTCAGTTATCCAAAGAATAATCAGTATCAAAAACTCGAATATAGACTAAACTGAAGCTCTGCCAATGCGCGAAGAATACGAACTTGAATTTGCAACTATCACTTGACTTTAAATCTTAACAAATCAAGAATCAGTTCTAGCAAAATTCTGAATCTTGAACCAAATTTTAGAGTTTAAATCTACACTGAAAACAAGAATGATGGTGATAAAGCACCAGCACGTCAAGAAGGTAGAGTCGGGCTTTTCTGGGTAGCAAAGCAAAGAAAGAAGAAGGGAGGGAGGGTTTGATATCACGTCCAAGCACATGTGAATTAAGTAAAAGAAAGAAAGAAAAAGGACTGGTCTTGGATGGGTTTGGTTTAGGGGCAAAATAGGCCAATTTAGAAGGGGAATTCAAACCCCCACAGAAGGTGAAAAATGGGCACGTGCGGGCTAAGGAAAAGAAAAGAAAAAAACTGGCCATTATGGGAGAGAAAAGAAAGAGAGAAGGGAAGCAGGAGCTACAGGTTGGCTTGGCATTGGGCACGCAAATGAGCCCCACGGACTAGGCTGCGGGAGAACAACGCGAACAGGCATAGTGTGAAGAGAGAGAGAAAAAGAGCTGAAGAGGGAGGGGCAATTGGGCCACGGTTATTGGGCCGGTTCTTCTTCTTCTTCTTTTCTCTACTTGATCCAATATTAATCAGTTGAGCACTATTTATTTTTCCCAAGTTGTTTCAATTCCCACCAAAAAAAATAATATTAAAATCTTAATTTAATCGTTTATTTTCGAGCAAATAATAGATAATGAAGGGTATAAATTAACTTAATTGCTGGTTGAACAGTTTACATTAGTATGTATTATATTCTTTTATATGAATTATAGGTAAATCTGTAGAGTTTCATTGCGAGATCATACAGATTATAGAAGATTTATTGCTCTTCATAAGGATGCTTGGGCTATTTTGCATACAACAACACAATTGGATTCATATGTAACACATGTATCACATTGTTCATCATGTTTTGGACACTTTATTTTTTGATTACTGACTATCTCATTATAACATTCTCTACAGCCGTATGGTTATCTATCAGTATATATGATTATAAATGATTGTATAGGTAAACCATGGGTATTTATTGTGAAGCCTTGACGATACCATGAAGTAGAATTGTCTATCACTCTTATTGCGCCAGTTGGTTGGAAGGAGAAGGTGTATTACTCATGAAACACTAATGTTAGGTACATCAGGTACACAAGATACAATTGTAATCTTGATTATATTATTGCTAATCAAATTATTACTAAGAGCTTAATTTTTAATGTGGGTACAAGAAGAGAATGTGAATTCTTCACCATTGGCACTAGAAATTAACATATTATCATGTCATTTAGCATGATTTCAGTTTTATTTTGACTATCTACAATCTTTATCATACTTTACATCGTGTCTTTGATAATCATACGTTGTTTTAATGATTGAGTTTCAATGGTTATGCATAAAAGTGCTATCTGTTCATATTTTTCAACAAAAATTTAAGTATCCTTTTCTAAATTACAATATTAACTTTGTCTACAATTAACATTCATCGATTATTTTGACTATATATATATATATATATATATATATATATATATATATATATATATATATATATATATATATATATATATATATATATATATATCTGCTTATATATGCACCGTGCACGGGTCCATGCTAGTTTATATAATAGGATTGAAGATTATGATAAGAAGTCATTTGATGGCATCAATGCAAATTCATTAATTGAGATTTTTAAGAAACGATTCAAGAATTAGAACAATTTTTATTATGATTTTGTGGTTGATGAAAGTCGTCGTTTGGTTAGTTTTTTTTGGCATGACAAGCAGATGCTAGAGGATTATAAGCTATTTGGTGATTTGGTTGTTTTTGACACAAAATATAGTACAAATAAGTATGACATGGTTTGTGCTCCTTTTGTTGGCATGAACCATCATTCCAAAAATGTCATGTTCGGTTGCATATTATGAATGAGAGAATTGAGTCCTTTATATGGTTGTTATGGACTTTTTTGAAATCTGTGGGTGACAAATTCCTAGGTACCATTATGACTGATCAGACTTTTTCTATGGCTACCATGAGAGAATAAGTTTTTCTTGGTGTTCAGCACAGGCTCTACTGTTTTCATATCATTGAAAATCCAAGAAAGCATGTTGGAGCACTAAGGGCAAAGGAAGGTTTTACGAAATTATTTAACAAAGTTTTGATGGATTATGTTACGAAGCCTGAATTTGATCATTTTTGGAAAATGTAATTGATTTTGTTTTTGCTTTATCACTTGTATTTGTCTGAACATTTTTTATTTTCTGGTTATATTATTTTGATATTTGTTCATCAGGTTTGATTATGTTTTCTTCATTGAAACTTATATTGTTTTTTATTAGATATTTTAATAATAACTTTGTACTTCATTATTATTTGGTGACTTATTGTAATTCATCGGTTCATGTGATGATATTCATTTGTATTGTTTATATTGTTCAAACGTTTTGTTCATCAGAACTTATGGTGTTGTATTTTTTAGGCTATTTTTTTTAAATGGATTATCTACACACATTACTTCCTATATTGTTATTCATTTGTGTTGGTGTTTTTTAAATATTTTCAATAATTATTTATCTGATAATTTTTTAGGATGGTGGCAATGTATGATTGTGGTGGCAATTGCTGCCTTAATAATATTTATTCATGAAGGAAAACCCTGCTTTTTCAGAGAAGAACTTTTCAAAAGTGGTATTATCTTCACAAAGGAGCAAGAGCACAAACAACTCAATAAAAAGGCGGTTGCATACAACTGTTAACTTGTGTGACTGTTACAACATATTTGTGGTGTTGTGTCAGATGGAGGGAAAAGGAAAATAGTGAAAATCACAAATGTTTCAAGGGTAATGTGGAGATGGCCTTTCCATCGGTGAGTTTGTTGAAACATGCTAGGTCTACTTATACTATTGAAGCTTATTGATTATTTTAAAAGGAGTTCATTAAAGGGGCTTCCTATGATCAAGATGGGTTGCATAGCGATACATCCAATAGGGTGTTTCGTGTATCCGGGGTAAGTTGTTTGGAAGAATCCTGGGATCAAGGATTAGATGGATATACTTTTGAGTATAATATTACTTTGAACATAAAGAAAGGCTTCATTGATTTCACTTACCAAAAATTTATTGAAGTTGGACTTTTATGTTCACTTTGTTTATGAGTTATGCATACTTGTTGTGTTCAAGAACTGCCGGATAGGTATATTATGAAGAGATGGAGCAAAGGCATTAAAGAAATCCAAAATAATTAACTTATTATTGAAGATGGTATGAAAGACACAATGGTGTGTTCATCGGCATGGAGAATGCAAATGGGTAGAAAAATGAATGCATTGCTCACTACTAGCCAAATGAATAGAGAGGCAAGACTCCTCTGTGAGGAGTACTTTAGTAAATTCAAGAAGTTAATTAAAGTAGAAGTAGAATCAGTTCATATAGAGGTTGATGTTCGATAAGATGGTTCGAGTTCGCCAAAGAGCATTTTGAGTCCTCCTAGGTCTCGTGAAAAACATCAACAGAATAATAGATTGAAGTGTACCAGTGAGAAGAAGTGTAATAAAAAAAAAAGAAAAAAAAAGTTGTTGGCACATAATATCACAAGTGAAGAGGAATTATCCAAGGTATGACAAGTCCAATCATCTAATCTTCAATGAACAATTACTAATACAAAAATTGAATAATTAATTACTATGTTGTGAATAGTTTATAACAAGTAATTTTTCTTTTTGATGTTATTATTGTTTGTAAGCAACCAATTTGGAAAGGAGAAAATATGCAGAGGTTATACCAAAAAATATGACAGTTGTTCAGGAATCATCCAAGGAATGATTACTTTAATCATACACAATGAATGACTATGTTTCTTGGGCAACACTTCTTAATATAGAATTTGTACAATAGATTATTATGTTTTAACAGATTCTCATGATTCGGCTTTAATTTCGACATTGTTAATTTTGATAGCTGGCTAATTTGGAAGTTCAAAGATCCACAAAGGTTATACCACAAAATGTAGATGCCGTTTTGGTACAGGTTGATAAAAAGAATTGTACAATTATTATATTTGTTTTTGATTTGATCTATGTTGTAAAGTTACTTATATTGATTGAACTTTGGAGTTTGTTGTAGAATTTTGCTTCATTTCATACGAATATACCTTATTATGGATCAACAGAGACCCTAGATAAAGATCCCAGTTGTGTTCCTTTGCCTCAGGTTGATAATGAACAATTCTAAGTGCATTTATGTGTAATTTGATCTATGTAGTGAATTTATTTATACTGTTTGCTTTTTCGAGCATGTTGCAGAATTTTGCTCCATTCCCTATGAGAATGCCTTTTATGGATCAAGAGGAATGTTAACTAAAGATCCAAGTGGTGGCCTGTGCTTAGGTTCATAATGAACAATTCTATAATTTGTTTTGCATAATAACTATCTTAATTGTGAACAGTGTTACACATTGATATGTCATTGTAGCTTTTTCAACTTTACTTCAGAATGATGTTCCTTTGTATATGAATGTACTTTACAGTGGATCAAGTTCTCAAGGCAATGTTGTGCCTACATTAAACTTATTATCCAATTCCAATCCAAATAATCAAAGTCTTCCTCAGGTGAATTCATCTAGTTATATGGTCATATTAGGATTTACTTGTTATTGTTCGATATATAACATTTTTATATTTTAAAATTTCTCTTATATTGTAGAGTACAATTACTGCAGTAGGATATTATCCCCCATTTTATTTTGATCCAAGAACTGCGAGAGGTTTAACACCAATGATATTTCAATCATTTATTTGTCAAATGCCAATGAACGAAGCATGTAATCAATCTTGTAATAATGATGCATAATTGGTTGATAAATATTAGTTACACTATGGTTGTAATAAAGAATTTCCTAGACTAGATCCTGTTTAATCGATGTATGGTTTACATATATAGTTGATGTATATTGATAGGTTTTTTTTTGTTTGTGAATTTTATTATTAGAAATATTAGTATATCTTGGAAAATATATATTGTAGTATTTGACTTGATTTATAATGACAGGGTTTGTGTGTCTTGGTAAAATAAGTTTAGTAAACAATTCTAACTTTGTCTGTGAGCAACGTCACATCAGAAAATGAACAATACTAAAATGATGAATGACGTGCTATATACTTTATTGTAACAAATATTCATTTCTTAAGCTTTGTGGACTTTAATGAAGAACATTTTATGATATAGTGAACAATAATAAAATGGCAAATAAACAAAGTAGCATTTCTTATTGTGAACAATAATATAATGGTAACTAAACAAAGTAGTATTTTTTTATTATAAGAATTACTTATTTTTTAAGGGTTTAGTGTTTAGGGTTTAGGATTTTTGGGTTAAGGTTCACGGTTTAGGGTTTAAGTTAGGTGTTTAGGGTTTATGGGGTTTTAAAGTTTGGGATTTTAGGGGTTAAGGTTGTTTGGTAACAATGCCCATACTTATAGGTCAATGAACATAGTTACAATAAGATTGTGAACATATGATTAGGTAAATGAACAAAATTATATATTTCAATGAATGATATTTATTTGGTCAATGAACAAATTCATATCTGAAGAAGTTGTGCCTTTTATAATAATGTGGAAAATCAAAACAAAACATGTTATTGCCAATTTCTAATGTAGCTACTGTTGTTGCCTTGCCTTTGTTTTCCAACTTTTCCTTACGTAGTGTATTGTCTCTCACCATGTTGTCTGGATATAGTAAAATTCGGGCAGCATACTTTACTCTTAGTTTCCATAACAATGCTTCCTGAAAATTAATTAAATGTTAAAATACGTACATTATGCCATACAAAATGTTACTGAATCTTTTTTTGGATATATTTGAAAGATAAGCACCTTCTCTTTTTGAAACCCATGATCTCATAATTGTAAATCACCATAATATGTCTCCATGTGGCACATGGTATAGATTCTACAATCATGAAGATTTATATTATCCTGATAGTCAGTTTTGACATAGACTATTCGAAAGTTTTTAACTTCTTCTGCTTTTGGTTGGCCATGCTAGATTAGATACTTTAAAAAGAAGCATTTCCACATTTGATAAAAGTTATGCCTGTTAGTTTCTAATTTTATATAAATGTATATTAAGTATGTGTCTAGGGAGATGCACCAGTAGGGTATCACAATCACCATATCTTATACTAGGGTTTTTTGATAGCGTAAGATTGTCTATGATATTCACTGTCTTATTAGCAAATTGGAATATAACGAGGAAGAAGTGTTTGCTTCTCAGAATTAGGAAGAACACCTATAGTGTGGTTGTAATGAACAATACTAACTAATTAAAATAAATAAAAACATGTAATATAATGAAGAAGTGGATAGGTGAGCACATCTGCTTTAATCTAAATGAACAAAACCATATAATTTAATGTACATGTGGATTGGTGAACACATATGATAGAATATGAAGATGCCTACTAAATCTACCGTATTCAAGCTAAGTCAGTTGGTTCTTTGGATTTCAAACTGTATGACTTTGTAGAACTCGTGGTACTTAAAATAGTTTTTTTGGTGCATGTAGGATAGCAGCCTACAAATCAATTAAAAGTCAAATGAACCCAAAAATAAAGCTTGGATTTGACAAAAAAATTTTGTTATAATGAACGTACATCAATAAGCGTGACTTACATGGACATATGTGGTGAAGAAAAATCTACTTAGATGCATTGTTCCCCTTGATAATTGATTCTTGTTCATTATAATAGGCCACACATTCAAAATGATATTTTCCAAATGGCTATCTGCAGCTGATGTTGAAGCTATTGCCTCTTTAT
Organism: Carnegiea gigantea; assembly: GCA_029747015.1. Lineage (NCBI taxonomy): Eukaryota > Viridiplantae > Streptophyta > Magnoliopsida > Caryophyllales > Cactaceae > Carnegiea > Carnegiea gigantea. The sequence continues at coordinate 328,296 of JAKOGI010000527.1, read as the reverse complement.
CTATCCACAATTTGTGTGCTTTGTCAGGAGCATTGAACTCATATAGCTCCTCACTGTTGATGCATGTGTATATGCAATTAATGGCATTAAACACTTCCTATATGATAAAACTTAGAAGCATTAAATTTTATAGATACTTATGTTTTGGGATGGTCTAAATTGAAAGACAGGAATCCATAATCCACCACAACCTTCTCACCATGGGTTAGCTTATCTTTGATAATGTCCCTATAGCCTCTTAGATATGGTGATCGATATATGAACGTTAGTAGTTTTGTTACCCTTTTATCTCTATGAGGTGCATTTTACAGAGGTTGTTTAACATTGCCTTCTGGCTTTTGGAGTACTTCGTCTTCAACCTGTCATCTGTCATTATGTTTATCCTACTATGTTTGTGATGTGTTGGTTTATAATATTACAAAGCAATGTTTGCTATTGTATGCATTGATGTACGTTGGCCTTCATATTCACCTAGAAACACTTGTTCATCATTGTATGCAAGTGAATTCCTTATTATATGAGTTCTTTTGATAGGGGAGCTAAATACAATATGAATTCTCTGCTCAGGTGAAAATGGATGCCAAGATCAAAAGTTGGCAGAGTGTAGTCTATTAGAGTTCAACATTGATAATGCTTTAACGCTACAGCTTCTATTTGTAGATATGCATCAAAGAATTCGGGATCATTGAAAAAATGCTCATCCTGGGTGGGTCAAGCCATGAACTTTAACTTCATTAGGACATTTATGAACATTTGTGCTTCCATTTGCAATGTATGATATCACCTGTTATATGGGAAAACTTTATCCAGAGGCTGCTATAACTTCAAATAATTTCCCTAGATAATAACCTAGCCAATCAGCATGTACCTGTTTTTAGACTCTTATTGATTAATAGATGAAGTAAATGCAATATTATTTTCACTGTAGCATGCAAAACTTTTTCATAATAAACTCAAATTCATACAAGTAAATGAACATACAACAATGTTCCAGTGAACAAGCACAATACATTATGGAGTATAGTAATAAACATGAGTTCATATGAATAAAATGACACTTGATGATGTACTAGTGAACAAGTACAATGCATTAGTTTTACAATAGGATGTCAAATATATATATAACTCAAAGTAGATGTATATTATTATACCTCAATTGGATCATTGGGCCATGCCATTGGGGGTTCTCTTTCATTTCCACATTCTGAACATAGCGGCTGAGGAGCTGGTGGAGGGCCATGGGTTGATGCAGCAGGTTCAATGTGCTTTTGGTTTTCTTGTGCCACACTTACGAATTCCTCTTGCAAGTCAGTTTCACCTTCACAAGTAATTGATTGATAGTCTATTCTGTTAATTGCTTACCTCTTCTATGCTCTCTTGGGAACTCCTTTTCATCTTTATTCCTTTGTTCAACTGCATCAGTTATCCAATGTATTATTGTGGGAAACCACTGGTCTTTGTATCTCTTTCCTCTAAAGTCAACTCTATCCAAGTAAAAGAGTTGTAATTCATAGCAAGGATAAATCTTAGATTGTACATCTTAGAGTGAATGTTATAGCAGACATTAGCAATCAAGTATATATCAGGTGATGAACAAATGCATCTAAATTAATGAACAATGTTGTTGAGGTGGGATTCCACTAACCATAAGAAACAAGAGTGGTCATTTGAAATATCTAGTGCGATTTTGGCTCCATTCCACAACTATATCATTCGAACATTGCAGAAGAAATGCACGCCAATTGTACTTAACTGTTTGGTTAACATCCACCAATGACTTCAATATTCTGAAGAAATGGTCGCCATTCATACTTCCAATAATACGTACAGAAATTATACATAACACAAAGTCTCTTTTGAATTCTTCTCCATTTTCTCCTCTTTATAGAATTTGGTCAACCATCTTTCGAACTTATAGTGTCCCTAGTCTACCAAGACTCCATCTTGTTCTCTATTGTTCAAGGAGTTTGGTGTATTCATTTTTTGGTTCGCATGTTGAGGTTACTTGAACTTCTAATTGACCCATAAGTAATGCTAATGTTGTATGAACATCTTCCTTAGTTATCTCCTGTACTCTATTATTAGAAAGCTTCAATGTATTACTTGTTGGATCAAATGTTCGAAGCAACTATGTTGTAAGATCTTTAGGGATGGTTGATGTTCTAACTGATAGGAACCCTCCAAAACCAGTTTCCATTACAGCTGTCCATTGTTCATAATCAAGCCTCTCAATTAGGAATAATTACTTATTACAAGCCATCCTATGGTTTAGATTACCACCCTAAACTTTATTTTGTTTGTCAGCCTTCCTAGAATGATTCTTTATAGCTTTCCTCCAGTGAGATTGTTCATTTGAGGTTCTAATTTGTAGCTTAGATGTAGAATAATCATAAAGCAATTCAAACTGAACACGTTATTCAACTCGAGCGAGTTTATCATTTGTGATGTTTAGAACCTCAAAATCTTCAACAACATCTGATTCTTGAAATGGCTACTGAAAGACACATGCTTCATTGTTTTCTTTTGAGCTATCAACCATGCTAAAAAGTTCAATTATTTAGTCAGAGGATCCCCAATTATGGTATGTATATATTTATAAAGAAGATCCACATTGACAATAACATATCACCAATTGAATGTCATCTTTTACACTATCCTCTCAAGAACATTTAAAAAGGTGATGCCTGTCAATATAAATTTAATGGATAAAGAGACATGCAAATAAGACAAAAACAAAGGTTCAACTAAATGCATAAAGAAAAGTAAATACAAAACTTTGAATAAGTCAATGCTATAAGATGAACAATTCTAGTTGAACCAATGAATCATTATATTAATAGCTATTAATTATACGTCAACAGAAGGTTTGTGCTCATTAGTTGACTATCTTTAACATTGAATAAAGAGATTTAAGAATATTTCAACTTTTAAATTTTTCCCATAACCTCCATAACATGTGTAAATACCCAAAAACACATTACATTCATACTCGTCTAACAATTGTACATATAGATGTGAATAATTCTAATATGAAAAAATGCATAAAATAAAATCAACTCAAGATAGGTTGCACATTAACAATCATTTGAAGTAAAAAGGCCATAGTAAACGTCACATTTAAAATGAATAGACAGAACTATGAACAATATTATGGGTGCATGAACAAATAAAACCATAAACAATATTGTGGGTACTATAAAAAGGCAAGACAATTGAACAAAAGTCCAACAAATTAGTGAACAATATTTATTTCACCCATGAACAAATAAAATCATACCTTCTCAAATAAAGAATTAGCAATCCCAAACATCATTGAAATTTGCAATTGCTTTAAGAAAAATTTTCTGAGTTCTAATAATATTGAATTATAACACAGACAAACTATTTAAGATGAAATAATAATAACATTAATTTGTAGCTTATGAAATACAGCTAGCTCCTTTGACTCTCTCTATAAACCATCCTCTAACTCTCTCTATCTCTCTCTAAACCCTGTGATTCAACTCTCTCTAAACCCTGTTAGATTGTTCATTCTCTCCCCTCCATTTTAGTACAATGGCGAAGCAGATGAAGAAATTTGAGTTCTCTTTGTCGATTTCGATACTGCAATGATTCGAATGACTGCCTATCGATTTCTCTATCCTCTCTATCGTAACAACAAGAATAAGATGATGAAGAACCAGCTGTTTCCATACAACCCATGATTTTGAGCTCTGTTTTCCTAAATCTGAGTTTGGTTTGGTTTCCTACCAAATCGAAAAATTTACCGTAATTATGTTACATTCTCTCTGATGTCCATATCAATAATATTAAACACAAGAAGATCCAGAATCAGGTGAGTTTTGAAACCCTAGCTTTCAACGATTTTGAGTTAGCGAATTTTGGATGGAGATTCCATCAATTTCCTTGGCAATCCAGCTTTCTAACTACGGTTTTGGGTGGGGAGTCGGTCAATTTTAGAGTTTCTTGTGTGCAAATTTTAGTTTAGTTCTTTGACTTAGTGCATTAAAAGTTTTTCTTGGGTTTGTTCAATAATTCATTCATGTTTGGGTTTGTTCTCTAGTAGACTTAACTATTGGTGTGTTCTAGGTCATTTCGATTTCCTCAATAGTAGAGCAATTGAACAGCAATGATGACCCACAATAGAATGTGGAAGTGAATAAGAACAATTCAGAAAAGAAGAACGCGACATTGAATAAGAATAATTCAAAGCAAGTCCTGTTAAATCAGAACGAGGAAGTGAATTGAACACTTGAAAATGTATATTGTACCTGGCTTCCTCTTGCAAGTCAATAATTCTACCTTCCTCTGTTCATCCACTTGACCAAACTGAACAAAAATGCAGAATTGAACAATTACCGCCGGAATTGAACAAGAAAGCTAGTACTCCGCGCGAAGTTAGTGTAATTGGTTAGAGCAAGGTGAACTAATGCATGAGTTGATTGCCGCCATTAAATAGTTTGGGATAGGAAAGGAATTTTGCCCATGGAAGGAATTGCAACCAGATAGTGTTTGAATAGGAGTAGGAAAGTAGTTAGCAACGGAAGTTTGGATTTTGAGATGGTGGTTGATTTTGTTTATTTTTTGTTAAACAAATATTACTTTGCCAGCACATCAGTATTGTCCATGTCAGCCTCGGAGCACATGCTCCCAGGTCTATAATATACGTACTACAGGAATTGTGTGCCTTGCCTGATGTATAACTGCCACATAAATGCACACTTGGAATTTTTTTTCTTTGCGATAAAACACAGCCTGACTTGTAAGGAATGCGATAATTCTACAATTTAGAAAATTTTAGGGAAAATCTATACTATAATATAAAAGTAATGTTATGATGATATGGCTCTTTTGAATTTTCTCATAAATTTGAGATTTTGAACCGTTAGATTATTTGATTATATAATCACAACTGTCGGATTTTCAATAAAATAATTACCATCATAATTAAAAATATATAATATCTTTTTTTTTGGCAATAGAATCTCTTAACTACCTAAAAACAAAATATATTTTGATATCCTTTCCTAAATCAATAAAAATAATTATCATGATAATATCATTAGATTATTTGATTACATAATCACAACCATCATACTTTCAATAAAAATAATTACCATCATAATTAAAAGAATATTATTTCTTGACTTTTTTTTTTGCAGTGGAATCTATTAACTATGTAAAAACAAAATATACTTTAATAACCTTTTCTAAATCACTAAAAATATATATGTACTGAAGTTTATGAACGGTATTAATATTTTAGTGATCCAAGGAATGAATAAAGTATTAAAGTTTCACTTTTCTTATTTCAATGGTAAACGCAAAATTAGCCACTTTACATATTATTGTTAGATTAAATAGAAGAGATGTGAATTAATAAAAGAGCTAGACCTTAATGAACGATTTTTCTTTCCAAACGTTCTTAATATGGAATAAGGTGTTTTTCTTCTTATATTTCTTGGTCAGGCATTAAAGTTCCTAAAATCACTAATTTTTTTTTTAGGAACAAAATTCGCACAATGACAATTAATTAATGGTCAAAAATGTTCCTTTTAAGAGGTTGATGAAGTTTTTTATTTTTTTAATTTGTAACAAGTATTTCTATACCCATATAATAAGTGAAAAAAAAATTATAAGTTTTTAATTGTAATAATTATCTATAAAATATTACAATATTCCAAATAGCAACCATGTCATATACAATATTTTGAGTTTTTAAAATAAAATAATGAATAACTTTTTAAGAAGAAGCAATTATTGATAGGTGCAAATTATGAGAAACTATCAACTAAAATTTCTAATATATAGAAATATACTACAATAAGTTTAGCAAATATTTTTGATAGCAGTTATAATATCTTAATTTCTCTATAATAATTTGAAAATTATGATAGTCTAAAAAATTATCTTACTTATTCATTGTTAAGTACCATTGATTATATATTTCCAGTTGTATACTGATGTTGTGAATTTCACAAGTGTATGGTTGATCGCTGTAACAAGTAGGGGTGTCGATCCTCAGGCATGTGTTACGAAATTAGGTTGTTATAAAACTAAATGTGATACAATTGAATTAAATTGTCACGGCTTAGTTAATTAGTAACCAATTATTTCAAAAGGCTACACTGGAAGATTAATATCAAGAAGAAGCTTACCCTATCCATCACCATTAACTTTAATTATAGGCAAATCATGCAAAGCAAAATTGGATAACCGAAACACAAACAGAGAACTTAACAAATAGGAGTAAAATTAAGCTCAACCTCTTCACCACCAACTCCCTTCAGCTCTGGCCTGGAATGAAAATATGAATCTAAATGCATATATGAATCGAATAGAGAATTCAGTTATCGAAAGAATAACCAGTGCCGAAAACTCGAATATAGGTCAGACTGAAGCTTTCTCAATGCGCAAAGAATACGAACTTGAATTTGTAACTGTCGCTTGACTTTAAATCTTAACAAATCAAGAATCAGCTCTACCAAAATCTGAATCTTGAACCAAATTTTAGAGTTTAAATCTACAACTGAAAGCAAGAATGATGGTGATGAAGCACCAGTACGCTAAGAAGGTGGAGTCGGGCTTTTTTGGGTAGCAAAGCAAACAAAGAAGGAGGGAGGGAGGGTTGGATATCACGTCCAAACACATGTAAATTAAGTGAAAGAAAGAAAGAAAAAGAACTGGTCTTGGATGAGACTGCGTTAGGGGCGAAATAGGCTAGTTTGGAAGGGGAATCCAGGCCCCCACAGAAGGTGGAAAACGGACGCGTGCGGGCCAAAGAAAAGAAAAGAAGAGAACTGGCCCTTATGGGAGAGAAGAGAAAGAGAGAAGGGAAGATGGGGCTTTAGGTTGGCTTGGCATTGGACACGCAAATGGACCTCGCAGACTAGGCTGCAGCAGAACAAGGTAGATAGACATAATGTGAAGAGAGAGAGAGAGAGAGAAAAAGAGCTGAGAATGGAAGAGTGAGGGGTAACCAGGCTACGGTTATTGGGCCGGTTCTTCTTCTTCTTCTTCTTTTCTTCGCTTCATCTAATATTAATCAGTTGAGCACTATTTATTTTTCTCACGTTTTTTTCCAATTCCTACAAAATAAATAAAATAATATTAAAATTCTAATTTAATCATTTATTTTGGAGCAAATAATAGATAACGAAGGGTATAAATTAACTGAATTTCTGATTGAATAGTTTACATTATTATGTACTATATTCTTTTATATGAAATATAGGTAAATCTATATAGTTTTATTGCGAGATCATACAAATTATAGAAGATTTATTGTTCTTCATAAGGATGCTCGGACTATTTTGTATACAACAATACAATTGGATTCATATGTAACACATGTATTATATTGTTCATCATGTTTTAGACACTTTTTTTTTTAATTACTGACTATCTCATTATAACATTCTCTACAGCTGTATGGTCATCTATCAATATATGCGACTATAAATGATTGTATAGATAAACCATGACTATTTATTATGAAGCCTCGACGATACCGTGAAGTAGAATTGTCTATCACTCTTATTGTGCCAGTTAGTTGGAAGGAGGAGGTGTGTTACTTATGAAACATTGATACTAGGTACATCAGGTACATAAGATATAATTGTAATCTTCATTATATCATTGCTAATCAAATTATTATTAAGAACTTAATTTTTAATGTGGGTACAAGAAGAGAATGTGAATTCTTCATCATCGGCACCACAAATTAACATATTATCATGTCATTTAGTATGATTTTTAGTTTCATTTTGACTACCTACAATCTTTGTCATACTTTACATCGTGTCTTTAATAATCATACATTGTTTTAATTATTGAGTTTCAATGGTTATACATAAAAAGTGCTATCTATTTATATTTTTCATTAAATTTAAGTATCCTTTTTTAAATTACAATATTAACTTTGTCTACAATTAACATTCATTGATTATTTTAACTATATATATATATATATATATATTATATATATATATATATATATATATATATATATATATATATATATATATCTACTGTAATATGCACCGTACAAAGCACAGGTCCATCCTAGTTGTACAAAATAGAAAAGTGAAAGGACCAAATATATAAAGAGATTTGTTAATAGAATTTTTATGCCCATTACCTTTGATGATTTAACATACAATTTGCCATTTAAATCAAGATATTTTTGAAAAACAAAAATAATTAAAAGGAATAACTCTTTTTGAAAAATATATTGGGAAAGTTATCTATGCATTTCCTAATTTGATTTGTTTCCTTCGATTTTTTACTCCTATCATTATAATTTATGATTTTTTTCAAAAATTTGTGCATTTTTTAAAAATAAAAAATAGACATCACATAAAATGAAAATAGTTATTTGAGGGCCGTTTTTTAAAGGGAAATATTTGATGACTTGAAATTCTTTTGAGTAAGTAGAAAAAAATTAATTTCAATTCTTTGAATGAATGAAATTTTTTTTGGTGAAAAATGCCTTTCTGGTAAAATATGAGCAAAAAATTAGGAAAATAAAAAAGTTTAAAACATCGGTAATATATCCGAAAATAAGTACTAGAAAAAGATAATGTTTTCCTTGTATATTTAGTTTTTCAAATCTACTTAGTAACTACTCACTCACCTCTAGAATCATATGGATGATAAGACTCTACTAGGGATAAAAGTCGAACATTAATGAGAGAAATTAGAGTGAGAACGGAATCACTTCTCTTCAATCACAACAATAAATCTGATTCTAAATATCACGGTTAGTAAACAGTATATTTGAACCCTACTTCTAGAAGAGCAGCTATACAACTACTCATTGAAATCAAATAGAAGACATTAAGAAAGCAGGTTTCATCAAAAAAGCCCAAACAACAGTAAGAACGAATCATCAGCAGCCATAGTCTGTCTTGGCCAGAAGTGAAAGCGCTGATACTGTAGTCTACTAATGTGGTCTCTCTTCGCAAGGAGTCCAAATAGCCGATTTGCTTCTGTCATATGCTTAAGATGAGGTTGAAGGCATTGGGGGTAAATGATATGAGAAAAACATGGCTTTAATTACTGTGAATCTTCGAGATGAGGGAGAGGGAGGGGGGATGAACTTTAAAAGTATCTTAATAGCTTGTAGACCTAAGGATCAGCTATGATAAGTCATGTACATGACTTTGTTGGTTCTTGCAAGCAAACTTGGCCAAGTCTAGTTCGTTTGGTCAACTTGACTTACGAGTTTCTAATTAAAAGAAAAAACTTCCCCTAATTAGCCAATATGCTGGTAGTTTGCCAAAAAGTGAAAACTTGGATCAGAGACAGTGAATTGTACAACTCGTTTAATCCCCACATAAGAAAGATGACTGCCCATTTTGTGTAGGCCACATAGAAAATAGGTAAGTTGATCAGACAAATCAAATCGGCCATTAGCTTAGGAAATGAGCTAAGTTGATTTTTAATGTTGGTCCTATTTTAAGTGATGAGATTTTGATTTAAATTAAATCGTGTCAGGTTGAGGTCGACAATATAAAGGTAGCCTTAGTTATGGTTACAATCAAAATGAATTATCCTTAATTAATGTATATTTTAGATAACTTTTTCCAAATAAATGGATACAATTCAAATCATCGATTTTGTTAGGTCTAAATTAAAATAGATAGCAGAAAGTCAGAATTTTTTTTAGAAAAAAAACTGTTCATTTATATCCTTAAGAGTAACATCTGAAATACGACATAGGTACCCTTTCGCCAACAACAATAAAATCATTAGTACTCTAAACTTAGCCAAAATATAAGTTACTTTGAGTCTCACAACACATACGAGTCATCACTCATGCAAACAGATACCATGGAAAGGCCTTAACTTTAGCATCTTGAAGCTCGATATAAAACTTGATAATGACCTTGCCATGCTTGTTTATGTCTTAATTTTCACCACTGCTTTGCATATTACTCCAATTAAAATCTCACATGCATATATCATATTTGCTTTTGCAATTTATTATTTAGTACTTCTACTCTTGATATAATTATTTTTTTTTTCTCACTTTAAGATGTAGTAGGTATTCTTTAGGGATTTAATATCTATTGTTAGTTTGATAAATTAATGTTTGTATGAATTAAAATGTATGGGTTGCTGTGAAATCTCTGATGTATAATGTGAACATATGATACGTGCAATTCTATACAACGATCCTGTGAAAATTGTCAATTGTTATCTTATTATTAGATGAAGTTTTATTCTGTTATTGTTAAAATAATCAAAGAATACATGTCTTTTTTGGTATGTAATTACCTGGTATTTAGATTTATAGTGATAAAAAAAAAGGGGTACACTTTCATCCTACACTACGTTTTTTTATTAAACTCATTCATGATGAAACTAACGTCTTGCTCCTTTGTCTTTACACATGATGAGGCTAATTAACATTGCGATGATGAGTGATTTGACAATTAGAGAGATGGTTGGATTTGAAGTGGGTTGATTGATCTATGTATACATATGGGGGTTCCTTTTATAAATAAGCAATTTTGTACTCTAGCTATTCCTTAGGCATTCAAATAACTCATTGTTATAAATTTATATTTATAAATACAACTTGGATTGGTGAAAATATAGTCTCTTCTTTTTTATATTTTATTATGCTTTACTTATTTCGATTATTTTTTATAAAATTGTCATATATTTTATTTTTTACTTTATCTTTCTTAGGGGATTTTTATTTAATATATCTATATTTGACATGATTTTCATTGTGTTTGAATATTGATCTCATCTATAGTTATATAACAAGCCAAGACCCTAATTAATGTATAACTTTTACTTTTGACCAATTTTATCCCTCTTTAAGAGTATCTTATATGGGTAAATTAGTAAAATAGGAATACTTCATAATTAACTTTCTATCATGGCTCCCTTTCCATCCATCATGTTGCTGCCCCCTTCCTCAGTTAATAGCTTTTTAACTTTATTCTTATATTATCATAAACTATAAAAAGCGCTCTATTGTTATAGATTTAATCTTGAAGCATTCAATTTTCGATGTCACTAACTAATTTTCGCATCACGCATGCATGCTTCCTGATCTAAAACCTACTACCTATGGTCAAGTGGTCCATTCTGATCTCTCTTCACCTCACTCAAACCTCCTCATCACTAAAATTATCAGTTAAAGTCTCCATTAACACCCTCCTCACATAACAAGTAATAATCCTAATGATATTCTTCCACATAAATCACAAATCCAAAATGAAGAAGTAAAATTTTACAAAATTAGTGACATGCATGGCATGGGAAAGGTTATGCAGCTGTAGTACTTACTAATCAAGTGAGAGGTTGCCTAATTAATTGCTATAGTAAGTTGACTACTGCAATTGATATGTATTTATCGTTTTAAAAAGAATGCAATAACTTAAATTCACTTATCAAATTAGTAAAAGCCTAATTTACTTAGGTTTTGTATGCTTACCTAACCTTCGAATTTGTAATTAAATCGTTTTTTCTAAATCCTAAATTTGTTATTTGATCGTTTTGTTGTATAGGTTCGATGACATTCAGGATTCCCATCTTCCTCATGTATAATTTACAAAATTTTCCCCTTTTACAGCATTTTTAGATGAGTATTTGATATATAAACTGTGTGTTTTTTTGTCCTTTTTGGTTAGAGGCGTTCGTATAATGTAATCATAGGTGTAAGTTTAATATTGCCCTAGCCAAATCTGTCTTATCTAATATAATAATAACTATATCAAAAAAATCAAAGTTTGCTTTCCATTCCATAAGATAATTTTTTAAAACTACCTTTTCTTTTTAAAGTATTTTAAAATCTTTAGTTATGTTCACTGTGTCATTAGTAATGTATGTTTTTGAACACTTAATTTGCTTCTTTCAAGTCTATTAATATGTTGACATTAGAGGAAGATATATTTTTAACAAAATGGTTATCATCCTATTTTTAATTTATTGATTTACATTTGTCCCTCTCCCAATTCCCTCTAGACATTGGGCTATGTTAAACATTAGTGTCAACACAATAGTCTTATTTCCTATCATTTAAAAAAAGTCATTGCAATTATTTTGTTACATTGTTTTCAGTGGCTTGCACGCATTTCGTGTAAATCAATATGAGCAAGAGGATAAGGCTTTAATACTAAATATGAGATATTTTATTATAATTCTATTCTTGCATTTAACGTTTGCATAAGTTGGTGACTATTTGAGGGAGTACTAGAAACATTTTGTAAAAATGGTATGCGCGATTGTGCATGTATATGTCATTAGTGATTTATTATAGAACTACTTTATTCATTTTCTTTATTTTTTATACAAGTGATTGTATCTCATTGATGTGGTAAAGTTCAACTTATTAATGTGCTTACTGCTATACATATGCTTTTAAATGTAGGTACTACTTTGTCCTATATCATTGAGAAATTAAGTTAAAGTTTCTAAGACTCAAATTACTTTTCAGCTGAAGGTGTCTTTTCCAACTTGTTTTATGTATTCATTATTAGTGCCACTTGTTAAATAGTATAGAACTCGGATGGTAAGGAATGGTTTCAAATGTTGTATGACAATAGGGAAAATGAGTGCCTATGTTTGTCAAAGATCATTCTTAGGTTGGAATGACTTCTACGTAAAGAAGCGAGAGTATGAATGCATATTTCGATGGATACGTTCATAAGAAAACCTCACTACAAACTTTTATGGAGCAATTTGAGATTACTGTTGGTGATAAAATTGAAAAGGGCATTAAAGATGATGTTGCATGCATGAACAAAACACTTAAACACCAAACGAAATTTGCAATGGAAGTGCAATTCCAACATGCATACACACATAACTTGTATAAGAAAGTGCAAGATAAACTCAGTGCAATTATGTATTGTGATATTGACTTATTGAAGGATGATGAACTCATAGCTGAGTACAAGGTCACTGAGAGAGAAGATCATGCAAATGACACAATAAGTAAGAAAGAGTATAAGAAAGAGTATATTATGGTATATAACATCTCCAATGGTGACGTAGATTACATAAGTAGAATGTTTAATTGGAAGGGGTTGCGTTGTAGATATGCTTTCAAAATTCTGTTGAAAAGGGATGTGATTTTAGTGCCCGAAAATTACATCTTATGCAGGTTGAGACAAGATGTGAAGAGCGAGCATAATAAGATAAAACTAGTAGGTATAGGAGGAAAGTGGGCACCTGAAATGGAGAGACAACGATATCTACAAAAGCTTTCCCAGAAAGCGATTGATTTTGCAATTGATTTACTTGAGAAATCCAAGATTTTAGCAAATTATATCGAAAAGGTGACCAAAAATTAGTAGATGGAGGTTGGATGACATCTACATGCATGTAGCGGATAGAAGAGGCTGGAGATTGTCTGAATAAAGAAGATTATGATGACGATGATGGCACAATAGGTGGTGAGGGGAAAAAATACATTGATCCAAGAGTATGCAATTCAGGGGGTGCCGAAGGTAGAAAGAGCAATGTCACTTGTAGAAATGCTTAGAAGGGGAAAACGTCAGAAAAGAAGATCATGTCAATCTAATAAGCAGTAGGTGGTGCTTAATCAATCAACCCCAAATATTATGGTAAGAAAACAAATTGTTCATAGAATTTTTAAATATGTGAAAATAACCTAGTACTAATTATTTATGGATTTTACATCTGCCACCTACACCAATTTTTACACAAGAGGGTGATGATATGATGTATGAATAAACTCCATTACACATGATCAACTTAATTGGCCAGGTAGTATTTGTTTTGTGCCACTTCTCAAAATGAAAGATTTTATTTTATACCATGCTTTTTTTATAAATAAACGTAACAATTTTGTAGATGATAATAATGATTTTAGTTTTATTTCCAGGGTGATGGGGACTCAAATGATCGGGAAAGTTGGACAAACTTTCCCTAATCCATGAAAGTTGGCATCACTGGACAGAATAATGTATCTAATACTAATTTTGCACTCCATTAATATATTTGGTTAAGTTATTTAGAACATACTTACTTGCAATAGTTGTATCCCTATTGACTTATTTCAGTTGATGGGTGTACATTATATTGTTGATGTTATAAGTATTTACTAATACAATGATCTTGCATAGGCCATTCAAGGTCCGCATGCTATAGGAAGTATGACTGTTCTTCTTCAAATGATGAAAGTAGGAGCAGGACCTACGAACAATATTAACGTAATGTCTTTTCTACATCAATGTATTCAAAATCTAGAATACATTATTCATGCTATGGTTATTAACTTTTTTGTTCTACAATTGGGGCTAAGGCTTAAATAATAGTACCATAGTTACTAATTAGATTAATTGGAGTGAAGTTTAGAGTCTATAGCAATTATACTATATCCATTAACTCATTATTTTAGTTACATAGGTCAATGAAATTCTAGAGACTGAAGAATACATGTTTACCCATCCTGATCAGATCACAGGAGGAGGATCAGGGGGACAAAGTTAGCATACTAAACTATATGTTTAACTTCTTGGGTTTAAGCTTCATTAGCTCCTTGTTTTGTTGTTTATTTAGTATTATTATTTATTTGGATAAGGTTTGCATCTTTCGTATTTGGATTTTTACTTGTTATGTTTGATTTTGTAAGATACACTTGTCATGTTTTATGCTTGAGACTAGTGGCCTTTTCAATTGTCCAATTTTTAATTTTTATTTGGGATGAATTTTACTCTTCCCTATGTATAATTTTTCCTTTTGTCCCAGTTTCACTTTTGGTTATGTGAAACTATCAATGCCGGGTGCTTATGCTTTTAAAAAATACCATTTTGAAATCACACACAATGTGTGCAAGATTACATTAAGTATATTTATCCTATTCCGAAATACAACTTACCTATTTTTTATTCGCATCCCTGAATTGTCAGATATATTAGGAATCAATTCACGTATTAATATTCAGCCTCATGTGCACAACATTTGCACTAGGTCAACTTATTAATAATACTATATTTATATTATATTCAATAAATAAGAGAATTTTAAAAACTTGTGAGAATAATGAACAACATATTATGAAACGTGAAACATATAATGAAAGCAATTATAAATTCAATGAAAATTATGACCTGTTAACCTTAAATGCAATGAAAACAACTAATTAGACTGCTTACAACCCTCAGCTCCGCACACGTCACAAATGTAAATGATATAAAGAGCATAAAATCAAGGCCTAAATATGAAATAATATGCATAGTCAACATAAAATGAAAACTATAATTAAAGACATAAAAATGAAATAACAATGGGGCTAGAGGGAGAGAACCATAAACTTTAGCTATTTCCACGTTAGGGTCTTCTTCGCGTACAATCGACATTTCAATAGTCGGTTGAGCGACCATTCGATTCCCTTGCTGGTCGACTCTGTCATATAATTTGTTTAGGCTATTATTGACATAACTATGAGATTGGTTACACTCTTCTTCAAAAATTTCTAGAAAGGTTGAAAACTTGTTCAATTGCGATAAAGTATTTGCTACAACATCTCGACCAAGTAGTGGGTTTTCAATAATATTGCGTATAAAAAACGTACTTTCTATTAAGTCGCGGACATGCTGCTTTCTCTTCTTAGTTGCCATTACAAATTACTACTATTAACAAGACTATATCTCACAGATTGTGCTTATAGCAGTCAATTCTTTGATCACCAATTACTATATGATCTTTATGTTTTTATTTATACTCCTACCTTCGCCGCCTAAATCTACCCATTTATCCCCACTCTCAGCCCCACTCATTCGCTATGTGTAACCTCCTCTGCCACTCATTAAAAAAATGAATAACAAAACAAATAATTTTAGAAACTGCCCCATACGTGCTTGCATGTGTTAGGAGGTTGAAATGAAAGGATGGTTCATGGCGCAAAGATCAAGGGAAATGGGGAGTATTTTTATTTACTTGAAAAGAATAAAAGAACACACATATCTAGCACAATGAATTTAATGGACCTTATTAGAATTCCAACTCAACATACAAGAGTCCATAATCATGATTTCTTTATCTCATTGTGTTGTATGCAGTTGGAGACTATATACATACTTTAAAAAAAAAAGATTTTATTTACATTTTATTGAATTTATCAAATTTTTTTGGAAAACTTCTCTAGCAAATTCTTCATGTGTTACAAAATTATTTTCATTTTAAACTATTATTCTTATTAAAGTTTCGTTCACTTAAAAACAAGAATAAGAAATCTTACTTTTCGAATACTTTTCCAAGTTTTATTCTGCAAAAAGATATTTTTCTTTATTTTTTGGTAAATAATTATTTTCATAAGTTAAGTGAATATAAGGCAACCAAATACTTACTCCAATTTTTGGGGAAAATAGTTATTTTCATAAATCAGGAAAAAATAAGTCAATAAAAATATTTTCCCTAATTGTTTTAGCAAATATTATTTTACAAATTAAGAAAAAATTCAATTGAAATATATTCATTATTTTTTGGAAAATAAAATTATTGTAAATTAAGTGAATATAAATCAATCACCATATTTCCCTAGTTTTTTCTCTCAAAAATAAACAATTTTCAATATAAAATTATAAACAAAAAATTTCCTTTTTGCGACCCAAAATACATATTATTATAAGTAAAGAAAATATAATCAAATCTTATAAAAATAATTTGCACAATTATCCCCTTTTGCAGTGTATTTTTAAAATCACACCCTAAAATTTGTTTTAAATATAATATGGACCCCAATTATGTGGAAATATTTTTTTAAACTTAAATCATTTATTTATTTGCAAATGCCATATGGGAGCAATACACTTAAAATAATAAAAAGTGTCTTGTTACAAAACATTTATCATTTTTGAAAGTAAAAATTATAAAAAGAGGGAGAGGAAGAGCAACAACGCAGCAAATTGGGCAACAATCACCGTAAAATTAGTACTCCAATTGTACTACATTAGCATATGGCACGTGTGCATGGGACCTATCTACCAAAAAAAGAAAAAATTCATGCCTAGAGCCCAAAAAAAAAAAAAAATTCCTTGAATGCTCAAGCTATTGTTGAAGTTTCTAGGCAAAAGTTCAGAGTGATCCAAAGCAACACGCTCTATGATTCAAGAATTTCAAAGAACTTATAAAATTAATGTTGATTTGGACCAACATCAATTTAAATCTAACACAAATCGTGCCCTCCTTCATCGTCTTCAGATGGCCTATGTAATTACGTGCACATCATCACGGCTAGAAAGATGGAGTAGCCAATAGCCCTCCTAGCTGTCATAATGCCAGAGGCCTAAGGACACAGTAAGGGAAGTGAGAGTTGAAAAGCAAGGCAAAGTTGAGAAGCGGAGGCCCATTATTTCTAAAATTTTGGCAAACGGTCCCCAAATTTTTGCATAGCTTATTGGTCAAGTTCAAGACCAAAAAATTTTTGGCGTTCATCACTCCAATGCATGGGCCAAAAATACCATGTCATCCACTCACTTGAGTGTGGTACCCTATGCCACCTGTTGATGGTGAAGGTCTTCCTCAAGCTGGGCATCCAATTGCCCATCGCTTCTTCTGTCCTATACTCCTCAAGTGGGGCATCATCTCGCTCATTGCACCTTCTGTACCTTTAGCCCCTAAGGGGTTGAAGATCGCTAAGTGCGACCCTAGGTTGGTCGCTACACCTTTAGCCCTTAAGAGGCTGAGGATCGCTAAGTACGACCTCAGATCGGTTGCTACATCTTTAGCCCCTAACGGGTTGAAGATCGATAAGTATGACCTAAGTCAGTCACTAGTAAGCACGATCCTAAGCTGGTCGCTACTCCTTTAGCCCCCAACGGACTGAGGAACACCAAGCACAACCATGTGCCGGTTGCTACACCTCCAGCCCTCAAGGGGCTGAGGATCGCTAAAGCACGACCCTAGAGTGATCACTACACCTTTAACCCCTAAGGGGCTGAGGAACAACAAGCACGGCCGTGTGCCGGTCACTACACCTCCAACCCCCAAGGGACTGAGGATCGCTAAGCACAACACTAGGCTGGTCGCTATACCTTTATCTCCCAAGGGGCCTAGGAACACTGAGCACGACCCTGTATCGGTTGTTACATCTCCGATCCCCAAGGGGCTGAGAATCGCTAAGCACAGCCTTAGGTCAGTCGCGACACCTCTAGTCCCAATGGGCTAAGGATCGCCAAGTATGGCCTAGGCCGGTCACTGCACCTTTAACCCCCAAGGGGCTGAGGAACAACATGCATGGCCCTGTGCCAGTCACTACACCTCCAGCTCCCAAGGGCTTGAGGATCGCTAAGTATAGCATTAGGTCGGTTGCTACATCTTTAGCCTAACGGGTTGGGACCGTCCTTGAGTTGGGTGTACTCACGCTCAATGCTCTTTCTTCGCCTTTTAGGCGGTCCTTGAGCGGAGCATTCTCTCACACAATGCTCCTTGAGCTGCGTGTCTTGCTGCCCCACACTCTTTATGTGCCTTTAAGGCCATTCTTAAGCTGGACGTCGCCTCGCTCAATGCCTCTTCCATGCTTTTAAGGTCGTGCTTGAGCCGAGCATCCTTCAGCCCAGTGCTTCCTAAGTTTGGCAGCCCCTCACTTAATGCCCCTTCCGTCGAGGCGTCTTTCCACCCAGCACTTGCTGAGTTAGGCGTCCTCTCATCTACTACTCCTTATAGGCCTTTAAGGTCGTTGATAGGCCTGCAGGCTTACGATGGCGTTGTGGCAAATCAAGGTCGATCTCACAGAGACTAAATGAAATTACTGTGCTATAATCTTTCAAGATATGCGAAGAGAATCAAAGTTTGATATTGAAACTAAATTAATCTAGTATCTAATCAATGGATAAATAATCAAGGAGTTATACAAAACTAGCAATCTCCCAATTCATGCATCAATCAAGCACTTCTTCCGCTAATGGTTGCTTTAAAATCGATAATCGAATCATCACAACCCTCTTTCAAGGTGAAGTAAAATATCTAAATCAAATCAATCATCAATTTTCATGGATTTCTCGATTACTTTAGGTTCATTAGGCACACGATTATCAAATCAATGGTTTCTCAATCCGTAATTCTCTTTCAAGACATCATGCAATTAAGTCAAATCCTATGATTCTGGTATTTGAGATATCACCTTTCAGTTTTTCATCCAAATACCCACAACATGCAAGAAAGTGATCAAGTTTCTCACAAAATAATAAACTTCTAGAATTTGATAAAACAATCCGATAACTTCGAAAGCACCAAATGATATCAACACAAGATCAAGAAACTAACAAATGTTTTCATAAATCCAAATCAAACAACAAAGATAATCAAAATTACAAAACATAAATCTAAATTTAGAAAAGAGAAGAGAAGAGAAGAGAAAAGAGATGCTCAGCCAAAGAATGTGCTTGAACCGTCGTGCAAGCCCGGAATGGAATCCTTGTAAATCTTTACTTCAACTCACTCGCTTTTCCTCTAAAATCTAAACTCTAATCCTAGGTAGAATGATATGGAGAATGGAAGATGGGATGTATGCTTTCTGCTGTGACAAATGGCGTATTTATAGGAAAACCCAATCAACCTCAGCCACACGATGAGGGAAAACGAACAGGCTGGCTGTTATGCCAATTTCTACAAAATATCATCAACAACACCAAACTCGAGCGTAAAACAGAAAAGGGAGTATAAATTATCACATAAGGCACATAATTCTTCCTAAAATGCTGCAAAATAACCCTAAAATGATATACACATTAAGCGCTCATCAAACTCCCCCATACTTAAACTGTTGCTTGTCCTCAAGCAAACACTAAATAAAACCAACAAAGGGAAATGCTTCTTAGGGCTCAAAGCAGTGATAACCTCCTTGAAGTAGGCAAGCCGTAGCATATCATAAGTAAGAACGACAATCAATGGCAACCCCAAATAGTGCACAATACATTTCAAAATTAGGAGGAGAAGATTTTCGAAAAAGTATAAGACCACAAACTCGATATCGAGCTTGATCATCCCCAAAGAACCATAAAGCATGTCATGCAAGCTTAAGAGATTGTAGAGCTAAATGAATTGATAGAACCTCACTTTGAGAAAATGTGAATCACTCCCACTCATGTGCTTAAAATATAACATAGGTTCACTCAAGACTCATTCCAAAGATGCAATCTACCATGAGCTCATAAAGACTCTCAAATTCTCCACCACTAAAATGCAATACTTGCTAGACAATTATGAGGACTTTGATAGGGTTGTAATGGGGCTATGGGTAAGGTAAGAAGGGCAACAAATTTGCTAGGAGTGGTGGAGCTGAAAGCCAAAGATTATGACTACGTACCATCTTCACCCGACTTTTCACAAAAATACTCCTCACACCAAACACCAATATGTATCAAATACACAAAATAACCCCCGAGTTGGTCGAATATGCAAAAAAGTGTTGAAATATAAAATTTATACCAAATCCTTGCATTATTTTTGTTTCTCTTTTTTTTTTTCTTTCAACATTGTGCTTGTTCTTGATTTTCTTTTTTTTCCTGCTTCTTTTCTTTTTTGCCCTTTTTTTACTTTTTTAAAATTTTTTTTTAAAGATAAGAGAAGGATTATGGCAAGAGAAATAGTACACTTTTCAACACTATTTCTAACAACTCGTAAAATTCAACCCAGATACCATCAAGGGAAATGTCGAATAAATCCCTCAATTACATACAGATAAACCGTACCCAACAACAATGTCATTAGTGTCCATCACCTACTCCTAATCACTAATGAAACTCTATAGTCTTGGCTAAAAAGAATAGAACATATAATCGGGCAAGGTTCAATGTTATAGGTTTACATCAAGAAAAAGAAAGATCAAGGCTCAATGGGTAGCAAGGGATAAATCATGAAAAGGTGGCTATTTGACTAATGTAGCTCATAAATTCAAAGAATACCTCAATCATATCGCCTAAACATGCATGCTAAATATAATCTTGAACAAGAGTCAAAGCAAGTTCTAGAGATGCAACATAGAAGAGTCACACACATGAAAGTAATAGGAGACTAAATATAATGATTAGTCCAAATAAGGTACAAAATCTCACGGGATATCTATCAAAGTCTTATTAAGCTCATAAAATGACTCTCAAGTACCAACATTAGTGCTAATGATTCCAAGGAATAACAAAGTTCTCAATCAAGACAAGGGCCAAAACAAGAAATATTTATAAAACCTTCAAAAATTTGTAGCACCAAAAAGGATTACACATCAAAAGTTACTCAAGCTTATAAAAACTATTTTGCCTAAAGAATTATCATTGGAGGGAATCTTAAATCAATCACACTATCCTTACATGCAATCCTATATGCAAAAAAATACAAAACAAATGTAAAACACTAATGCAAACCAAAAGAAACCTAAAACTATATGCAAACTAATAACCAAAATGAAAGACATAAAGCTACCCTTCCCTCATGCTTAAATAAAGCATTATTATGCAAAGGAAAGAAAGTAAGAGATGGGAAAGGAAAACAAAATATAATGATCTCACCAGATTAGGTGCAAAGTGCACCTAAGCTATACGGCCTCGTAATAACCGGGGCACATAGAGCATCAGTCACTCCATCACAATATCAAGACTCGGCTTATCAAAGTAGATGCCATTAAAGCACGTAGAAGCTTATCAAACTACTGGGACCAGAATTTTGAAAATACAAGGTAAGAGGCAATAATGAAAACCACACCAAAGAACATAAGTGTCCTCTTAACCTTATCAATGACCATAGAAAAATCATAAGAAGGATTAAAGAATGTAATCCACATGATTTTCCTAGGCAAGTCTCCTAGGCACATGCAATATGGGTCAAGTGAGGCATTATACCAACTAAAGCAACCTAGGGAAAAAAACTATCAACATTCCCACCAAGCACATTGAATATTTTAACCTCATAGCCCAAATCAACGTTAGCATCAAAAATCATAGGATTTTCTATGGGCGTGTTAGTGAAATACTTAGGGGAAATAGGGAGTAATGAACAAATAGGTGAAACATGGAAATGATCAAGAGAATTAGGGAGAACATTATCATCAAAACCAAGGTTAGGAGATTCCTCATGCATAACACATCATGTGACCCCTCCGAAAGAGTCTCAACTAGATCATGCACCTTATCTAAAATATCTTCTGACTCAAAACATGCATCAGCAACATCAAACCTAGCAACTACCCCAAAAGGCTCACCTCCCTTGAGCCCCGTGCACTGAGCCAAAGGAAAGAACGAGTCAGGTAAGGATAGGACAACATTAGTATTGTCCCATGGTGATACAAAGTTTGGTTGCGCATGGCATGCATAATGAGGACATGAATTTATATCATGGTCAAAAGAATTACAGAAGCCACACCAAAAAGGAGCACAATAAGATCTAGAATAAAAAGCGCAAGGATCAGGAAATGAATATCTAGAAACACGACTAGCCTTCTGAAATTTAAATGAATCCCAAGCAATCCACTCAAGCAAATACCATTACTCATTAACATTTTTATCATGAAAACCCCAATACTCCAAAAGAGTTCGAGTTTCGGTATTCACACCCTCATTGACAATGTCCAATATTTTCCATTTACTCAGACAATAACCACATTGAGCAACAAAAGCATTTAATCGCTTAAAATACCTCCAAAACAATTCATGCTGCTCAAATTGGGGAAAATGGAAAATTGCCATTATTTTTTTTCCTCAAAAAATTTTTATTTTTAAATTTTCACATTTTTGTTCCGTTTTTTTTGGCCTTTTTTTTAACAAACAAAAACAATATGCTTAGTCAAACCTATCAGGAAAAACCCAATATTCGACGCTAGTCCCCGGCAATGGCGCCAAAAACTTCATAGGCCTGCAAGCGCGCAGTGGTGTTATAGCAAATCAAGGTCGATCCCACAGAGACTAAGTGAAACTACTGCGCTATAATCTTTCAAGATATGCGAAGGGAATCAATGTTTGATATTGAAACTAAATTAATCTAGTATCTAATCAATGGATAAATAATCAAGGAATTATACAAAACTAGCAATCTCCCAATTCATACATTAATCAAGCACTTCTTCTGCTAATGGTTGTTTTAAAATCAATAATCGAATTATCACAACCCTCTTTCAAGGTGAAGTGAAATACCTAAATCAAATCGATCATCAATTTTCATGGATTTATCGATTAGTTTAGGTTTATTAGGCACACGATTATCAAATCAATGGTTTCTCAATCCGTAATTCTCTTTCCAGACATCACGTAATCAAGTCAAATCCTAAGATTCTGGTATTTGAGCTTTCACCTTTCAGTCCTTCATCCAAATACCCACAACATGCAAGAAAGTGATCAAGTAAACAATCCAACAATTCCGAAAGCACCAAATGATATCAACACAAGATCAAGAAACTAACAAATGTTTGCATAAATCCAAAATCAAACAACATAGATAATCAAAATTTCAAAACATAAATCTAAATTTAGAAAAGAGAAGAGAAGAGAAAAGATATGCTCAGCTAAAGAATGCACCCGAACCGTCGTGCAAACTCGGAATAGAATCCTTGTAAGTCTTCACTTTAACTTACTCCCTCTCCCTCTAAAATCTAAACTCTGATCCTAGGTAGAATGATATGGAGAATGGAATGATGGGATGTGTGCTTTCTGTTGCGAAAAATGGCCCTATTTATAGGAAAACCCAATCAACCTCAACCACACGATGAGGGGAAACGAACAGGCTAGCTGTTATACCTCCACCACAGACCATGGCATCCACCACGGCTGGCCGTGGTGCCCTCTGGTCACTTTGTCCTGTTAATTCTGGTCAACCCGAGTTGATTGTGTATGCTATCCTAGGTTATCGATGATATATACCCGGGTAAACCATATCTCTTGCGAATTTTTGGTCAATTTTTATGGGCCCTTACGTCCTTGCACAATTCTTCATTGATTTTTATCACAAACTCGGGTTCTTTTAGCTAATTTCTTCAAAATATCATCAGCAACACCAAACTTGAGTGTAAAACGGGAAAAGAAGTAAAAATTATCACATAAGGCACATAATTCTCCCTAAAATGCAGCAGAATAACCCTAAAATGATATACACGTTATGCGCTTATCAGTCGTCCTTTGGTGGGGCATCCTTTCACCTAAATGCTCCTTAAGCTAGGCATCCTCTCGCCCATCGCTCCTTCCACGCCTCTAAGGCCGTCCTCGAGTAGGGCATCTTTCCATCCAATGCTCCCTGAGTTGGGCGTCCTCTCGCCCACAACTCCTTATGTGCCTTTAAGGCCATCCTTGAGTGGGGCATCCTTTCACCCAAATGCTCCTTGAGCTAGGCGTCCTCCCCTAATGGGACGTCCTCTCACCCAGGGCTCCTTGAGTTGGATGTTCTCTCGCCCACCGCTCCTTCCGTGCCTTTAAAAACCATCCTTAAGTAAGGCGTGCTCTCGACCAACACTCCTTAAGCTAGACGTCTCCTTGCCCAATGCTCCTTTCGTGCCTCTAAGGCCGTCCTTGAGCTGGGCATCCTTGAGCCCAACGCTCCTTAAGTTGGGGGTCCTCTTACCCTATGCTCCTTCTGTGTCTTTAAGTTCGTCCTCGAGTGGGGCGTCTTTTCACCCAACGCTCCTTAAGCAGGGCGTCCTCCCGCCTAACATTGCACACGCACCTTTAACCCCAAGGTGCTTAGGCCGACCATAAGCAGGGCATCCTCTAATCTAGCACTTCTTTTATACCTTTAACCAAAGAGAAAGAACAATGAGCAAGTTCAAGCCTCAATACACACATGAGGAGGACATTAATTTCACATCCCACCTACCCACCGCGGAATGCGTGTCGGTAGAATGTGAGATGCTAAATGATTCAGAAAAATACGGGCCCTATGCCCTATGATCATCCACTATGGCAATGGGCCCAGGCAAGCTAAGTCAGGAATCACACATGAGTTTGGGCTAGCAAAAGAGACCCAAATAGGTCAGAAAGAAGGAAAATGGTACAATGACCATCCTACCCCTAAGCTACTCTTGTTATAAATATTAAATAGACACTCCCATAATCTCCAAAGGCAGAGGGGGATGGATCCCCAGACTGTTAGGACATATTTCTCTTCATTTATATCATGATGATGCCAGCCATTTATTTCCTATTTTTTCCTCAAATGTCTCATCTTTAAAGTTTCAATCTTCTCTCACGCTTTCTGATACCTGACTTGATTGTTGGAGGGGCGAGCCTTGAGTTCGAGTCTACCTTTTTTTCAGGTCAGGAGCTCCAGGCTGAGATAACTTCAAAGGTTGTCACGCGTAAGTCCACTCTTCTGACTCATCATAAAATTTAATTTCTCCAGAAACAATAGTAATTTATATGTTTTGTCAACTTAAAAGTCATGGAATTGTACTAAAAAAATCGTTGAATTTTTTAATTTAAAAAACTTCATAATTTTACGATTGATAGATAATTGATTATAACCCATATATATAGTTATTGTAATTACAAAAACTAAAACCTGCTCACATGCATTATGCGAGATTAAGAGTACTAGGTATAATTGAAAACTATTAGAAACTTGGTATGAAATTATGCTAGAAATTTCCATGTCTTTCATATTATGCCACGTAGGATTTTAGTAAGTTGTAAATTGAGTTGGGTGTTGCTTTTTGCTCAGTAGTTGCATAGCTATGCTAAACCTTTACCAAATTAATCCCTTACAGTTATGTTAGACTTCCAAGTTTGGTGATTTTCTCAAGAGAAGGCTGTAGGGAAGTAAAGAAATTGATATTTGATAAAGGGTGCTTATTCACCTCTATTTCTTCTCATTCATGTTTGATACATGTCTTTGCCTTTTATACAACATAGCCTGCTATCGCTATTTTGGCCAACAAGCAATTTGCACAATTCAACTAGGAATAGAAAAGGAGTGTACAAAATAATATTGAAAAGATATGATACAGTATATGATAAATTCTATCCTAACAACCCCCTCAAGTTGGAGCATGTAAGTTAATAGTACCCAACTTGTCTTTTGGAAATTGAAATTGCACTTTGCCAAGTGCCCTTGTGAAGATATCAGCTGGTTGATTCTTGGTGCCAACATGTAAGAAAGTCAGTATTCCTGCTTCCAGCTTTTCGTGGATAAAATGGCAGTCGATTTCAATGTTCACTCTTTCATGAAACACTGGATTGCGTGCTATATGCAATGCGGCTTGGCTGTCACAGAAAAGCTACATAAAATATGTGAAAATGCCCAAGGATGCTAGGAAAGATCTGATCCATGCCAACTCACTTGTAGCAAGCGCCACGGATCGATATTCTGCATTAGCTGAAGATCGAGATACTGTGATCTGCTTCTCGCTCTTTGTAACGCCCCCAATTTTAATGCCTAGTTACTCTAGCTTAATCCCTTATTTACTAATGATTTTGCAGTGGAAGTCTTTAAATTGGAGGCATTACCGCCATTTCATAACGGAACAAGGCTACCTGAAACTAGCTGTAACACTGTGTTATCCACGTCATCACCTTATTCACCAAACATTGGAAATAACATACATTCAACAACCTGTTTAACCCATAGTGCACTTGATAACTTGGCATATCAATACCAGGCACCAACCGTCCTAATGTCCCAAAGTATATACTCACTGTGAGCGCTTGGTTAGTTAACGTTCTGCAAGACTGCAACCTTCGCTCATTTCTTACTACCTTCTGGCTTGCCAGGAAGGGAACTGTTCATTAGTCCTTTACCTAAAATAAAAAACACAAAAACATTCGAAATATGAGTCGAATCTCAGCACGTATACTCTATGCCATAAAACAGACTTTTACTATAACTAGTTAGGCGCCCGCATTTCAAAACATTTTATTTTGCAAACAGGAGAGAGAGAATGTATGAGTGAAGTTGATTTGCCGGTTATTATCAAGAAGTGGACCCCTGTTGACGTTCTACAGTGATTTTGAGATAGGTGCACACCTCCTAGGCTGATCGGAAAGCCTGAGTTCCAGCCGTGTGGGTAAATCGAAGGGCATAAGCCCTGATGATTGATAATTGATGGGGGCCACTTGCTTATGTGACAAAACATTGTATAAAATGATTCATTATATGAATATCATATTGATTTTGCATGGTTTTGAGAAACATGTGAGTTTTCGAAGAGTACAGGCGATGTACGTACCTGATCCTTGAGAATCTCTCCCCGTTTTATTGAAAATCGTTTGCTGGCAGTTTGAAGCGACAGAGGTAACCTCAGTTCTGCTCCAAATATGTAATTCTTCGCGATTAGTGCAAGATGAAGAAATTTTTTTAAAATTCTTGCCTTAATGAATAATTTAAAGTCACTTAACTTTCCTTTTATTATTAGCCCAACAATTATTATTAACTTAATTGGTTCCATTTTGTTTTTGTTCATCTCCCTCTTAGTGCCAACGTTAGGCTTTTCGTGAATGTTAAAGTAATGTAGCGGTGTAACTCGTTTTGAATTGGTTATTCACGGTGTTATCGCCAGTACCATTCGAATTATTACAGAAAGCTCGTTAAAACCGTTATTACTTCGCGCTTATTAAAATTAGCGACATTATCAATCATTGTTATTATCGTTATTACTATTGTTATTAGTAGTAGTAGTAGTAGTAGTAGTAGTAGTATTATTATTATTATTATTATTATTATTATTATTATTATTATGGAATTGAGGCTATCTTTACCAAAGTTTTTATTAATGATATCATTATGGTTATTGATTTTTTTTCTTTAATGAATCGTAGTTAGACATTAAACTTGGATTACGATACGGTTTAAGGTGACTTCAAAATTTTGGTATCCCAATCATACAATTATCATTAGGGAAATAAAACCATATAAGTATGTTATGTTAGTAATTTCGAATCCACAAAACTAATTGTTCATTTCCATTTCCTTTAATAACCAATCCTACAATCTCGCTAACCCCATGCTTGGTTCACAATTTTCAAACCTAACCACTATATCTTCCTTCATTCTCATTTTCACCATCCTCAATTGGAAAGTAAATCTTGCCACAAATTTATGTAACAATGTAATTCATATGCCTATATCTCTTTATTTTCGTTCGATTATCGCCAAGGATTTGTTTAAACATTACTAAAGCAACCCAATTGAAATTTGACTCCATCCAACATCTAAACCCCAATCACCCACTCATGACAAATACACATATCCAATATACAAAGTTATAACACCAAATTTTTATTAATTGCATTCAAATATTCATTATAATTCACTTAAAACCACCAAATTAACCATAATCAAGCTTGTATTTCCTTTACTGAAATCACAACCTTAATCACCAAGTCATGATCATAAATTCACACACACATTAACCTTATACACATACGCACCTATATATGTTTAATTAATCAAGCAATAAACCTTAACCCATTAAGCTCATGACCACAACTCACCCATCCAACATCTATTTCTCCTTACTGTCATTCAAGTATGCACTAAAATTAATCCCACATCACCAAAATAATGTAATCAAGCTAAATCTTTAAACCCAAACATCACATCCTCAATACCATGTTCATCTCCAACCTCATTTCATCCAATTGATTTCATAACCAAAATTCAAGAAAACTATAATTTAATAGTCATTCAAGCTAAATACATCATCATCTACAAAAATTGAATCGCAAACAATCAAAACCCAATTTAGGAGAGGTTAGGGTTTTCACCTTCCTACATCAAATTAGAGCAAGAGCAAGGAGAGGGGGACGGTGGTGCCAGTGGCTGGAGGTCGGTGGACGGGCGATTGGTGGCGAGTCAATGGCAGCATGGCTGGCCTGTGTTTCGGCAGAGGATGGCGTGGCTATTGGAGTAGGACAAAAACAGAGCATAAGGGAGGGGGAGAGTGCGACCAAGTTAGGGATTTTATGAGTCTTGTATTTGAAAAGGGGAGGAGGATGAAGGATAGGTTCAAGGATTGTGTTTAAGATAAGCTGAAGGGCGCCACTCAAATCAATCCTTGGGCAAATTCCTTCACTCTTTCTAGGATACAGAATTGAATCACCACCTAGAAGAGTTTAAGAACCTAGAACACCACTTGAGGTTGCCAAATCTCAAGATATAGAACTAGGCTTTGTCACTCGCTTTGAAGGAACACTCAAAGCTCGATTTGTATTGCTTATGCTTCAATCAAATTGGGTCCTCACAACCTTAACCTATGGCCTATTTATACTAGGGGCCTTACATCATGAAAAGGCATGAAATACACAAAAAGGGATGAAAGAAAAAACAAAGAAACAAAGCTGAAAAATACATTGGATGCACCAAGGGTGAAAAGGTGTGTCTCTAGAAGTCTCCTAGTGTGAAAAGGATATAGCAGCAAAAAGGGATCCATGCACCTCTTAATTCACACATTCAAGCCTTGCTAGAGAAGTAGAAACTCAGCTTTGTAGGAGGAACAATGCACCAAGGCCAAAATGAGGGAGGAAGAACCATGTTCACACGTTTGGCAGTAAGTGTGTTCACACTTGCAGCAAGCCCAACTTCCAGAAGGCATATCTCTCAGAATACTCAGTCAAATTCGATGATCTTGGGCTTTTTGGAAAGCTCTGAATGTCTAGTTTCCAGGGAATGTTCATGTTCTGCAATTGGAGCATCCGACCAAATGTTATGGTCCAAATAGTGAAGGCTATCCAAACTGCTCTGGGCTAAAATACCGTGTGCTTGTGGGCCTAATTTGACCAACCAAATGAACTCCAATTTAGGTGTGGTTGGTCTTGTTAGAAAGCTTATTTCCGAGGCTTGAAGGATGTGAGAACCATCAGAATTTTGGTCCATTAGATTTGGCTGAAAACAGGTGACAAAAACCGAGTATGAAGTGGTCGAACTAGGCGTGAGTTCTTCCGACAGTGTCGCGGCTTTTCTGCATAGTATAGCAAATTCCTTGGCCTCTTTGAGCTTGATGAGATCTTCCTTGAGCTGGGCAGAAGGAGTAGGAGCGTGGGTAGGATGGTCTCCATCATTCTCCCCGGGCAGGTGAGAGTTTGTCCTCAAACTTGGAAGAGGTTCATCTTCAAAGTAAGGACTAAGATCGGAGATGTTAAATGTTGCAGAAACTCCATAATCTCCGGGAGGGTCTACCTTATATGCATTAGGACCGACCTTCTCAATGATCTCGAACGGCCCATCCGACCTAGGCATCAATTTGGATTTTCGCTTGGAAGGGAATCGTTCCTTCCTGAAGTGGATCCACACCAAGTCTCCCGGTTGAAAGTGTACCTGCTTCTTGTGCTTGTTGGCGTTTTGCATGGCCCCTTCATTGGCTTTAGCAATACTTTCACGAACTTGGGCATGTAGATCTTTGATTTCCTTTGCCCTCTTCTCGGCATCCCAACTAAACTTGGTGGGAGTAGGAATAGGAATGAGATCAAGGGGGCTCTTTGGATTATGCCCATACACCACTTGGAAAGGGGAGAGGTGGGTTGTCTTACTTGGAGCTCTATTGAAGGCAAACTCGGTGTGGGGTAGCATGTCATCCCAATTCTTGAGGTTTTTCTTCACAAGGACTCTAAGCAAGGTGCCCAAAGTCCTATTGGTGACTTCCGTTTGGCCGTCAGTTTGTGGGTGACATGAAGTGCTGAATTTGAGTTTGGTGCCCATCTTGCGCTACAAGGTTAGCCAAAAATGGCTAAGAAACTTGCTATCCCGGTCGGACACCATGCTCTTGGGTATGCCATGTAGCCTAACAATCTCCTTGAAGTATAAATTGGCAACATGTGATGCGTCATTGGTGGTATGGCAAGGAACAAAGTGTGCCATCTTCGAAAAGCGATCTACTACCACCATGATAGAGTCCTTATTCCTTTGGGTCCTTGGAAAACCCCTGATGAAGTCAAGGCTTATGTCTTCCCATGGAGCTTGAGGAATTGGAAGAGGGGAGTACAAGCCTTGTGGAAGAACATGGCTCTTGGCCATTTGACAAATAGAAAACCTCTTCACAAAGTGTTCAACATCCCTTGACATATTTGGCCAATAATAGTGCTCTTTTAATATAGCACAAGTCTTCTCTATGCCAAAATGGCTGGCTAGAGCTCCACCATGAAGCTCTTGGATGAGGAGTTCTCTAAACCCATATTTAAGAATGCATAAGCGTGAGCCTTTGAATAAGAAACCATCCTCTATATGAAACATTCCATGAGGGTGTTTAGAACACTTCTCTAGGATGTCTTTGAAGTCTTCATCATTGGGATACAAGTCTTTGACAATCTCAAAGCCAAGAACCTTGGTACTTAAAGTAGAGAGGAGTAAGTACCTACAGGAAAGTGCATCGGCTCCTTTGTTAAGTTTTCCCGCCTTGTGTTGGATGATAAAATGGAAGGATTGAAGATACTCTACCCACTTGGCATGTCTTGGGTTGAGCTTGTGTTGACCTTGGATATACTTTAATGCCTCGTGGTCGGAATGGAGGATAAATTGTCCTCCCACTAGGTAGTGACGCCAATACTCCAAAGCACGGATGATGGCATAGAATTCTTTGTCGTAGGTGGAGTATTTCCTCTTAGCTTCGTTTAGCTTTTCACTAAAGAAAGCTATTGGTCTCTTCTCTTGGGATAGGACAACTCCAATCCCTACTCCGGATGCGTCACATTTAACTTCAAAGATCTTTGTGAAATTTGGCAAGGCTAGGATGGGAGCACTTGTGAGTCTCCTCTTGATCTCTTCAAATGCATGTTGTGCTTGCTCAATCCATGCAAATTCCTTACCCTTTAGTACCTCGGTCATGGGAGCTACAATGGTACTAAAGCCACGAACAAATCTTTGGTAGAATGATGCTAGGCCATGAAAACTCCTCACTTGAGTGATGGAAGTAGGAGTTGGCCACTCTTGAATAGCTTTGATCTTGCTCTCATCTACTTGAATTCCTTGGGCGGAAACAACGTAGCCTAAAAATATCACTTGAGAAGTGAAGAAATGACACTTTTCCAAATTCCCATACAACTTCTCTTGAGATAAGATCTTCAAAACTTGGTAGCGATGATGGGCATGCTCCTCTTCAGTCTTGCTATATATCAAGATATCATCAAAATAGACGACCACACAATGGCCAATCAAGGGCTTTAGAACTCCGTTTATAAGCCTTATGAAGGTACTAGGGGCATTGGTTAGCCCAAATGGCATAACAAGCCATTCATATAAACCTCCTTTAGTCTTAAAGGCGGTTTTCCATTCATCTCCCTCGAAAATCCGAATTTGGTAGTAGCCACTTCTAAGATCAATCTTAGAAAAGATAGTGGCACCATGAAGCTCATCAAGCAAATCTTCCAACCTTAGGATAGGATACCGGTATTTGATGGTGATTTTGTTGATGGCCCGGCTATCCACACACATACGCATGTTCCATCCTTCTTGGGTACAAGGAGGGTGGGCACGGCACAAGGGCTTAGGCTTTCATAGATCAACCCCTTAGATAAGAGATTATCTACTTGTCTTTGAATTTCTTGGGTTTCTTTTGGGGTCATTCGGTAGGCCAGCTTGTTTGGGAAAATGGATCCTGGGATAAGGTCAATCTTGTGTTGTATGGATCTTGGTGGTGGAAGGCCATGGGGAATCTCTTGTGGGAACACATGATGGAAGGTTTGTAAGAGAGGGGTGAGTAAGGGGTGTGAGGGTGAAAGGGGTTTTGGCTCATCTTGTAGCAGGATCAGGTCTTTGAAAAGTTCAAACTCATGGTGTTGGGATTTAAGAAGGGTGGTGAGAAAGACATCCAAATGGGGGTTGTGTTTGGGTTTTGTAGTGGAGGCGGGTTTGAGAGGGGTGAGGGTGATTTTCTTTTGGTCTTTTTGGAAGGAATAAGTGTTCATCCGGCATCGTGGATGACACTTCTATCAAACAACCAAGGTCTTCCCAATAGGATGTGACAAGCATCCATGGGAACTATATGATACCATATCTCATCCTTGTAATGCTTTCCTATGGAAAGGGAGATGAGGCATTGGTGAGAAATTTGCATACCTTTGCCTTGATTCAACCATTGGATCGTGTAAGGCT
This sequence comes from Carnegiea gigantea, assembly GCA_029747015.1. Classification (NCBI taxonomy): domain Eukaryota; kingdom Viridiplantae; phylum Streptophyta; class Magnoliopsida; order Caryophyllales; family Cactaceae; genus Carnegiea; species Carnegiea gigantea. The sequence goes on along the minus strand of JAKOGI010000527.1, from coordinate 295,317 downwards.
TAGGATGAGGTGTAGCCTGAAGCTTGGGCTTATCTACCATAGTCTTGGAGGCAACATTTGTACAACTACCTCCATCAATAATAAGGGAGCATACCTTCCCTTCAATAGTGCATCTTGTTTGGAAGATAGTTTCTCTTTATTCCAAATTATCTTGAGTGGCAAACCCACTCAATGTTCTTCTAATGACAAGCAATTCTCCTTCATCGGGACCTTCTTCCACTTCTTCTAAATTTTCCAAACAATCTTCTCCTCCTTCTTCTTGTTGAGGCTCCTCAAAGGCAGCTTGGTATTCGGCTAAGGAGAGAATCCGCTTGTTAGGGCACTCGGAGGCAATGTGTCCAAGGCCTTGACAACGGAAACAATGAATCTTGTCTTTGGGCTTCGGAGGCTCTTTTGTGGAGGGATTAGGGGTGGTAGGGGTATTTTTGAGTTGAGGAGAGTTTTGAGGTTTAGGAGGAAAGTAGGAAGGCTTTTGAGTGGGGTAAGGACGGGGAGTGGATTTGGAAAGGGGGCTCTTTCCCTTAGATTTTCTTTGTTGCTCTACCTTATAGGCAAGAGAACTCAAGTCATCTAGGGAGGTGTAAGGATGCAATTCAATGATATGAGCAATGGATTCATCCAAGCCACTTAGGTACCTTACCATTGTTTAAGCGTCATCTTCTCTCAAATTGCATTTGAGGAGGAGTTGTTCAAATTCCCGGGTGTAATCTTCAACGCTCTTGGAGCCTTGTTTAAGATGATGGAGCTTGGAGTAGTTGTCTTGGATGTAATGGGAAGGAAGGAACTTGGATTTGAGTTTGTCCTTCATCTTGGTCCAAGTTCTAATCTTTCCTTTGCCATTCCTTGCTCTTTTGGCCACGAGGTTCGCCCACCATATTGATGCATATTTCCGGAGCTTAAGGCCAACAAGCTTCACCTTCTTATCTTCAGGCACTTCTTTGTACTCAAAGATTCGTTCAACAGTTTAAAGCCAATCTAGGAAGTGATCTGGGTCTAGTTGGCCTTCGAATTTCGGAATATCAACTCGAAAATCACCAAGACCACTTTCATGTCTCTGTCGGGGTCTTCTGGGAGTATCCTCTTCATAATTAGAGTTAACAAAATAGCTTCTCTCTTCTCTCTCGGATTCATCCGAGTCTTCTTGAGTGCGTGAGTGAGAAGGGCTTCGGTTCCCTCTTCGTTTCTCCTCCAAGAGTTGGGCAAGTTGAGTTTGAAGGTACTTTACTTGGGCTTCCAACTCGTCAACTCGCTCTTAGGATCGGCTTGAAGACATTTTTTGTGAGAGTGTGTGGGGAAAAAGGCTGATTTTTGGATGAATGGAGGTGGCACGGTCGTGTGGAGAGGCACGGGATGGCCGTGCTGGGTTGCTGATTTGAGGATGGCTAGGAAAATAGGGGGCACGGTCGTGCCTAGGAGCACGGGGTGGCCGTGCCCAGTTTCTGGCCTTGTTTCTCACGGTTTTGCTGGTTCTGTGTGTTTTGTGTTTTGGCTTATGGAATGTGTTTGGCTGCAATCTTAGTCACTTGACAACCTTGGCTCTGATACCAAATGATGTATAAGTGTGGACCCAAATGACCAAACTAGGGATTTTGTGAGTCTTGTATTTGAAAAGGGGAGGAGGATGAAGGATAGGTTCAAGGATTGTGTTTGAGATAAGCTGAAGGGCGCCACTCAAATCAATCCTTGGGCAAATTCCTTCACTCTTTCTAGGATACAGAATTGAATCACCACCTAGAAGAGTTTAGGAACCTAGAACACCACTTGAGGTTGCCAAATCTCAAGATATAGAACTAGGCTTTGTCACTTGCTTTGAAGGAACACTCAAATCTGAATTTGTATTGCTTATGCTTCAATCGAATTGGGCCCTCACAACCTTAACCTATGGCCTATTTATACTAGAGGCCTTACATCATGAAAAGGCATGAAATACACTAAAAGGGATGAAGGAAAAACAAAGAAACAAAGCTGAAAAATACATTGGATGCACCAAGGGTGAAAAGGTGTGTCTCTAGAAGTCTCCTGGTGTGAAAAGGATGTAGCAGCAAAAAGGGATCCATGCACCTCTTAATTCACACATTCAAGCCTTGTTAGGGAAGTAGGAACTCAGCTTTGTAGGAGAAACAATGCACCAAGGCCGAAATGAGGAAGGAAGAACCATGTTCACATGTTTGGCAATAAGTGTGTTCACATGTGTAGCAAGCCCAACATCCAGAAGACATATCTCTCAGAATACTCAGCCAAATTCGATGATCTTGGGCTTTTTAGAAATCTCTAGATGTCTAGTTTCCACGGAATGTTCATTTTCTGTAATTGGACCAGCCAAGCAAAAGTTATGGCCCAAATAGTGAAGGCTGTCCAAACTGCCCTAGGCTAAAATACCGTGTGCTTGTGGGCCTAATTTGACTAACCAAATGAACTCCAATTTAGGTGTGGTTGGTCTTGTTAGAAAGCTTATTTCCTAGGCTTTAAGGATGTAAGAACCATCATAATTTTGGTCCATTACATTTGCCTGAAAATAGGTGACAAACACCGGGTATGAAGTGGTCGAACTAGGCGTGAGTTTTTCTGGCATTGTCACGGCTTTTCTGTATAGTATAGCAAATTCCTTGGCCTCTTTGAGCTTGATGGGATCTTCCTTGAGTTAGGCAGGAGGAGTAGGAGTGTGGGTAGGATGGTCTTCATCAGAGAGGGGTTCACAGGTTTGGGAGAAAAAGGTGGGGGGAATTCGGGTTTAATTTGATTTATTTTAAATTTTGTTCTCTTCTTTTTTGTTCCCCTGCCCTTTCATTTATTGACAACTAATTTCTTTCTAGATTTTTCTACATCTTTATCCTACCCATTTTATTTTTATTCCATTTTTTTTCCCCATTCATTACATATATACATATATATGTAATTGAATTAATATTTTTGGCTAAAATTAATAAATGAAAGTATACACCTTTTGAGTGTAAAATTTTGGGTGAAACATTTTCAAATTAGCCATTTGATAATTATGCTAATGTTTATTATGTGGGCATTCAATTATTTATTAGCACTTGAACGAATTATTTATGAGCATAACAAGATCCATTTTGAGGCCACGTCGTTTCAACCTGTGATGTACAAATATATAAATACATATACATAAAATGCTAAGTTGGAATGCAGTGCCCAACTTGTTACTTTGTGACTAATATAATGCAATGTAATTAGCATGATTTTAGGTTCGGGCCGTTACAGCCTTCCCCCCTTAAAACAAATTTCGTCCTCAAAACTTGCAGTTTAAAAGAGACCTTAACCATACCTCAAATAGGTATGGGTACTTGCTTCTCATGTCGTCCTCAGTTTCTTATGGGGCCTTAGCTGAAATATGGGTGGCCCATAAGACCTTAACCACGGGAATACTTTTGCTACGAAGTTGTTTAACTCTATAGTGCAATATTTGTATAGGACATACATTAGATTCTCTCCTACCTCTACTAGATCTATCATGATGACCTTATTTGAATCTAGAACATACTTTCTGAGTTGTGAAATGTGAAACACATTATGCACATGCTTAAATTCCATTGTAAATCCAACCTGTAAGCCACAGGGTTTAACCTACTGATAATTCCTTAAGGCCCGATATATCTAGGGCTCAGTTTGCCACTGATATTAAATCTTTTTACTCCCTCAATTGAAGATATCTTTAAAAACACCTTTATCTCCTACTTAAAACTCTAGTAGTCTTCTCCTTTTATCTACATAACCCTTTTTTCCCCCCAGCCTTGAGCCGCCTTGATATGTTTTTGAATCTTCCTTCTCAGTTCAGTGGTCTCCTGAATCGACTCAAGCCCTAAGGTTAATGCTTCTTCGAGCTCACTCCAATGCAATGGGGTTCTGTACTTCCTCCCACACAGTGCTTCAAAAGGGCTATCTTGATGGTGAATTGATAGCTGTTATTATAAGAGAATTCTACCAATGGTAAGTTATAATCCCACTTTCCCTGGAAGTGGAGCATGCAAGCTCTCAACATATCCTCTAGGTTTTGATTCATTCTCTCAGTTTGCCCATTGGTTTTAGGGTAATATGAACTACTAAAATTTAATTTGGACCCCCCTTTTATTATTATTATTATTATTATTATTATTATTATTATTATTATTTTTGTGTACAGAGCTTGCCAGAACCAAACTTGAAACCTTTTTCTCTATAAGACACTATGTTCCTTGGTATGTTGTGTAGTTGAACTATTTCTTTGAAATACAACTGTGCTAATCTTTCTACACCCCAAGTGTCGTAAATTGATCAGAAATAGGTAGATTTGGTGAGTCTATCCACAATAACCCAAATGACATTTTTTTTTAAAGCAAAAAGGGCAATCTCATAATAAAATCCGTTAAAATTGAATCCCACTTCTACGTAGGACTTTCCAAAGACCCCAGTTTGTACACTCGGTGTTGATGCTCAGTCATTATCTCTTGACAAGTTCGGCACTTCCACATACTCTACAATCTCCCTCTTTAGGCTATTCCACCAGAAATATTGCGTTAGATCCCTAGACATTTTTGTTCCTTCTTAACCCACTAAATAATGAGCATTATAAGCTCCTTCTAAAATCTTTCCTTTCAATTCCTCTTTGTTGGGAACAAAGAACTGGTTTTGAAACCTTAAGATTCCATTCTCATGTATCATAAAGCCAAGTGATTTCCCTTATATGACAGTCTGCCTCAGTATCTTTAGTTTGTTATCACCCTTTTGACTTAACTTAATCTTCGCTATTAGTGAAGATTGCACCTTTAATGCTAATGGCAACCCTTTTCTTGACCCATGTGATGCAACTTCAATGCTCATATTTTCAAGGTCCCTAAAGACGCCAGCTTGGGTAATCCTTATTGTATTCAAACTATGCTGGGCTTCTCATCATGGGACCAGTCAAAAGTTTGCTAGATCTAAATTCGACATTAAAGGTGGACATATCCACGAATGAGAGTGACGAGGATGGTGGTCAAGTGAGTCATTACCCGTGAAAGAAATAACCAGTGAAGTTAGGAATGATTAATAAGGGAGGAATTGTCATAGGATGGCTAAAGCAAATATGGCTAGGAGTTTTCAGGTATCCAAGAATAGAAAGTCACTAGCATTATGGTTTGTAAGTACGAATTACGAAAGAGCCAACAGATAGTCAACAGTTCCTGAGACATATCAATGATAAATATAATTATTCAAGGCATCTCACTTAGGTTGGGTAGTTAAAAAGTTGACTTACAGATCGAGTTGTATTGTTTATAAAACATGAAATGAAATAAGAAAGGATATTCAGAATAGGAAGATAAGATTCTTCGCTTGCTTAAATACTTTTAACCAAAGTTCTGATTGCTTGACCAAGCCGTTTAGACCCTCCACTTGAATGGAAATGAATTTGGATTTTTGAGCTCTAGCAGGAATAAGAGGGTGAATTGTTCATATAATTGTGATATTAAAGTGTGGTTGATTGTTAAAGTCAAAAATATATTACCAATATTATAAGAAATAGGATAATCATGATGTCCAACATAGGGCAATAGATAACGACAAAAGAGAGTTTTGAAGGAAAAGAGTTGACCCACTTTAAACGAGAAAGATGATTCAGTTACATTTAGGTTCAAACGTTGAATTACATATAGGATAGTAGTAACGGAGTTTCATCAAGATGACCGTCTAGCCGCCATCAATCTAATAAAGCTGATAGATGAATGTGGATTTGAACGAGTAGAGTTTACAATAGGCAATATCAAACAAGTTTAAGTAAGATAACAAAATTCCATAGAGAAGTTCAGAGCCTATAGTTTGAGGAATGGAATTTAAAAGCAAGAAAATTGGTGAGATTACAACAGTCATTGTTCACTCACACTAGTAGGAGCTTAAATGCATCTCTAACTCAAAACAAGTTATACGGGTTCACTACCATGAATAAACAGGATGCAAGATATCTACACATAAATATGCCATTAGCGAAAAATGAAGAGGAATTTGAAAGTCAAAAAGTATTAAAATGTTGACAACTTCCTAAAATCGAACAAGAATGGATTCAATATTTAGCAACAAGTTTCAATGACATGGCAGAGGATGCTGAAAATAGATACGAGGACTCTTGGGGAACCCCCTAACTTCCAAAAGTTTGAAATTAAAAGAAGAATCAGATAACTTTGAAAGAAAGCAAAGTCTAAAGATGAGACAAATCAACCAAAAATAAGAAATAATAGAAATAATAGCATTAATGCAAAAAGCAAATTAATCAGCAAGGTTTCATATACTAATTAAGATCTTCTAGGCAAATGCTCAAGGAGGAGAGGGGGTAACATAGCAAAGAGGCGATGTCGATACATAAGTCGAGATGATTAAGGGAGAAGTTGATTAATGACTAAAAGTACTAAGAATGTTACTGATGTAAGATTTTAATAGAAGGAATAGATGACAAATTTCAAAACGATGGGTAGCTAAAATATTACCGTAATGCAAATGGAGTGAAAATAACTATAAGCATAAACAATTTAGGAAGGGGGAGCAATAATAGTAAGAAAGTCCCCAATCGTTGGTTACATAGAAACCAAAACATTGCGCATAAATTCAAAAGTCAGACTACTACGAAAATAGCAATCTACATAGTAATTGGATGTTAAGGGCAAGAAGGATCACGTTACTATTGAAATAATGGTTGTAAAAGGTAAGCTGAGTAAAGATAATTAGTGAAAGCAAGAGAGACATAACCCATCTTAATGATAGGGACTCCCATTCAAAATTAATGTCATAAGGAAATTTAGTGAGGGAAAAGGTATGTAATGAAGTTTTACTGCGGTGATTAAAATAGTCTTGGCAAAGGTTAGTGTGAATGAACAGGAATTGCAAATTAAATCATGTGATTGCATAATAGGGGGTGGCTAGCTCTAGGTGGTAACTAAGGAGGACAAGAAAGATGCTAATTTATGCAATGATATCCGACAAGAGAGGTACAATGTTAGTTGGCCAAAGGTCACTATAAACTCATTTGCATTAATACAAGGACTCATGTGGCTAAAGTTTCAAGGGTTTGACATGCTCAAAAGAAGGTTACTTAAGTTTCAATCTGTATGCAGGCATCTCACAAATCTTAGTACCCCACAATCCTCTATGGTTGTGCCTGAACTTGTATCCTAGTAATGCTCCTTTGAATTTGACATTTCAACCTCACCAAATGCCCTAATTAGTCCAACCTATATAACCATTGTAATTTATTATGCTTCTCCAAATATTATTTATCTCCCCAAATCTTATGTACTCTGGGCAAAAATGTAAATTATGACTTCTAAAATTTCTGGTATACAACAGGAATAAATCTATCCACATATCCGACATATCCTCAATCCCTTTTTCCTATAGTTTCACTTATGTAGATAATCGTTTTTCACCAAAATGAGCATTCTCAAAATTGTGGACCGTCACTCTCACTACTTTGATGAGTCTAATATCTAAGTGTCCTTCCTACTATTTGTTTTGTATTTTCCTTTTTTATCTAGTCCTTGTTAATCCTGAGGAGCGTACTTACCAAATCACCTGATGCTCCACAAGGTAAGATCTTCTCCACTTAGTTTATTTTACGCAATATAATGAGTATTGCTTGACCATGAACATCCATGACCCAATCCAACATATTTAAGAGAAATTACTTATACCGTCTGCTTAAAACCTCTTATGAATATCTTGGAGCTAAAAACCACCCTTAGCAATTTTGAATGTGCCCTTAGAGATTGTTCTAACCTCATAATAAGGGTGAACGTTATCGACCCAACCACACTGTAGAATCTTGAATCTCTAAAAGCGTTTTCCCCCACACATTTCTAAAGTTTGCAATGCTTATTATCGCCTAAATTGAGGCATATTTGTTTATATGATTTGGGTCAACGATCCATAATTAAAACGTCCACCAACATCCCAAGTCTAAATATCCTCCATTTCTTCATTACTTACTACATCCATCATTGCAAAACATGCTCTTAGGTGATAGTGAGTTGTACACACCTAGCACTCAATAGCCCCACAAGTTCACATATTTTGGAGGCATATTTAATGATAACACTCCTTTGTATAACACCTTATCTTATCGCAAACAACCCATATGATATTAAGTAGCACACCATAAGCTACTAAATTGCCAACAACTAATTCATTATACTAAATTATTATTACTAAACATCCCTAACGGTGTGACAGGCCCTTATACATCGGCCTCATTGCACCATTGCAATGGGTATTTCGTACTAATCTGATCCATGAATATTGCTACATAATACATTTCGCCAGTTTAGCAAATTGGTGTAGTTTGGTATTGCATTAATCACATAGGAGTTTACGAACGTCACCTTCTTATCATGTCTTAAACATCACAATACCCAAACGTTAAGTACTTCGATACGTCTTAATAAAAACTCTAAATTGAAGTCATCCTGGTAACTCAAACGGTAACCTGAAACCACACAAAACTATCGCTATGAGCTCGGTATACTTCTTTGGAATACATACGTCACCGGGAAGTTAACCTGATGCTTCCTAATTCTACGTTGATAACGATGGAATTCCTAAGATGTTATTTAATGTCGTTGGCCTAAATACCAAAGGCTAAAAGCTAGGCAAATGTTTACTAAAACATCCTCATGATGCACGCATACACATGAATTCCGAATCAACATCTCGTTTCACTAGTCAAACACAACTCATAGGAACCCCAATAACTCACAGTGGCCCTAAACATGGCTCTGATACCAAACTGTGACGCCCCCAATTTTAATGCCTAGTTACTCTAACTTATTCCCTTATTTACTAATGATTTACAGCAGAAGTCTTTTAATTGGAGGCATTACCGCCATTGCATAACGGAACAAGGTTACCTGAAACTAGCTGTAACACTGTACTATCCACATCATCACCTGATTCACCAAACATTGGAAACAACAAACATTCGACAACTTGTTTAACCCATCGCACACTTGCTAACTTGGCATACCAATGGCAGGCACCAACCGTCCTAATGTCCTAAAGTATATACTCACTGTGAGCGTTTGGCTAGCTAACGTTCTGCAAGACTGCAACTGTCGCTCATTTCTTACTACCTCCTGGCTCGCCAAGAAGGAAACTATTCATTACTCCTTTACCTAAAACAGAAAACACAAAAACATTCAAAATATGAGTCGAAACTCAGCACGTACACTCCTATGCCATAAAACAGACTTTTAGTTTAGCTAGTTGCGCGCCCACATTTCAAAACATTTTATTTTGCAAACAGGAGAGACAGAATGCATGAGTGAAGTTGATTTGCCCGTTATTATCCGGACATGGACCCCTGTTGACATTCTGCAGCGATCTTGAGATAGGAGCACACCTCTCATGTCGATCGGAAAGCCTGAGTTGCAGCCGCGCGGGTAAATTGAAGGGCATAAGCCCTTATAATTGATAATTGATTGGACCACTTACTTATGTGACAAAACATTGCATAAAATGATTCATTATATGAATATCATATTGATTTTGCATGGTTTTGAGAAACATGTGAGTTTTCGAAGAGCACAAGCGATGTACGTATCTGATCCTTGAGAATCTCTCCCCGTTTTATTGAAAATCATTTGCTGGCAGTTTGAAACGACAGAGGTAGCCCTAGCTCTGCTCCAAATATGTAATTCTTTGCGATTAGTGCAAGATGAAGAAATTTTATTAAAATTCTTATCTTAATGAATAATTTAAAGTCACTTGACTTCCCTTTTATTATTAGCGCAACAATCATTATTAACTTAATTGATTCCATTTTATTTATTTTATTTTTTTAATTTTGTTTTTGTTCATCTCCCTCTTACTGCCAACGATCGGCTTTTCATGAATGTTAAAGTAATGTAGCGGTGTAACTCGTTTTGAATTGGTTGTTCACGGCGTTATTGCTAGTACCATTCGAATTATTACGGAAAGCTCGTTAAAACTGTTATTACCTCACGCTTATTAAAATTAGCGACATTATCAATCATTGTTATTATCGTTATTACTATTGTTGTTGTTGTTGTTATTATTATTATTATTATTATTATTATTATTATTATTATTATTATTATTATAATAGAATTGAGGCTATCTTTTACCGAAGTTTTTATTAACGATATCATTATGGTTATTGATTTTTTTAAAAAAATACATCGTAGTTAGACATTAAACTTGGATTACAATACGGTTTAAGTGACTTCAAAAACTTGGTATCCCAATCATACAATTATCATTAGTGAAATAAAACCACATAAGTATGTTATGTTAGTAATTTCGAATCCACAAAACTAATTGTTCATTTCCATTTCCTTTAACAACCAATCCTAGAATCTCGCTAACCCCATACTTGGTTCACAATTTTCACACCTAACCACTATATCTTCCTCCATTCTCATTTCCACCGTCCTCAATTGTAAAGTAAATCTTGCCACAAATTTATGTAACAATGTAATTCATATGCTTATATCTCTTTATTTTCATTCGATTATCGCCAAAGATTTGTTTAAACATTACTAAAGCAACCCAATTGAAATTTGACTCCATCCAACATCTAAACCCCAATCACCCACTCATGACAAATACACAGACCCAATATATAAAATTATAACACCAAATTTTTATTAATTGCATTCAAATATTCAGTATAATTCACTTAAAACCACCAAATTAACCATAATCAAGCTTGTATTTCCTTTACTCAAATAATAACCTTAATCACCAAGTCATGATCATAAATTGACACACACAATAACCTTATACACATACGCACCTATATATGTTTAATTAATCATCAATTAACTCATCTAAACATTAGCATCTCAACACAATTAACATAAACTTCATTCAAGCGATAAACCTTAACCCATCAAGCTCATGACCACAACTCACCCATCCAACATCTATTTCTCCTTACTGTCATTCAAGTATGCATTAAAATTAATCCCACATCACTAAAATAACATAATCAAGCTAAATCTTTACACACAAACATCACATCCTTAATACCATGTTCTTCTCCCACATCACTTCATCCAATTGATTTCACAACCAAAATTCAAGAAAACTACAATTTAATAGTCATTCAAGCTAAATACATCATCTACAAAAATTGAATCACAAACAATCAAAACCCAAATTAGGAGAGGTTAGGGTTTTCACCTTCCCACATCAAATTAGAGCAAGAGCAAGGAGAGGGGGATGGTGGTGCCGGTGGCTGGTGGTCGGTGGACGGACGACCGGTGGCGAGTCGATGGCAGCATGGCTGGCCTGTGCTCCGGCAGAGGATGGAGTGGCTGTTGGCGCAGGGCAAAAACAGAGCATGAGGGGGGGGGAGGGGTTCACAGGTCTGGGAGAAAAGGGTGGGGGAAATTTGGGTTTAATTTGATTTATTTTAGATTTTGTTCTCTTCTTTTTTTTTCCCTACCCTTTCATTTATTGACAACTAATTTCTTTCTAGATTTTTCTCCATCTTTATCCTACCCATTTTATTTTTATTCCATTTTGTTTTTTTTTTTCATTCATTACATATATACATATATAGGTAATTGAATTAATATTTTTGGCTAAAATTAATAAATGAAAGTATACACCTTTTGAATGTAAAATTTTGGGTGAAACATTTTCAAATTAGCCATTTGATAATTATGCTAATGTTTATTAAGTGGGCATTCAATTATTTATTAGCACTTGAATGGATTATTTAGGAGCATAACAAGATTCATTTTGAGACCACGTCGTCGTTTCAACATGTGATGTACAAAAATATATATTATATATATATATATATATATATATATATATAATATATATATATATATATATATATATATATATAAAATGCAAAGTTAGAATGCAGCGCCCAACTCGTTACTTTGTAATTAATATAATGCAATGTAATTAGCATAATTTTAGGTTCGGACCGTTACACTTTTCTAGGAAATTGGTGGTCCGCTGAGCATAACAAAATAGCCTGTGAATAATTTGCAAGATACAGGACATGTTCCCCAATCTGGGTCCACAACTTTAACGCATAAATAATTCTTATGGTTAAGATTATACCAAATCTCGCAAATTACTCATGTTGCACCATTCTAGGATTTTGTAAAGATTGTTATTATAATAGTATAGATATAGTTGTATACTGTTTATTTTAAATGGTGGAATAGTATTTTTTTTTTTAAAGAATATAGAACTTCAATCCCAATGATTGAAGCAAAGACATGTAATATTATGAAAAATAAGAATTAGAATAAATTCAGGTTGAAGAAAATGAAAGAAGATAAAAAAAAGAAATTTTTAGTTAGACCTTAATCCATGGAAGACCTCTTCCTTGCTATATTTGGATCCCCATCAATTCAAACAAAAAATAATAAAAAATAAAAAGTCAAATATAAACATTCAAATAGAAAAAGACGAAAGGGATGAGCAAGAAAATGTTTGGATAGACTTCGATCAGTGCAAACTTCTTCCTTGTTGTATTTTCATCCTTATGCATATCTCTTTTTTGATATATTTTGATCCTTATAAATTGAAAAAGATGATAAAAAGAAAAATTGGAGTATTTTAGAATTGGATATAATCATCAAACTTTTTAAAGAATTGTTGGTGGACCTTACAAAAATTATATTTTGAGAGAGAAAGAGAAAATATTAAAAGGGAGAATTTGTTGTAAATAATGTGTAAATATAAAGTAATAGTGTCAATTAAGTTAAAACAGCCAATAGATTGAGAGGGTTGGGGGGAGAGGTAACATGGGTTTGTGGCGGTTGGGGGGAGGGGGATTATTGTGGAAGATTATTGAAATCTGTTTAGTTATGTATAGTTGTGATTAAAAATATATTTAATTATGGTATCTACTATAAAATAACAACAAAATCTTTCAAACTGCAAAGATATAGAACAATGTCAATGTGTTTGTGCAATGATCCTTACCATAATTTTCGTTCTTTTTTATAATTCTATCCTAACAAAGGCTGAATTTCAATTTTGTAAATTGGCCTCACGGTGGAGAAGGGCTGTGTTCTGGGCGAGAGAAGCTGGGTTTCAGAAGGCCTCGTTTGAAGCGGATAACATTGAAGTTGTCTCGGCAATGCATGAATCCCATGAGATAAGACCTAATATTCAAGCCGGAGCTTCAATGTTTGATTTGTTTAACATTTCTCTTGTTAAAAGGGAGGCTAAAGAGGCTACCGATAACCTACCTAAATTTGCTCTCATGTCTAATGGCTTTGATGTCTAGGTGGAGGAGTGCCCTCTATTTCTTCAGGACGTGATAACACCTGATATGAAGTAACGGTATTTTCTTTCTTCTTCTTCCTCCAAAAAATAAATTAAACCACCCTTTATTTAAGAGTCAAATGAGATAATTGTCGCTGCTAGTGGTTCTTCTCCAATCTAAGAGCACATAGAGTGGGGTAAAATAAGGGCTAGCAATCTAGGAAGTTTAATTGTCTCCTAAGGTTTCATAAAAAGGTTCAGATCCTTCAGCTTTTGCCATGAGTGTTGAAACTATTGTATACAGCGCTTGCATGCATATCATAGATCACATGACCTATTTCTATTCTCTAGAAGTTCTTACAAATTTATCAACCCCAATTATCAAAAGAAAAAATGATTTTGAGTATTCACTAATGATTTTGCAGTGATCATCGTTAAGCCCAGCAATACTAACAAATATAAGCCGACGATAAAAATCATTAACAACAAAATAAAACCATACAAAACCATAAAACGAGTAGACAAACTATATTCTTAGCTTAATCCACGAGCTACAACTGCAGGTAAGCTTCAACAAATAGGTAAGCGTAAAACTACTTAGTCTTGGCCTTTAATTTTAGGTATTACAAATGGCCGCGAGGCACAAGTGACTTTCAAATCTAATTCCAAAAGGGGTGGCTAGGCACGTAGGTATAAACTAGCTAAAGCTTCATAGACGTTCATAACTCCACGAAATTGACGTGATCAATCCATGTTCATGCAAATACAACAGAGCAACTTGACGAGTTCATGCCTACTAATGGATCATATGACTAGGAATGTAATCCATAATCTTCTTACTGAATGGAAAAAGGAAAGGGGACTGATGATGAGTCCCTACATGACCATTCGTAAAATATTCAGGAAATTACGATAACAAAGCGGGAAACTAAGAAGCATTCGATTATTTGCATAATCTGCTCTTAGTCTTAGAGGGCGACAGGGTATCTGTCAATGCAGCTGAGCCAGGGATTCCTGTTTGGCTTCTTGATACGCCTCACCGATTTCCAGACAGCACTGTTGCATTTGAATCCTGACCCAAATGCAAGCTGCCAAACGCGGTCTCCTGATCGAACTTTCTCCTTAGCCTCAAGGTAGGCCAACTCATACCAAATGCTGCTGCTTGAAGTGTTGCCAAATCGATGCAGAGTCATGCGCGATGCTTCCAGGTTCTCATCGCTCAGCTCCAAGTTCCTCTGAAGCTCATCCAGCACGGTTTTGCTGGCTGCATGAACGCAGAAATGCTCAAATGCAAGTTTGTAATCTGGTATGTAGGGCTTTGTCGCGTTGGATGATGACTGCAGTCCAGACTGGTCAGAACCATGAGCAGTCTTGTCTTGTTTTCCGCCAAGTAGATTCCTCTTAATCAGAGTTGTGAAGAACAGCAGCTGCTCGGACAATGGCAGCACGAGTGGTCCAAGAGTGGTGATGTTGGTTTTGAGTGCATCCCCTCCGATCTCCATCAGGTCGCGGCTCACCTTCAACCCTTTGAATCGCTGCGCGTCTTCCTCTTGATACACGCACCTGTTCATACAGATTTGGTCAATGCAGCTCAAGTTTTTATCGTATGTTTGTTTAACTGTACACGCTGCTTACACACATTAGGTCAATGCATTTCACGCTAAGTCATGATTATTTGTTTTCTAGTGCACTGCATACGAACGCAGACATAGTAATTCGTTCCAACTTGGTTAACCAAACTTGAAGTCCGGCTTGTGTTCAGCAAAAATGTGAAACTAAGCCAAATTAAGTTCTAATTAATTACATAATTGTAGGATTGATGCATAATGAAGCTCGAAAATAGTCAATGGCATGTATGTGAATTTATATACCTGAAGCTACGATCATCGGCCCCCTTGTGAGTGCGAACAATATGCTCAAGACGGTACTTAGCACGTGGAAAATCACGGCGGCGGTTGGAGAGCAGGACAGCTGAACAACCCATGCGGAAGAAGCAGTTTGGGACGAGCATGGAGCGGTCTCGACCGGGGTACCAGTTGTAGCCCACCATCTCAGTGCTGACCACAACTGCAAAGTTGTTAGGGTTGGCCTGAAGCATGTCTCGAGCCAAGTCGAGTGCGATGATTCCGGCACTGCACCCCATGCCACCGAGGTTGAAGCTCAGGATGTTGCCCCTCATCTTGTAGTGGTTAATGATCATGGCCGATAGCGATGGGGTCGGGTTGAATATACTGCAGTTCACCACTAGGATGCCCACGTCCTTGGGTCTGATTCGAGTCTTTTCGAATAACTCGTCCAGAGCTCCAAAGATCACCAGAGATGCTTCCTCTCGCCCTTCTTTCATGGTCGACGTGTTTTCCTTTGACATGATGGATCGGGGCACGTACGTCTCGTCTCCGATCCCGGATGACTCCACGATTCGCCTCTGGAACTCAAGGCTGTCCTCATCGAACTTGCCTGATTGTCGAGCCAGCTCAATGAACTGCTCCTTAGTCACCTGAATTCATAATAGTTAAGTATCATAATATAATTAAGCATATAATATAATTAAGCAATTAATATGAATTCTACCGTACGTAAAACTAATTCATGATCACACAAGTAAACATAGTTAAGGATTACACTACAAGTCTGGAAGTAGGTAGTAGTTTAACTACGATTATATGATAATATGAATCCAACATCACACACAAAGATTTATGCGTGAAAAATTGAAATTAAATCTTTTACAGCAACTCTTAAAGACGTTTCCAATTTAATCAACAAAATTCCACACAAATAAGCGCATATTAAGAACCACGATTCAAGATTAAAAGTACTTAATTAAGTAGGGTAACTACGCACGTACCTTGAGATCATCGCTAGGCTTGAAGCAGGCAAAGTCAAGAAGGTAAATAGGTCGAGGACGAGACATGAAGTAGAGAGACAAAGTAAAAACAAAGACACCAAATGAAGCAAGAACAGTGGCGAGATCATAGTCCCAGAGCCTCTTCCACAGCTCTTCACGGCTAAGACTTCCAACTTGGGCACTAAACACCAGGACCAACACCGGTATGGTAGCCAAATATATGCCGTGGTTAATGAGGTAATGGTACCCCAACTTGACATACTTGAGATTTACAGACTGCAAAAAGTCCGGGAGGGGCAGCCGTCTCCGAACCCTCACATAGAAAGTCGGAGACCCTGCATCGGGGCCCGACGTTTCAATCCCTCGGTTCACAATCTCCGTTGACAACAAATGCTGCTCCCCCGATGCCGCCATGATTTCCGACTCTACGACCTCAATATGACTTGCTTTTTTGTGCTAATGTATAACACCAAGAGAAGATGGTATTTTATATGCTTGGATGAAATGAAATCCTATATATTAGCTAACCAATAAGAGTTTAATGCAGAGTTAGGAGTTTAATGCAGAGTAGATGCCTAACTGCGCGCCACTCAATTAAATTCGAACGATGGATTAGCTTAGCATAGCTTGCAACACCGACGAAGGCCTTTATTACAACCCAAAAGTGATGGGCCTATTTATAAACGTAATGCAAGAAGAACAAGATAGTTTATAGGTGGAATTGATTTCGTGAAGGGTATATAACTTAATGGAAGTTGGGTTATTTTTGGGGGTTTATGATGAATAGCATGTAGAAAAGTTATTAAATGATTGATTGGGGGGTGGGTGGGGGAAGGTTAATGTTCACACCCAACTACGTGGGGGATGTAGTTGGAACGTCCCAACGGCCATCATTCAATTAATCCGTCATTCAATGGAAGGGGGTGGCGTTGGCTGCATGCCATTACTTATATTTATTGAGTGTGGGTGTATGAATGTGCCCGGGGACAGGTGAACTCTCTCGTATATCTCATTAAATATATCACACATATGACTCAACTGTGCCGTGCCTTAATTTAATTTGCAACTAGCCTCTTCATCTCTCTCCTTTTCTTTTTTTCAGTTTTTCGCATTTAATTTATTTTGGGAAACTAAATTTAGGATTTTCCAAACCAAAAAAATAATAAATACTATTTTATTTTATACTGATCAAATACACTATGATGAGGACGTAACTAAAATATATTGTATCATAACACCAAACTTTAATGTACCGCCAACTTGTATTTACCGTCAAATGTTTATTTCGGTTATGGTTTCGATATAATAACATATATTCTAATGTTTTGTAAATTCTTGGATGATCATTGTACGTAAAATATAAGGAGTTTTCAAGTAGGGATCAATGTAGAATTCTGAGGAAATTGAAAATTCAGTTTAATTTAATGAAATGAAGTTAATTTGGGATCTAGGAAAATGTTGCTTAGGGAAAAGAGGATGCAGGACGTATAATTTCACTAACATTTTGACCCCCGATTCCAACTCAATATTTGCTAGGATTTCTCTTGGTGCAGATTATTGAGAATAAATATATTCAAAGATGGAAGCGCTGATGCCTATTTATAAACGTCAGATTATTAGAATCCAAACTTTCAAAATGTAAATTACATTTAAAAATATAATTTTAATTTGGTTTCTACTGTTTTTGCCAATCTTTTAACATGGCCTACGACTTAAGAGGAGCTAAAACTTTTTCAATTATTACTAATGTACTTAAAACTGACTTTCTAATATGAGAGACAACGAATAAATCAATTGGACAAGAACATTGTCAACCGGCCTCCAAAAAACAGTCTTATGAATGAATTAATATTTACCTAAAAGGTTTTAGAGGTTACTTGTAAAACATTTGTCTTGTGGTGTTTTGCTTATATATAGTATTATACTTTTTAAATAAAAGTCAAACGATGGAATATTACTTACTTAGCATTTTGATGCTAAATTTTTTATATTCTCCCCCATTGATGGGTAGTTTACCTCCTTGATGGGTAGGACTCTAGCTCGAGCTCTCTTTTGAAGAGTTTTAATTATTTAAGGCCCTATTCTTTTCGTTGATAAATTTACTAACTTCAACCTACTTCAACCCACTTCGCGAACTTTAATAAAAAAAATTAACTTCAATCCACTTCAATCTAATTCAACAAATTTCAATCCACTTCAACCCACTTCAACCAACTTTAATCAACTTCAACCAACTTTTAACTATTTTAATCAACTTCTATCCATTATACAAAAAAAAAAAAAATTCAACCCACTTCAACCTACTTGAACTAACTTTACCCACTTTAACCCATTTCAACCCATTTTAACTCAGTTCAATAAAAAATACATATTTTAACCTATTTCGACCCGTTTCAACTAATCTTAACCAACTTCACTCATTTGTAATAATATTCCTTCTTGTCAATCATTTGTACCTTTCTTTGGCACTAGAATTTTCATCTCTACTCAAGTTCTTTGGTCAATAGGGGTCAACTAGCGAAGCATTCAGTCTCATCAACATCTGAAGTAGAAGACCCGCTCATATTGCAATTCCTGTATGACTTTTTCTAAAGCCGTAGCTTGTCAATGATAGTAGGGTGGCTCTTTGTGATCCTCATAGAATGAGAAATTGTCTTACTATCACTCGAGCAAGCTTGTTGGTCACCTTCTGGAACATCCTTAGTAGATTGATAACGCTCAACATTCTTTGGAATATTTGAGTAGATAAAATTTCTCGCAATTATCCGCAAGCACGTAACCACATACACCAAATTTTAGACAACATACCGCATTCAATTGACCAAAGTCCTTCCTCAAAAAAGATATTTCATCATCCATGCACTCATTTTGGAGCCCATCTCCGCCTTAAGAGAGTATTTTATCATTGCCCTAACCATTAAAAAGAAAGTCACTCCCAACTCTAACAAGTTCGTCTTTGAAACTTGGCCAAATAACACTAGTGAAGTTTTCCCATAAAATCTTCCTCTGAATTGATTGAATTGCCTTCTCACCATGCCTTCTTATTTTAAAGCTAATGATAATGTTGCACTGAAACTTGTAAGTAGCTAGTCCATTGTTTCTTTTCATTGGACTTTGATGGTGTGATTTGGCTAATCAGATCACCCTAGAAGGGGTGGCGTGGGTGATTAACAAATAATGCAAATTTATCATAAATAAAGTGCGGAGATTAATTGGGACAAGACACCACAATTTAACGATATTCGACTCTTAACTAGCATGGTCCCCACCTAGTTGAATCATGCATCTTTTGTAGACTTTGGTTCTTTAAGTATAGTCTAGCTCAGCAAGTTAGTCCTTTCAATAAGAAAAATGTGCAATATTTATGAATTCTCATAATAGAAGGGGCTGCATCATTAAATAATAAGAAAGCACTAACAGACAAACAATTGACATGTCAAAAATAGTATTCTCCAGAAAATATATATATATATATATATATATATATATATATGTTATTCTACTCATATATTCATTAGAATGTAATATCTATTATAAATATTAAATATCCCAGATTTTTCAATCAATAAATTTGTCACTTATTTTAAAAAATACAAATAGATGGATAGGAGAAGCATTTGTGATGCGAACAATATCAACAACTACCCGGCCCCACATTTTAGCACAGACAACTATTATGATGATGATGTTACACTACAATCAGTAGCTAATCCATTGTTTCTTTTTATTTGACTTTTCAACGGAAAATCTTTTCGCCAAATGCGCAACAAAGTACAATACAATAAAACTATATTTGATATTAGAGGACCAAGTGCAACACCCCCAGCCCCTAAGGTCAGGAGCGTTACATTTTCATACTCCTTACTTAACTTCTGGGATGAAACGGGTAGAGTTTCCTCTAAAAATGAACGTTTTCAGGCTAAAAGTCTTACAATAAACCTCTACAAAACAACGGAAGCGTATAACATTCTAAAATAAGCTCAACGGCTACACGCCGGAGTTTATAACTCAATGAGCAACTCGCTCTGGTACTTCAAATAATATAGTTCATTAATACAGGATAAATGAAAGATACAACTCAACGGTTCATACAACCGGAGTACTGGGGTTTACATCCCAAAATGTAACTGGTTTTAGCTAAAAAGACAACTGACAAATTAGATGGTTGGCTCACATAGCCTTACAAAGCGATTCCTAAACCAAAAGCACTATATGAACTAGAATACTTGTTTACAAACGTTTATAATTCTAGGAATACATTACATGACTTCGTTAAACACGTAAGACCCCTTCAAATAGCACACATGACACCGTGCAAGCAAGAATAGAATCTATCTTGGCATAAGTAACTTGGTTTCTACTTGTCATAATGCAAACCTAGGGAAAAAGGGGAAAGAATAATGGGATGAGCAACCACACGCTCAGTGAGTATTCCCTGCCCCCTTAAAACCAAAACCGTCATAGGCAATAATATCTTTAATAGTCACATATCACGTGTTCATACTTTACTATCATGTTAGGCCCCTGAATGACTAAATTCCTTTACTAACAAGCAGTCAAACACCTAAGCAAGTAACGAGGTTAAACACAGAACTTTCTTTCATAGGTTATGTGATATAATTCATGATTTATGCTTTATCTATCTAATTCGCTCATACGAGATGCTTAAACACATGAAGTAAAGATTATGCGATGAGCTTTCTCTAGCTAAACATGTACATTCAAACTCATCTGCTCGATGCATTACAAGGATATAGCCATGCTGTGCTTGAGATTTCATTCATACTGCACTTAAAATCTTAATCACATGATATGCATAAAAATCCTTCTTTCTTTTTCTGAAAACACTTTACTTAGCCTCTTTAGGTCATAAAAACACTTTTCTTGGCCTCTTTAGGCTCATAAAGCTCTTTTCTTAGCCTTTTTGGAGCTCATATTCTTAAAAAAATCTCTTTCATACTGGTCTCATAATGACCCTTAAAAAAATTTTCTTTCTGAAATACTTAAAAGGCGAAATGCCGATTGTTTTTCTTACTTATTAGAAAATTACTGTTGACATAAGATCATCATAATGTGTTGATTGGTGAGATCTATTCTCAACCCCTAGTGAGACTGTCGCTCACGCTAAGCTCTTACTCCCGGGATGGCAACTAACTTTTGGACCTTAACCCTCGTCAGGGTCTCTTGGGCTTCCCATTACTGGAATTACTCCCTAGGTTAGGGATTCCCCCATTCAAACAGGTTCACTCCTATCTTATTGTCCCTATGCACAATATCTTAGCTAATTTAAAGCGTATGGCTATAACGGCTAATAACTTTGCTGTCTCTCACAGCGAAATTCTTTTTCATACAACGCGCTCTCTTTTTATTAAATTCCTTATGAATTCCTCCGTTCAAGCGAGTTCACTCTCAAAACTGTATTTGTTTAGTTAAAATAAGCCATCGTTTGCTAATAGTTATGACTACTAATAGTTACAACCATGAAGACTTACTTTTTCAAACACACCCTTGCTCGCAAGATGGAACTTAATGACATAAAAGGGGAGGGGGTTTACATATAACACATTCAAATACTTCATGATCAATCTCAGCAGAATAAGCCGCACATGACCTTGCAATCCACACGATTGCGGTTAAACACAACCCAGGCTACCTCCTTACACAACACCGACCACAAAGGACCTTAAAACTCTCATTAGTTCAACCTCAAGCCATCCGACTACTATCTCGGTTTTCATTTCTATAACCATAGCATATTATCATGAAACCCTATAAAGAAATGTGTAATAGGGCTTATGTACTTACCTAAGCAAACAGCACTATCCAACAGTGCGCTACTACAAGCATATATAGCCACATATACATATACATCTACATTGCCTTAACTTGAAATAACGCTTAACGAACCAAATTCAACTGATCAAGGCATGAAATTTATTGCATTCATAACTCACCTTTAGGAAATAAGCATGTCATACTTATGTCATCTTCAAAACGTAGCTAACCAACTAAACATGTCATTTTCAAAGCATAACTAACCAACTAACATGCCATTTTCAAAGCATAACTAATCAACTAAACATGTCATTTCTAAAGCACAACTAACCAACTAACATGCCATTTTCAAGCGTAGCTTTTACGAACATAACAAGCATCAATTACAAGCATGCATAGGTTGTTTTGAAGCTACTTATAAGCATGAGTTCACTAACTAACCTATTTCGATTCGGAGCATTATTAGGTTAATTCGAAGCCACTAATGAGGCATAAATTAACTAATTATTCAAGTAACGATTCTAATTGCTCACATATCATTTCGGAGCTACTATTCAGGCTTAAATTAATTAATTACACAAGTATCAATTCTAAGCGCTCACGTATCATGTCGAAGCTACTATTCAGGCATGAATTAACTAATTATATAAATATCGATTCTAAGTATTCGCATATTATTTTGAAGCTACTTATAAGCATGTATTAACTAAACTAACATACATCGATTCGAAGCCATTTTCAAGTGTTAATTAACTAAACTAACCTATCTCTATTCGAAGCATTATTAGGTTATTTTGAAGTTACTTTCAGGTATAAAATAACTAGACTAACATGCATTGAATTAAACTGAATTCAGCTGAAATAGAGCATGCTTAAATAGTCATCTTGTTCTCATTTAATCTAACTAATCTTAATTGGCATGCAACATCATTTAAAGGCTAAAATCTTTTTGAATTTACTAATACTTAGGAGGCGAGAAATACCCACTTGGACTCCAAGCTAGAGGACCCGATTTTAGGGCTTTGGGGCTGAATTTTTCATCCCTCTTTGCTGCTACTCTCAGACCCGAAGCAACCCAACCCAGACCTGATTTTTAGCCCTTTATTATTGCTGCTACTGGTGGTTGCCGGAACCGGGCTCAACCGCTGCCGGTTCGCCGGCGTCATCTCTGACCTAGGCCTTCACCCTGGTGCCTTTTCTTCCACTCTCCTCGTCCAGTCTCTCTCTCCTCTAACCGACCGAGTTCGATCTCGGCTTCCAGCAAACAGACGGTGGCCGGTGTGGCACCACCATCGCCGTCGCCCAGCCGCCCGTGTCTCTCTCTCTCTCCCCCCCTCTATGTTGCTCGGTGGTCGGGGAGGTCGGGGCTGGGGTTTTGAGAAGCCCCCCTTGGTCGTGTTTTCCCGTGAAAGAGAAGGGGCTTAGCCCCCTTTTGTTCAACATTTTTTTTTTGGTCAATTGCTAGTGTAATTCGTAGCTGGTTCTCTGAACCCAAATCGATAATATGACCTTTCATCGATTATTTGTTTCTTGATCCTGAATTCGTTAATGCTTAGTCTAGATTCAAGTTGAAACGTCCTAAAATCGGCGTCCTAACTAAATTTGTGGAATGATTAAATTAACTATCGGCACAAATTAGCACGAATTAATCTCAAAATCAATAATAACGATAGTAATTCTTTTTCATAAGATTATCGTTCACATAAGCACATTGATAATAATTTAACTTATATAGTTAATAAAAATATGAATTTTATAACGTAAAAGGTAAGACAGCCGGGTTAACGTAAAATAAAGAAGGCGGGTCTTACATTCTTCCCCCCTTAAAAGAATTTCATCCTCAAAATTCTAAAGCTAAGTTCAGTCATACCCAGAATGCACGCTCACAAACTATGATCTACACGGTATGTTTCCAAAAGGTTTCATTTTGCAATCACTATATCTTTTCAAATCAAAAGGAAAAGGCTTATGGTATCCAGTCTCCTCTTCGCCAATCCTCTTCAAGTGTCTACTCACGCTATTTAGGCGCCGAGGCCAAATCGCATCGAAGAGGGGCAAATGAGTTGGCATGGAAACCATATTGAGCTTGTTTTGAACATGAACATAAATTTTCGATAATCTAGATTGAATCCACTTAGTAAGCAACAACTCTACGTACATGCATTGCTATGAATTTAAGTTTAAAGGAAGGACAATTGGGCAGTTGACTCTTCAAGGTCATATGCAAGTAGTCTCATTCTAAAACATGAATTCAAGTCACTTTTGGGATCACAATGATTAACATGGAGACGCCTGTAACACATTGAGAATAATAGAAATGTCACATAGCACCACATAGCATGACTTAAGCACAGCAGCATCACATAGCATGGCATAGTATCAGCGATTCAACATTCTCAAGCCTAGGAATGGTAAGTATCATGGTACCGTCTAATACGCATGTAGCAAGCAATTTACTAGACGAAAGCATATGTGACCGAAATTTCTATGTTTTTACATCAATTCCAGCAAAACCTTTAGGCGTTTCATTCGTAGCAACTTAGACATGACATGTCAAGGTCGTATGAAGGGGTTTAACTTAATTTGGTTCATTTCAAAACATGAAGATATTAAATCAAACAAAAGTTAAATTATGCCAAGTTAGCAATGACGAAAATTGAAGTAGCACTCGAGACAACATTAGCATCACGTAAGGCTAACAACAGAGCACTGAAGGTCAGGAATCATGAATAGCATGAACTAGCATAACATGTTGATAGGAACAACTTTGAGAAGGAAATGCTAGGGCAAGAATGCAAGTCAATGGTTTTGATAATGGTGTGGCTTTCCCTAAAGTCCCCACTTTGGGACCGATCGTCCCTTAAGTCATAGGTTCATGCAAATGACTGGGTATGCTCCTAGATGAATCCTACGGCCTATGGCTTGTGGGCCTACATGCTTCCGCTGCGCTACTCTGATCAAACATATAGGGGTAAGAATATGCGAATGCAGGTTTCTAGGGTCGTCTCATCATGCTTCAAATACGGACACATGTAGTTACTTAGCTATAACATGGAATCATAGAAGTCATAGAATGCAAACAATGAGTCAGTGGTCATGTCATACTATGAATTACAAAACTTGTATTATCTGAATGACCAAGTCATATAGTAAACCAACTTAAGTCAAGCAAACACCAAGAAGTACAACAGCTTATTCATAAAACACATAACTAGTCATGACCTAATTCCTATAGTGCATTAATGACCGCGTATAATAGATGTGGGTGTCCATATATATGATGACATGACCCTGAACGCTCTACCATGCTACTTTTTTACACATGAGATACATATATCTATGGACGAGATTCATATAAATGTAGCTTTGTTATTATCTAGTCATGCATTACATACATCGGGTTCAACTAATCCAATTACAACACGAGAAAACAGTATTGAAGGGCTGCAAATGGTGATCCAAGAGTCATGTCGTAAAACTAACTACATAAATCAACTCACTCTAACTAACACGGTCCCATGTTTAATCAAATTCAAGTCAACCAATTGCAAAAACTCATTTTGTTGGCATTTGTTCACCAACACATCGATGGTCGCATACAACAATCCTATCTATAGGTACTCTTATGGTCTCACACAGCGCATGACACCATAAATAAATCTTCAAGACATGTGGACGCACGGGTTGTCGTATAGAAGGAGCCCCTAGACGTATATATATATGCGCGCAATCCTCCTTTGCAGCCTATGGTCAGCGGCATGCCCTAAATCCCGTCCAATTTTGGAAGGATTGGCATCCAGCGGCTATGTTTGTTTGAGTATGGTTGACATCAATGGCCTTATAGGTACGTGTTAAATCCTTATGAGGTACACCTATCCTGCAGGTGATCATAGGAGTCTTATTGTAGGTCGCTTACCTTAGTGGAGATCATCTATTATGTACAATTCCAAAGTCTGCTAGGCTCTTTCTCCCTTGCGCTTTCTAGGTGTATCAGGGTTCATTTCATTCACAACATTGTCACCCCATTCCCGAATGACAATTCATATAATAGAAACCAAGTAATCCACTGTTTTGGCAGTAATGGCAAATAAGGAAAACATCAGGCACATTTACACAATGTTCCCAAGATTCTACCACTAGCATTAAGTCTCTCAAGTATGCATACAAAATTAGCCCTAATATACTCAGGAGATTCAGAGTTCAAAGATGGAAGGTACTATTTAATAGGATTATCAATCATAGCAACTAATCTCTAATCATTCCTTTCCTAATTCGTTACGAACGGCTCCATGAATGTACGCATCTTAGTATGTACACACTTATAAGCAACATTCTTACACACATAAAGACACGTACTTGTGAACCTAATCTCTCTCATCCTCACTAACAGAAAGCTAAGCCTTTCGGTGTAAAGTAAAACTTGACTTGACAGTCAGGATGGCATCAACATTTCAGAATCTTGAGTTTCAAAGATGAAAAATAGCTTATCTATTTTAAGTCTCTTCATTTTTAATAGGAGGATGGTTCAACTGATTCTAACTCTTTCCTTGCCAACCATTGAGTGCATCTGCTAACTCTATTATTGGGCCCGAGAAACATCGTACTCAAGGGGCAATAATGAGCTTCACGTTAAACATTCTCAGTCGTTTGAGTTTAAAACAACGCGTTTTAACTGCCGATTATCCTATCAGGGTGCACGAATAACACATTTACCATTTGAATCGTCACTTGGCTCACACAAGTACACGCAAGTGAATAGGGCTCATATTCTAACACATGACTCACATTTATCCAATCTGCTTAACCGAATCACATCAAAGTCAATCAATGAAATCAATTAGCACATTAGGAACATATTACACCAATGGAGCACTCAAAACAGCACCTTAAGGTAGGACAGCTACTTAACTCCTATACTATCGCATAAATTGCCCCTTTTTGCCAATCGACCTAAGCGAGCCACACATAAGTTGCAAATGGCCAGGCTATACGACACACTTGCACACGAAGCACGGCACGTGTCACATTATCGGAACATGTTCCTAGGCAACTATATGAAATGCAAAACTCAGGTCGCGGCCCATGGTCACAGGACCATGCTCTGATACTATCAATGCAACACCCCCAACCCGTAGGGCCAGGGGCGTTATGTTTTGATACTCCTTACTTAACTTCTGGGGCAAGACGGGCAGAGTTTCTACTAAAAACTGACCGTTTCCAGGCTAAAAGCCTTACTATGAACTCCAGCAAATCAACGGAAGCGCATAACATTCTAAAATAAGCTCAACAGCTTTCATAACTCAATGAGCAACTCGCTCAGAGTACTTCAAACAATATAGTTCATTAATACAAGAGAAATGAAAGATACAACTCAACGGTTCGTACAACCGGAGTACTGGGGTTTACATCCCAAAATATAACTAGTTTTAGCTAAAAAGACAACTGATAAATTAGATGACCGGCTCACATAGCCTTACAGAGCGATTCCTAACCCGAAAGCATTACATGAACTAGAATACTTGTTTACAAATGTTTATAATTCTAGGAATACATTACATGACTTTGTTAAACACGTAAGACCCCTTCAAATAGCACGCATGACACCTAGCAAGTAAGAATAGAATCCATCTTGGCATAAGTGACTTGGCTTCTACTTGTCATAATGCAAACCTGGGAAAAAAGGGGAAAGAGCAATGGGATGAGCAACCACACACTCAGTGAGTATTCCCCGACCCCTTAAAACCAAAACCGTTGTAGGCAATAATATCTTTAGTAGTCACATATCACGTGTTCATACTTTACTATCATATTTGGCAATCATAGCCCCCAAGGAAGGATCAGTATCCATAAACTTCATTCTAACCACTCAAACCCATTTCCAGGCTCCTAAATGACTAAATTCCTTTACTAACAAGCAGTCAAACACATAAGCAAGTAACGAGGCTAAGCACTAAACTTTCTTTCATAGGTTATGTGATATAATTTGTGATTTATGCTTTATCTATCTAATTCACTCATACGAGATGCTTAAACACATGAAGTAGAGATTATGCAAGATGCTTTCTTTAGCTAAACATGTACATTCAAACTCATATGCTCGATGCATTACAAGGATATGGCCATGCTGTGCTTGAGATTTCATTCATATTGAACTTAGAATCTTAATCACATGATATGCATAAAAATCCTTTTTTCGTTTTCTGAAAACACTTTACTTAGCCTCTTTAGGCTCATAAAAACTCTTTTCTTAGCCTCTTTAGGCTCATAAAGCTCTTTTCTTAGCCTCTTTGGGGCTCATATTCTTAAAAGAATCTCATTCATATTGGTCTTATAATAACCCTTAAAAAACTTTCTTTTTGAAATATTTAAAAAGTGAAACACCAACTGCTTTTCTTACTTATTAGAAAATTACTCTAGGCATAAGATCATCATAATGTGCTGATTATGTGAGATCTATTCTCAATCCCAAGTGAGACTATCGCTCACGCTAAGCCCTTACTCCCAGGATGGCAACTAACTTTTGGACCTTAACCCTCGTCAGGGTCTCTAGGGCTTCCCACTACTGGGATTACTCTCTAGGCTAGGGATTCCCCCGTTCAAGCAGGTTTACTCCCATCTTATTGTCCCTATGCACAATATCTTAGCCAATTTAAAGCGCATGGCCATAACTGCTAATAACTTTGCTGCCTCTCACAGCAAAATCCTTTTTCATACAACGCACTCTCTTTTTATTAAATTCCTTAGGGATTTCCCTTTCAAGCGAGTTCACTTCCAAAACTGTATTTGTTTAGTTAAAATAAGCCATTGTTTGCTAATAGTTATGGCTACTAATAGTTACAACCATGAAGACTTACTTTTTCAAATGCACCCTCGCTCGCAAGATGGAACTTAATGACATAAAAGGGGAAGGGATTTGCATATAACACATTCAAATACTTCATGATCAATCTTAGTAGAATAAGCCACACATGACCTTGTAATCCATACGATTGCAGTTAAACACAACCTAAGCTCCCTCCTCACACAACACCGACCACAAAGGACCTCAAAACTCTCGTCAGTCCAACCTCAAGCTATCCGACTACTATCTCAGTTTTTAATTCTATAACCATGGCATATTATCATGAAAACTTATAAAGAAATGTGCAATAGGGCTTATGTATTTACCTAAGCAAACAGCACTATCCAGTGGTGCGCTACCGCAAGCATATATAGCCACATATACATATACATCTACATTGCCTTAACTTGAAATAACGCTTAATGAACCAAATTCGACTAATCAAGGGATGAACCTTATTGCATTCATAACTCACATTTAGGAAATAAGCATGTCACACTCATGTCATCTTCAAAACATAGCTAACTAAATAAACATGCCATTTTCAAAGCATAACTAACCAACTAACATGCCATTTTCAAAGCATAACTATTCAACTAAACATGTCATTTCCAAAGCACAACTAACCAACTAACATGCCATTTTCAAGTGTAGCTTTTATGAACTTACCAAGCATCAATTACGAGCATGCATAGGTTGTTTTGAAGCTACTTATAAGCATGAGTTCACTAACTCACCTATTTCGATTCGAAGCATTATTAGGTTAATTCGAAGCCACTAATGAGGCATAAATTAACTAATTATTCAAGCAACAATTCTAAGTGCTCACATATCATTTCAAAGCTACTATTCAGGCATGAATTAACTAATTATACAAGTATCGATTCTAAGTGTTCATATATCATTTTGAAGCTACTATTCAGGCATGAATTAACTACTTACACAAGTATCGATTCTAAGTATTCGTATATTATTTTGAAGCTACTTATAAGCATGTATTAACTAAACTAACGTATATCGATTCGAAGCCATTTTCAAGCGTTAATTAACTAAAATAACCTATCTCTATTCGAAGCATTATTAGGTTATTTCGAAGTTACCTTTAGGCATAAAATAACTAGATTAACATGCATCGAATTAAACTGACTTCAACTGAAACAGAGCATGCTTAAACAGTCATCTTGTTCTCATTTAATCTAACTAATCTTAACTGGCATGAAACATCATTTAAGGGCTAAAATCTTTTCGAATTTGCTAATACTTAGGAGGCGAGAAATACCCACCTGGACTCCAAACTAGAGGACCTGATTTTGGGGCTTTGGGGCTAAATTGGACGCTTAAGGACCCGAATTTCATCCCTCTTTACTGCTACTCTTAGACCCGAAGCAACCCGACCCAGACTTGATTTTAGCCCTTTATCGTTGCTGCTACTAGTGGTTGTCGGAACCAGGCTCAACCGCTGCCAGTTCGCCAGCCTTGACCCTGGTGCTTTTTCTTCCACTCTCCTCATCGAGTCTCTCTCTTCTCTAACCGACCGAGTTTGATCTCGGCTTCTAGCAAACGGACAGTGGCCAGTGTGGCGCCACTGTCGCCGTCGCCCAACCGCCCCTCTCTCTCTCCCCCTCTCTTTGTGCTGCTCGGTGGTCGGGGAGGTCGAGGCTGGGACTAGAGTTGGGAAAAGCTAACCCGACACGATTACCGACCCAAAACTGACATGAAGTTAAGTGGGTTTGAGTATGAATTTTCAACCTGTTTAATTAAATGGGCTGACATGTTCAATCCGTTTAATTAAATGGGTTAGGTTCAGGTCGAGATTCTCGACATAAAAAAGTACCTATTTAATCCGTTTAATTAAATGAGTTAAATAAGCCAACTCACTTTTCCATTTGTTATTTATCCATTTACTTTTTATTAGATAATTAAGAATATAAAAATTTCTAAAAATTATGAATTATAATGAATTAGGGGAATTTTAAAGAGTAAATATTTAATGTGATATGTAAACTTAATTTTTAACACTATAATTAAATATTAGTTAAAAATATGAAATGCGTAAATAGTTAATTAAGCGACTGAATTTAACCTATTTATCTTAAACGGGTTAAGCGGGTCACCCCGTTTAAAAATTAAATGGATACAGGTTAAGATTTTTCAACCCGTTTAATAAACGGGTTAGGCTTAGATCGAGGAATTCTCAACCCGTTTAAACTCGATACGGACACGAACCTGACTCAACACGACCTATTACCCATCTCTAGCTGGGACCCCCCTTGCTCGTGTTTTCCTGTGAAAGAGAAGGGGCTTGGCCCCCTTTTGTTCAACATATTTTTTTTTGTTTTTGGTCAATTGCTAGTCTAATTCGTATCTCGTACTCTGAACCTAAATCGATAATACGATCTTTCATCGATTATTCAT
Organism: Carnegiea gigantea; assembly: GCA_029747015.1. NCBI lineage: Eukaryota > Viridiplantae > Streptophyta > Magnoliopsida > Caryophyllales > Cactaceae > Carnegiea > Carnegiea gigantea. The sequence goes on along the minus strand of JAKOGI010000527.1, from coordinate 264,217 downwards.
TTCTTGATCCCGAATTCGTTAATGCTTAGTCTAGATTCAAGTTGAAACGTCATAAAATCGGCATCCTAACTAAATTCGAAGAACAACTAAATTAGCTATTGGCACAAATTAGCACACATTAATGTCAAAATCAATAATAACAATAGTAATTCTTTTTAATAAAATTATCGTTCACATAAGCACATCGATAATAATTTAACTTATATAGTTAATAAAAATACGAATTTTATAACGTAAAAGGTAAGACAGTCAGGTTAACGTAAAATAAAGAAGGCGGGTCTTACACCAAGAGAAATTGAACCTAAAAACTAATGTACTCATAACATCAATCTATACCAATGCAATATAATGTGTATATGTCTCAATAATCTTCCGTAATTGTTACCTCTTTATGCCTAAGGAAATTTTAAAAACACAACTTCTGAATCCGGGACTAATAAGGAACAGTTGTGGCCAAATAATGCATTAAATTAAACTTCTTTTTTCATCATGGAGAATGATACCTTTTTCTAATTGAATAAATGACAACAAAGGCAAGCAATTACTCAATTTCTTTTGAACTAATACTATATTTCACGATGCCCTCATCTCCTTTTTATTTTCTAAAAAATATCCTTCATCCTCATTTTAGTTAAATTCGAGGGGTTATTGGTTTATAAGGATAAAACTCTCATATCACTAACTTTTTCTTGAATTCATATGATTCGAATGCGAGATCTCTATGTAACCCTTCATCCCCTTCTTGGGCCACAGACAGTTATTACGAACAATTTCAAGGATTGTCGACAGACCCCACAAATCATCACAAGCCTTCCAACGTGCTTTGTCCTTTCTCACATGTTGTCTCGGAAACTTCCTAGAAGGTCACTCATTCTAAAATTTCTTCACAGCAAGCACACCTAACTATAGAGCTCCTAAGAATGGGCTTCTCAAACAAGAAGGTATATGTTTGGTGATATAAATAGTCACTTTAATTCTTTTAAACCATATTTGTGGTGTTACAATCATCCCCACTCAAAAAGCACAATGTCCTTATTGTGCCTTGTTATACAACAGACTTGCAAGTCTTCTTGAGCAGCAGTCCATCTCAATATCTTTGACCGGTTAAGTGACTGTCCAAAGCTCTCCTATCCACTGGCATTACTCACAGTTATGGGTCGACTCTGATACCATATGTAACGCCTCAACCAATTCTCGGGCCGTGGACAGTTACTAAAAATAGCTTCAAGGATCATCAGCTAGGCCCACAAACCACCACAAGCATTTCTGGCATGCTTTGTCCTCGATCACATGCTACCTTGAAAACTTTCCAGGAGGTCACCATCCCTAAGATTTCTTAACAGTAAGTACGCTCAACTATGGAGCTCATAAAAGTGATTTTCTGAAAAGCAAGGTGCACCTTTGGTGATATAAATAATTAAGTACTCACTTCAATTCTTGTAAACTAGATTTGTGGTATTACAATTACAAGTACAATATCACTTGAACTAACTTATATTGATGACAAGACCTATATCTATAGAAAGATAGAACCCCAAAAAGAAGTTAAGCAAACATTTTCATGGTAGGTTTATGTAGCCTTCTAGCAATTAATATGAATCACATTGAATACTATACTTTGCCACGTAGCCAACTTTATCAATAGAGTTGTTGGTAACTTATAATTGCTCGATTTTTAGGAAGATTTTTCGTGGTAGTGTTAAAAATAATTTTTACAAGTTAACACATCTAGAAAAAGCACAATTGCTCATTCATAGTGTACTGCCAATTGTTTACGAATTCATTTATATATTAGGAATATGATTTTAAATTATGCACATATATGTTATATTATCAAAATATAAGCTAAATATCTTAGAGTGGATAGGTAATTGTCAATTTAATCTACCAAAACATGAAAATTTATGAAAAAATGACATCAATTAAACAAATGATAAGGATTGAAGCGAAAAAAGAGTAAATAATCCAATATCATAGCTATTTTCTTCTTTTGATATTCTATAATATCTTAAGTGGAGAGGTTTGAAAATTCTTGATGTACACTTATCTCACGTGGCAATAGTTTTGAAGCTAGAATTCATGCACTTGATTTTGACACTCGCTTCAATAGCAGATATTCCTTTAAATTAGAGCCAAAGGTAGCCGCCTCCCCTAATTCACTTTACCACACTATGGAATAGCATTTGCTTCCAAACATCACCCTTGATCCAACCTTTTCTCAAACTAGCTCTATATGCCCTACTAATGAATAACAAATAGAGGCCAATCATTCTTAAAAATATTTTTGAGTCTAAGCATGATAAGCCAACTAGATACAAATTAAGGTCTTGATGAAAATTTAATTTTGAATAACAATTAATGATGCAGTAGTGGTGATCCTTAAAGATAATATTAAAGAGTAGAAGAATATGAAGAATTTTGTTGCATTGCTTATGTTCTTTAATGTCTATTTGAGACTTTTATTTACAGTGCTTTTGGGCTGGAAGATTTGCTGTATAGATCAACTATCTGTTGGCATCGATGCTTTGCAAGTAGGCTTGATGTCTCTACAAAATGGAAAATTCCATTCACTCATTTAGGGTCTTCGACCTTCTTTCGAACATTGAATAGGTTCACAGACATGTGAAGACGAATTTTTATTTTCCCTACCTAGGTTCTCAGGTCAATTTTGGCTTGACTTGTTAGGCATTTAGGACCTGACCATTGAATACAAAAACAGTGAGGCAACCTTACCCTTTTTTCACCTTAACCTGAACTTGTATGCTTATTGTGTCCAGGAAACTTTTTCTCGGTTATTGCTATTCTTTTCAGATTTGGCAAAGTTTTGAATCTTGACCCAAAACCCCCCCCCCCCCACCTTTTGCCTTGTGATCTATTTAGCTTGTTGCATTCTTAGCACATGCAATAAAACTAAGAGGATCGAGTAATAAGTACTCTGTCAAATATATATAATATGAGAATATTACAACAACTGCTATTTCCACTGTGGCTCCCACTTTCACATAGTCTAGGGAGATTTACATGTAGGAAGCTTTACCCCTATAAGCAAAGAGATCGATTCGATATGAGACCAATATATATTAATTACAAACCATTTCAATAAATTTGTTCTGCTATTTTTATTGAATAATTAGAAATAAATGAAGCACATATTTCATGTAATTTATTATAAGCATGTGAAGCAAAGATGTCCTACAATTCCAATTTTTACTCGATAACTATTTGTATACAAAATTATGCAAAAATTATTATTAATGCTTATCCTAGATTTAATCAACAAAGTATATAGCTTTCTGGCTTTCTTTGATAGATCATTCTAACATGAGCTGAATGATGCTTAGAGTCATCTGATCCTGTTATGATTCATTCAGGATTCCATAACTTTGAGTTATGATTAAGTTTGAGGACTATGTCAAAGTCCTTAACTTAGTCAAGGATTTATCTTTTGTTGCAAATGAAGTGACCCTAGTTTGTTTCATCTGATAACTTAACTCTAACCTGTGTAAGCATTATTCGTGACAAAAATGTATTATTTTTACGGTACTTTTACATCTATTTTATGCTCGTAATTATTATTATTTTCAGGTTTTTATTTGATTTTATTTTGTTTTGTAGGCTTTGAACAAAATAGGAATAATTATGGAAAAATACAAGAAAAATGCTGGAAAAATGCCGCGAATGGAGAACTGGGTCAAATTGACTTAAATCCAACCCAAACCTTTAGCCCGTTAGTTTAGCCCCAAAAAAAAAAGAAAACAAAATTGAAAACAAACACCCTGACCACGTGCAACTCGCGTGACCCAAATCCCCCCCCAACACGCGTGCCGTGCACGTGACCCCCAAATTACCCCCTTAACTTCTTTCTCTCTCCACTTCTTGGTTCTCAGAACTAGAAACCCGACTCCTCCATTCTCCATCTTCGTCATCGCGCTCTCTCTCTTCGACAACATGGCAGTTACCACACCATCATCGAACGCCATCAGCACAACAAGCATCACCATCAACACTCCACAACTCACCAGCACATCATCAAAATCCACCGTCCACAATGGCCCAAATTGAAAGGTCGAGATCGAAGAGAGTCCGAGCATAAAAGGAGCTAGCGGCGATTGAAGGAAAGGGGATGACGCTTTAATTAGGGTTAGTTTTACGTTTTTAGGTTGAATTTTTAGGTTCTTCGTTTTAATTTCAGCCATTAGTAGTTTAGGGTTTTCTTTTCGCTTTGGATTTTGAATGTCAGATTCACAATTTCGTTTATTCAGAGCTTAATTTATAGTGATTTCGTGTCATTAGGTTACGAATGATTTGATTTCTGGTCAGAATCCATTAAGTTTATGTTGTTTTTGCAATTTATACTTAAAGTTGTGGAAGAGAATTACTGTTCGTATTCTTCTGCCCTCCCCTGGTTTCGTTGAAACCCAAAGATTCAATGGCAATCTTACCATTTTTTTGGGCGCACTTGGACGACCTTGAAGTAGGTTTCTAGGTTGTTTCTTGCTGATCCCGATTTCCCCCTCTCCTATTTACAAGCTCAGTTCGAATATGCCGGTTGATGATTTTGATTTTTGGTCGATTATGTTCTGAGATTTTGAGCCTAATGATGATGATGATTAGGTGATTATGTTCTGATATTTTGCATAAATCGGCTTTGCTGATAGTTGTCGATTATGTGCTGCTTTCAGTTTCCCCCTCCCCTGCTGTTCTCTGCTTCACGTCAACCCAGTCTTGATGCTGCTCTTCGTTTCGATTTTGAATTTTATTTTATATGTTTGATTGAGATTTTGCTCATTCCTAGTGCCAGATTTTGATTCTTATGCAGGTTAGTTAGAGTTTACACTGCGTCTGTTTCTAACTAGAAGTTCCTGGGTCATGTTGGTTATGTGAGTTTTGATTCTCGTTTAGTTGTACTATGGATTATATTTGAGTTCAACTATGTCATCTTAATTAGATTTAGCATTAGATTACTTATGTCAATGTGGTTGAGCTTGGTCTTGCTATTTTATCTAGTTTAAAGGATTTGAGAGTTTGTGAATAATTAGGATTATTTGGAATTCAACCCATTTATAATCTATAATTTCAGTTGTTCACTGTTTTAATTAGTTTAGAATGATGTTAACTTCGTACTAGTGACCTTAATCTCATCCTCGTCCCCGAGGATACGATCCTGAAGTACCACAGCGAAAGCTGTATACTTGCGGCTTTTATTTTGCACTCGAAATATCTCAACAAGTTTTTGGCGCCGTTGCCGGGGACGACAGCAGAAGATTAGGTCATATTTTCATTTTCTTAGCTACTTTCTTTTTAGTTGCATGTGTTTTACCTTATTTTGTTTATTTCATTATCAATTATGACTTAGTTTAGTTATTTCTTGATATTCAAAAATCCAAAAAAATAGAAAAGTTAAAATCCAAAAAAAGTTAGAAAAACTTCAAAATCACTAAAAAAATTAGAAAAGCTTAAAAATTGAAAAAAAATTTGAAAAACTTAAAAACCACAAAAAAAAATTAAAAAATTTTAAAAGCCTTAAAAACAAAGTGGCAGGTTTACACACTTTTTCTTTTTCGTAGTTTCATTCTTATTAGTTGCTTATGATTCGACTTACTTTGTTTATTTGTTATTAGTTGTGATTTATTTAGTTCATTTCTTGAAAAAATCCAAAAATCCAAAAAAAATTTAGAAAAATTTGAAAATCCCTAAAAATTGAAAAACTTTAAAAACTTCAAATGCCAGTTTTCCATTTCTCGCAATATGAGCATGAACCTTTTTGGAGTTATCTTTCAAGGCTTAATGAATATCGTGCTCAACTGAATCATAATTTTGAAAAATGGAAAATTTGTGAGGTCATTGCTGTGGGTCTAAATGCTGAATCTTGGAGTCATATTGAGTCTATTTATTCTGGCGGTGTCCTAGGATTATTATCTAAAACTCAAAATGAGGTTTGAGATTTCTTTGAAAAACTAGCTTGGGAAACCTATGAGTTTGAACAAGCTAACGACACTTTTCGATACCCAACTCATGGCGAGTCAGTTGTTCCTCTAATTCTTCCCATCAGTACTACTTTATAGGTTCAAATGACCCATATTACTATTGTCTGCCTCCTGTCTTGTGCGATTATTGTGAATCTTTTGATCATGATGGTCATACTTGTCCTTTTCGTGCTTATGTTGATGCTACATGTGCGGGTTTTGAAAAGAAGATTAATGAAATGACTGATCAAATGATAAAGACAATGCAAGCGAGAATTATTGCTTGTTCTCAATGTTTTAATAAAAATAGGGAGATTTATAGTGAGATTGATTCTAGTTTAGGATCTCCTAAACGTGATATTAGTCTCGATGATGATTTTAACCCTTTTATTCTACTAGACCTGACTTGAATAAAGACATATATTTGCCTAGTCTAGATCAAAAGTTTGACCTCTCTATGTCTCAATCACCTGACCTTGCACCCCGCACTAGCTCACATAAATTCATCACTGATGACGTCTTAGTTTCTGCCAACACACTCACTACTCTGAACAACTTTTATGAGTTTGAAATGAGTGAACAATCTGATACTGTTAGTGAGTTAGATATAAGCATCACATTTGAAGTTGAGCCTAATGATTTAGATGATTTGGAAGATATTTCACAGGAGTTATACAATGAGGTAACTGAACCCACTATTTTGGACTTTGATGATGATATTCTTTATGCAGAATATGAATCTTTTTCATGTGGATTTGATGTTACTGAAGGTCTTGATGTGGGTTTTCATGTTGAATATGAATCATTCTCTTTTGATTCCATCATTCCTGAGCTTCTACTTAAATTCAATGATAATGTTCTGTGTGTGGAATATGAATCTTTTTCTTATAAGTTCGAGACCCATGGAAGTTCTGATTATAATTTTTGGGCTAATTATGAGTCCTTCTCTTTTAACCTCATCTAAACTGGCTCCCTTTTTGAATATTGCAAGTCTGAATTTATTGAGTATGAGATTATTGCCACTAAGAATTTTCCTTTAGACCAAACGCATATGCATATTGGACTTAACATACTTGTGAAATGTGCACCGCCTATGTTGCCTAGACTGCTTGTTTATGATGATATAGTTTCTAGGCCAATAACCTCAATACTGGCTCATTCTGAGTATGTTCATTTCATTTTTGATTGTGCCCAACTGTTTGATAAGTTGAAGTGGGCCCTCACTTGTGCTTTGTTGGCTAGATGGATGTACTCTTTCTGGCTCCAACTCACTGCTTTTCACTATTTCTATGTGATTGAGAGTTGGGCTTCTTTGTTTGATAAGTTGCTACTTGCTTTGATGAGTTTTGATTTGAGTTTCACTCTATAGATTAATATAAAATGACTGATGCTCCATAAGCCTTACGTTGCATCATCTTCATGAGCCATAGTTTGGGTACAACCTGTATCCAACCTGGTATGATCGTTCCACCCTCCCTTCTTCTCTTTTTCATTTCTTTTCTTTCTTTTTTGTACTTAGTTGTGGATATTTAGGACTGTGAATATATAGGTGATCAATCTTAAGGAGCAATTTGGGATTTGTTGAGGCATGTGGGCTATGATCACCCTTAATTGCTTTGTGAATACTTGATAGTTGTGAATATCTAGGATTGCCCTTGTGTATGTTCTAGTTTCATTGTTTAGTTTCCTTGAATTTGTGTTTTGTTCCTTTGATTTCATGTCTTGTTTCTTTAGTTTAGTAAGTTTTGGTTTCCCTTTCGTCTTATTTTTATAGTTTCTTTTTGTTTCCTTTTTGGTGTTTTAGTGTTTTGTTATTATTTTGTTTTTAGCTTTTCTTTCTTTTGTATTTTGTTTTGTTTTAGGTTTCTTTTGATTTAGATTGGTGCTTAGTAGGTCCTTGGCTTGGTTTAGTGTTTATTTTGGGTGATTATGTTTGTTTTGGTCTTAATTGCTTTTGTTTTCTTTTTTACGTTTTGGTTTTTGTTTTTCTTTGTTCAGTTATTTTGCTTGTTGATTTTTGTGTTTGAGTCTTATTTTGTTTTGGTTTAGTTTTGATTTTGGTCATTTAGTGGTTTTGGTTTGGTTTTGATTTTGGTGATTTTATGTTTGTTTTTGGTTTTGTTTTTAAATTTTTATTGGTGTCCTAGTTTGTATATATTTGTAGTTTAATGTGGCTTTATGGTTGTATAGCTTATGTGCTTGCTTTTTAGTGCTTTAGTTTCTACAATGAGGACATTGTGAAGTTTTGGTGTGGGGGTGAGGTGCCCATTTTTTTTGAAAAATCCAAAAAGATTTTCGTTTTGTTTTGGGGAACGTTGTACTTTTTCTGATTAGCTTAAATATCTTGTGCCTTGGTTATCAGCTTGTATATAAGTAGGATGTGCGTGAGAAGTCTCCAACCTCAGTGTGTCATTCTAAGCCCTAATTCTAACTCCAATTATTCATTATAGGTTGTGTAATCTAATTCTTATTTATTCATTCATCATTATCTTTAGGACTTAGGCTTCCATGAATGATTCTCCCGCTTACTTGTGACACGATTACTCTGGAAAAAAGAGGGAAAAAAAGTGTATTATGAATAAAGAAGAGAAAAAAAAAGAAAAATAAGAGATGGAATAAAATTTGGAATGACAAGTATCCCTTTGAGGCATGTGCTACTGGGTGTTATCCTTTGAGGCAATATTACTACTGGAAAAGTTTGCTTCCAATGTTAGTATGATAATAATATAGTTGTGTTAGCCAAGTGGGATTGAGTCTAATTCTGGTAAATCTAAGCCCTAGGATGATGATATACTTGCACACGAGCACCGAGATGGATTCAGAATCTTGATATTTAATAGGGTGAAAAATTAGTGCTCTGATGTCATTTATGAGGTAGAGGACTTTGAAGTACATTCTGCATATATGCATGTTAATAACTTGGTTACATGGGCGATTAGTTGATTAGAACGTGTGCACATCTTTTCCCAAATTCTATACATATTAGTTTTGAGAAAAAACCAAAAAAAAAAAAAAACCAAAAAGATTTTCTTTTATTTTTGAAATAATTTTTGTGGGTAGTTCACTTGAAAACCCTCACAAGACCTCACTCGTCCACTTGAAAAATCGAGGGGTTTAAAGGGCTTGTTGCATATGCTAAATGCAACCGTAATTCCTATGACAGTGAGTTAAGATTTTTTTTTTCTTATTTTTCATTTTCTTTTAGTTAGTTTAGTTATTTTACTCGAGAGCAAAATCTTGGTGTCGGGATATTTGTTCGTGCTAAAAATGTGTTATTTTTACGGTACTTTTACACCTATTTTATACTCGTAATTATTATTATTTTCAGATTTTTATTTGATTTTATTTTGTTTTTAGGTTTTGAACAAAATAGGAATAATTATGGAAAAATACAAGAAACATGCTGAAAAAATGCCAAGAATGAAGAACTGGATCAAATTGACTCAAATCCAACTCAAACCTTTAACCCGTTAGTTTAGCCCCAAAAAAAAAAAGAAAATAAAATTGAAAACAAACACCCTAACCACGTGCAGCTCACGTGACCTAAATTACCCCCCCACGCGTGCCGTGCACGTGACCTCCAAATTACCCCCTCTTAACTTCTCTCTCTCTCCTCTTCTCAGTTCTCAGAACCAGAAGCCCGATTCCTCCATTCTCCATCTTCCTCTCTCTCTCTGTCCCTCTCTCTCTCTCTCTCTCTCTCTCTCTCTTTGACAACGCAGCAATCACCACACCATCATCGAATGCCATCAGCACATCAAGCATCACCATCAACACTCCACAACTCGCCAGCACATCATCAAAATCCACCGTCCACGATTGCCCAAATTGAAGGGCCGAGACCGAAGAGAGTCCGAGCATAAAAGAAGCCAGCGACGATTAAAGGAAGGGGGATGAGGTTTTAATTAGGGTTAGTTTTACGTTTTTAGGTTGAATTTTTAGGTTGTTCTTCGTTTTAATTTCAGTCATTAGTAGTTTAGGGTTTTATTTTCGTTTTGGATTTTGAATGTCAGATTCACAATTTCGTTTGTTCAGAGCTCAATTTGTAGTGATTTCGTGTCATTAGATTACGAATGATTTGATTTCTGGTTAGAATCCATTAAGTTTATGTTGTTTTTGTAATTTATGCTTGAAGTTATGGATGGGAATTATTGTTCATATTCTTCTATCCTCCCCTGGTTTCGTTGAAACCTGAAGATTCAATGGCGATCTCACCATTGTTTTGGGTGCACTTGGACGAGCTTGAAGCAGGTTTCTAGGTTGTTTCTTGCTGATCCCGATTTCCCCCTCCCCTGTTTACAAGCTCAGTTCGAATATGCTGGTTGATGATTTTGATTTTTGGTCGATTATGTTTTGAGATTTTGAACCTAGTGATGATGATGATTAGGTGATTATGTTCTGAGATTTTGCATAAGTCGGCTTTGTTGATGGTTGTTGATTATATGTTGCTTTCGGTTTCCCCCTCCCCTACTGCTTTTTGCTTCACATCAACCCAGTCCTGATGCTGCTTTCTGTTTCAATTCTGAATTTTATTTTATATGTTTGATTGAGATTTTGCTCATTCCTAGTGCCAGATTTTGAATCTTATGCGGGTTAGTTGGAGTTTACACTATGTCAGTTTCTAATTAGAAGTTCCTAGGTCATGTCGGTTATGTGAGTTTTGATTTTCGTTCAGTTGGACTATGGATTATATTTGAATTCAACTACGTTGGTCTTAATTAGATTTAGTATTAGATTACTTATGTCAATGTGGTTGAGCTTGGTTTTGCTATTTTATCTAGTTTAAAGGATATGAGAGTTTGTGAATAATTAGGATTATTTGGAATTCGACCCATTTATAATCTATAATTTTAGTTGTTCACTATTTTAATTAGTTTAGAATGATGTTAACTTCGTACTAGTGATCATAATCTCATCCTTGTCCCCGAGGACACGACCCTCAAGTACTACAGCAAAAGCTGTACATTTGCAGCTTTTAGTTTACACTCGAAATATTCCAACAAGCATCACCCTGAATATAGTGGCTGACCTTCATAATATTATGCAAGTGATGAGTTCACATAAATGAATTTGGCTTTCACTCAGCACATTCGTCATGAACATAGAGATCAGGTGCACACTTGAATTTGACATTTGTTTAGGGTGACAAATTCCGTTAATCATGTTTGTCGATTTCAACATCATTGGTGTAAAAGTTTTCTCTAGTTAGAGAGCTCAATTATAGCTAATTCTATTCATTGCTTACCATGATTTCTTTTTTTTTTGGGGGGCAAGAAACTAGTTGGAAAACAAGGATTACAAACATTTATTATAAAAACATTTTAAAACTAGAAGAAAACATATTGTGATTTATTGGCTCATGTGGAGAAGGATTTAAACTCATGGCATAATTAATTTGCAAATGGATGTTATGATAATTTAGTAGGTGAGTTACCATGCCATTTCTGAAAAGATTATTGAGAAGTAAACTGCTAAGTACATTTAAAAAAAAATTGTTTGTAAGTGATAAGGACAATAGATGTTATCTGTTAGTTGACATTCTAGGCATGTGTATTTAGAGGACATAATGAAACCCCTGATTAGAAGAATCAAATATCTTCCTTGAAATATAGAACTCATAGCCTCATATGATGGGGGAGGGGGGGAGGAAAAAGCACTTGTCCCAGAAAAACTACTACATAATTCTAAATGTATTGGGATCAATCAAGGCCAAAAGAGTAAGAGCCCAATCTTAGAGAAAGGCAAGAACATATGTCAGAGTCCAATTAAAGTGACTGTGTGACATATTGTCAAAGAACCTGAAACATAATAATAGTTGTGCATCTGCTAGAAGCCACCATAGTAGCAATCGACATCAAGCATTAAATGTTGCCAGGGCACTAATTTGTCAAGCCTCTGATTAAATTGATCACAACAGATTAGCTAGAAGATTAAGGCACAATAGCTGCATCAACGACTACTTTCATGAGAGAGGCGTCAGCAGATTATTCCCTTTAAGGAAAAAGTTGATTCAGCATGAATCAAGAAAATTTACCTAAGAAGGAAAGGATCAGACTCGCTGAAACAGCTGCCAAATGTACTTCCACAGCCTAACATTAAGGGCTGAGATTAAAAGTGATTACAATTGCTATATCACTTGTATCCGATGGTTCAAATACTACAAAGAAGGTCTATAAATTAGAGAATCGGTTGGAGACTAAAGGTCACAACACTTAAATGGAAAGACAAGCACATTGTACCAAGCTTTTAACCTCTACATTTATCTCTTTCAATTCTATGTACTATTGGTGTAACAAAAGTGAGTAACAGTTCTACTTTTGTGCTAAGAGTGTTGTCCTGCTCTCAATGTGTGAGTCGTAGGAGTTTGGCTTGTCAAAGTGCCTTGAGAAAACTCCATCCTTAGCAAGGAGTTAGGATGCCTTTGCTACATCATGTACAAGCTATAACAGAGTGCTTATAGAAAGCTCTATGAGCTCGAAGAGTAGTGAGGCTCTTGTTGGCCGTTGTAGTTACAGGAGATAAGAAACTCTAGAAATTGGGCTTCTCAAAGTGCCTTGAGAAAATGCTGATTGTCAGCAAAGCGTTAAAGGACTCTTATCGAACTATCATTGGTGATAGTGAATTAATTGACTCCTAAGGTCAAGTAAGGACCTCAGGTAGGGACCTAGCCCAAGGTCGATTTAGATGAATCTCGTGAAAATCCTTGTGTCTCTATCTCTTCCCTATCTTTATACTTTCCCTATCTTTATACTTCCTAACTCTAACTTTATTTCTAGCTCATATCTTAGTTCACCTTGATTACTTTGCTACACAATCAGCTAAACTTATTTATATTGCTTATTTCTTGATTTTACAAATAGTTTTTTTAAAAATAACAAAGTTGTACTTATCACCCTATTCACCCCCCTCTAGAATGGTTTGCCTTATTCAAGGCCAACAATTGATATCAGAGCATATCTCACTTGTTGGTGATCTGATGATCAAAGTGAGTAAAGATCATAGCAACCTTTGGTACCTCAAAATGGATTAAGGTATATCATACACTATATCTCCGCTGTTTAAGGGAACTAACTTTGCTTACTGGAAAAAAAAAAACTCATTATGATATTCTTGAAGGATTAGGAGTTGGAAATAGGGCACATAGTTAACAAGCGAGACTATGTACCCATGAAAGTCAAGAAAGGACATAAAAGAGAGGCAATGGTTACGAAGGCGGAAGAAGAATGGACAGAAGAAGAAAAGCCTAAACCTAAAAAAGTCGCGGAACTCTAAACATACTCCCATGTGCAATCGATCCAAGTGAGTTCAATAGCGTCTTAACGTGTGAGACAACTAAGGAGACACTAGTTACTACATATAAGGGAGCAAGTCAAGCTAGACAGCCTAAGATAAGCATATATATATATATATATATATATATATATATATATATATATATATATATATATATATATTCATCAATATGCAGGAATAATATCTAAGTGATGGTCAGGGACATTGACATGAGTCATTCACTAATCCAAGTCAGAGAACTGGAATCTTGGTTCAGTAAAAAAAAAATCTTGGTCATTCCAACTCATGACTCTGATTGATTAATAATTAGCAATTGTGGTTGATTACTTTGAATTCTTTTTACAAGTGGATTTCAAATTTTTCAAAACCAAATTGAATTGAAGCGGTATACTTTTTGAAAAAAGAAGTGATTTACCATTTGTAACCATTGGGTGTTAGAAACATGTGCTTTTACTAGTCCATCGTTGCAACTATCTTAGTCAGCCCACTCTTTATATCCACATTACGTCCCACTCACTTTTCATCCCATCACATATTCCTCCAGTTCTCTAAGAAATTCACTCTGAATAAAAAAACAAACCCTAATTGCTCTGTTTCTTTCTTTACAATTCTCTCTCCGACACACCTTATCACGATGGGCAAAAACTAAAGTGCATTCAAGAGAAAGGCACCAAAGGAAGCCTCAAATCTGATCTCAAAACTAACAAAAGAATCCAAAATTATTCGCGACTCTTTACCGAGGAACATTCATCTGACTAATAGAAAATCTCGCTCTTTATCTAGATCTTATCCCAGAGATGAAGATGAAGGTGAAGAAACCTATGCTTGCTTTCCTGCTAAGTTTCAATTTCTTACCCTTGGTTCATAAAATTTAGGGTAAGCAGATATCCTTCTTTTGAAAACCGTTCTTCAATAGCCTCTGAGAATCTTGACCTTGACTTTTTCAAAAATAGTGGGTTTAGCTTTTGGTCTAAACTAGAGTCAATGGGTTATGAGACCATCTTTCAATTAGAAGATAGTAACACCCCTACCTTATAATAAACGAGAAATTTTAAGTCGTACTAACTATATAGGTTAATAGTTTTATTAGCCATATTAGACTAGATTTTACATGTTACTTAAGAGTATTAATTTGTGTGAATTGATTTTTAAGAATTTCCTTGATTTATTATGTGATACAATGAAATTAGCAAGTTAGTTAAAACTAGGCTGAGACGAGATTAAGTAAGATTAGCGAAGTAGATTAGGTGATTGGTTGTGGAATCAATTGGGCTTGACTCGTTTAAGCCCAAACTTATTTTTGGGTATAATAAGTTGAAAAAAGGTGAAATTTAGCTAAAGAAAAGGAAGTCAAGCGCCTTCTTTTTTATGAAGCCACAACATATGCCTAGACTCTGGCAAAACTGACCCGAGATTCGAAAATCGAATCGAACGACTCGGATCCATACCCGAACCGACACTCAAAATGGGATGAACCGATTTGGACCCAAACATTTGAAGTAAACCGATCCAGCACCGAATGAAACCCGAATTGTAGCATGACCCAAAATGACCCACAACCGAAATGACCCAACCCAATTCAAACCTGATCCGTAGTGATCAGACCCGAAGTGAACCGAAAATGGACAACTCGAATCCGAACCAAACCGTACCTGATTTAAAACTGATCTGATTCTTACCCAACTCAATTTTACCCAAATAAGAGTAACTTTTTTGGGGGGGTTTTAGCCTTTTCTCTTTTGGGGGAAATTTTAAATTTTTCAAACTCAATTAGTTGAGTTTAGGTGGGAAAAGAAAAACAACTTAAGAGAAAATTTTTACAAATGAAATCAATCAAAAACTTAAGCGGAAAAAATCAAATGGTTGATAGTTTTAAGTTTTTTATTTGATAGATATGTAGTAAAAATATAAGAGAAAAAAATATTTTGTCACAATAGAAATTAAGAAAAGATAAGTACAATTAACAATTTATTAAACTTATTAGGATCTAGCAATCCTATTTTACTATTTGATTTACTTAATGACTTAATGCGATGCACGCTATGATTATAAATTTATAATATCATTCTATGACTACTGTCGAAAATTCGGTACCACTGATCTACGATTCTAAATCATCTTCATAACATGTTTAATTCTATAAAATCATATTCAACAATGTATCGTTGCGTGTAATCTCACAATAATGGACTCATTTGAATTTTGGACAATTAAATTCTAAGTCTTGAGTTTCAATAACAAGCATTCATAATCACATAAATATAATGCTAATTGGCACATACTCATAGATTGCCGTTACTTTTAAATTTTGACTCATTCAGCAAATGCAGATTAAGTTATTAATCTCACAAAGACAAATCTTTGAATGTTGATGTATGATCACTTAACGAGCTATCAAATAACATTGATTCGATTACTAAAAATGTCGACTTGAACCAATCTGTATCTATTTACCAACTCCAAATATGACAAATGTGAAGTTATAAACCAACACCGAGTTTTAAATAAAAATTTTGTTGTTTTCTTTCTTTTTTGTCATCGCATGAACTCAATTGAGATGATTAAAACTTGACTTAACTACACATAATCCTTTGGATAATTGCATGGCGCATTTGATATAGAGTTAGGGATAATTATATACTTGTATTTATAATTTACCAACTTTCTTAGTAAATTTAGAATTAACGCCATATAATTTTCCATTAATTATATATATATGTGTGTATGTGTGTGTGTGTGTGTGTGTGTGTAATGTATAATCAATTAATCATTAACGTATGAATCAAAAGAGAAATCTAGAATAAATGGATTTCTCTAATTAAATGGTTTTTATCTTTTAAATACAAGTTAAGAGTAAACAATTAAAGATGACTACATTGAAAACATACAATGATTCGAGATTAACCCAACTTGATTTATACTCGATTCGATTTACACTTGACCCGATATTGACCCAAACATTGAACTAAATCCCACCCGATCCAAATTACACTTGACCCATACCCGATTCAAACCGGTCTACTATAGACAATCCGAAACAGACCCGACCCGAACTCCACCTGAACATAACTCGTGCCGACCCGAACATGGTACCCATAAGTGACCCGAATCCGAACTTCACCCGAACCGAACCGAACCCGACCTGAACATGGTTGACCCGAAAGTAACCCAAACCCGAACTTCACCCAAACTGAACCCAGACCCGATCCGAATATAGTTGACTCAAAAATGACCCGAATCGAATCAAAATTCAACCCGCATTTGACCTGAATGATCCATTTATCAGGTCTACATATACCAGCTTTAAACACCGAAAAACTCCTTCACTCAAAAACCCATAAAAAAACCCACTTGTCACGGCAAAAGAGAACGGAGGAAGGAGAATAGTAGCGATATCAAGTAGGAGGAGGACATAGCCCAGTGGCGACGCACATGAGGAGGGTCAAACCAAGTAGTAGAGGGGGTCGAAGGAGGCTCAAACCTAGCCCCGGAACACTCAATTAACTCATAAACTAGGTCCCTATGGGTGATTCTCAATCCCTCAATATGTTATGCGATTTTGAATTTTTCTGGTTTGGCCATGGAGAGTCTTTATGGAATTGTTAAAGTGGATTGTTGTGAATGCGAACTTTTTGAAAAAGGAAGGATGGAATGAATGACTAGGACTTTGGGTTGTTTTTATGTGAATCTGAGCATTTTTGCGGGGTGGTATTACGAAGGAGACCGGGAATCGAGTGTCGAACCATGACGATTATGATTTATTAATGTTGCGCCATAAATGTCGCTTTCACGTACAATCTGTTATAGTTACTTAATGAACTATGAAAACTTCATTATCGACTTGTATGTCCATACTTTGAAATTGGTGGAATAGGTGTTGTATGTAATTTTGTCACAGAGCTGAAAGCGGGGAAGCAGCTGGCTAGCTCAACAGCCCGATTCAGTGGCGGACCGATTCTATGAACTGGGTAGTGGTTGACCCTGGTTCAGCCATAATATCCCATGTTCCATGTATGGTTGGGGTGTGTGTGAGAAGGTTATTGGAAGCAGGAAAAAACAGGGTTGTTTCTGGCCGACTCAATGGCTGTGAACTAGGCAGCAGCAGGCTCTGGTTCATCCTGTCCCTGTCCTGTCAAATATATGTAGGTGTTGTACGTTATAATGGGAGCGAAGACAGGCAATTTTGCTTGTTTAGGGCGGCATTTGTTTCAAAATTGTCCTATGGTCAAAGATTTTATGGGTGGTGAAACCAGCATGTGTGTTGTGACTTAAGAGTGGTTGCGGCACCTCAGATGGATTTTTTACTTGAGATCCGAAACTGCTAGCATGGATTTGCTTATTTAACATGGGATGACATTTAAATAAGTTAAGTCAAACCTGAAACCAATTGTAACTAAACATCTTGAATGACTTTTTTGTTTTGAAATGGAATTTCAGAAAGCACCTCCCCAACAAATGTTTTAAGGTTACTTTGTCAATTGGGATGATGACAAACCACTTGCAAACCCTCTATACAACCTGAGTGCTATTATATTTTCCCGTAGTAAAGACTTACTGTTGCTAAGGTTATTTTGATAAATTAGAGCTGTTATTATCTGTTTTCAAGCGAATTATACTCGAGATGTCTGGGTTGGGAGGATAGTGCTAATATAAAGGACTCGATCAGACCACACAATCTCGAATTAAGCAAGAATTCAGTTATAACCAGCCTGACAAAGGTAGGAGTTAGCTAAGTTCAAGAGGCTTTGGGAATAACATAAGTCATAAGTCGTAATACTCACTTAAACAGACCATTAACTTGTGAATCTAATGCCCACAGAGAAAAGGCATCACTTGCTATGAGTTTCAAAGTTTACTCATTTCGGATTACAATGCTTTGAATTGTTTACAAAAAGGCATGAGTAGTCTTTGAAGAAACTTCAACTCATTAAAAAAATGGTCTGCTTTATCTAAAACTGCTCTACATTGGTTTAGTTGATTTAAATTAAGGTTTCAAAGCCCTTTTTAAGCATCACTATTACTCCAAGGGAACTAACTTCGTCACTTAGATATGGTCATTGTGTTTGAGTACTAAACTAATGCCAGCATGGGTTGCTTTCTCGTTATAGGTGCTCTTAAGGAGCTACTGGGTGTGATTGGCTATGTTTGCTTAATACCTCATTGCCGACTAAAGTTTTCCACGCGACTGCTACTTATTGTGTTGTATGCAACTATTTTGATCTGTAGGTTGTAGATTATCCACTGAGTGTGTGGTGCCTCACTCTTCTATGTTCCCTTTTTCTTAGGTTATGACTGAACAAGGTATAGAGTAGTTCATATTTTAGGTCACTTAACTACAGTTTCCTACAGCCTAGAATGCGAATATGTTGCAGGATTTTGTATATAGCAATAGGGTTGCTTTTCTGTATATAAATAAAAATGTTGTAAGGGATTATAAGCATATAGTTCGGCTTTGGCCATGTTTCTTTTTAGTTACTTTTTATATAAGTTTTCATCTGTACGCCTACTGAGCATGCCCGAACTCAGTAAACCGAGGCATTTGAACCTATCTTTTAGCTTAGTTTGCTAAGTATTATTATATAAACATCATAGTTGTTATCCAGTCCAACCTTAAGTGCTTTAACCTTTGCAATTTTAAGCAGAACTCTTGCAGTTTCACCTTTATCAAAACTAGACCCTAACTTAAGTTTCTATTTTAGGATAATCTGAACTCATTTGCTAAACTTGTTCTTAACCTATTTGCTAAACTTATTCTAAATCGAACTTATTCTGCACTCATTACGAATAAGTTTCTGAACTTATTTGCTGAACTTATTTTGAATCAAACTTACTCTAAACTTATTTATTGGATTTATTCTGAACTTATTTAATGAATTTATTCTAACCTTATTAACTAAAGTTATTCTACTATAAAATTACCTTATCTAAACTTATTCTATAAAAAATAAGTTAAAGAGAAGAGGCCTAAGTTTAACACAAGGGGATTCACAAACATGGAAAGAATCAGAGCCCCTAAAACAATTGTCAAAATCCCTCATTAAAATAAGCTCCCAACACTTATATCACTTACATTCAATGGTTCAATATCTACAAGAAAGATCTATAAATAGAAGAATCATATGAATATTGACGATTATAACATCACAAAGAAAAAAGTGTATTTTGACATAGCTTGTAATCTTTATATTTATCACATAAATTTCAATCCTCTGTACTACAAGTGTAAGAGGAGTTAGTGAGAGTCACCATTGCTCAAAGTGTTCTACTCCTCAGAGTGAGTGTGCTCTAAGAGTTGAGGTCTGTTAGTGAGCCTTGAGATATGTCTGTTTTCTAGCAAGAGCTAAGGTACTGCTATATTGTGAGAAAGCTATTACAAAGTGCTCAAGGAAAATTCCATAGGCAACAAGAACTATAGAGGCTTTTGTTAGCTACAGTCGTCTAAGAGTTGAGGAACTCTAGAAGTAGAGGTTTATCATAGTGCCTTGAGAAAACTTTGACCGTAGCAAGGAGTCAAGGGAATCTTACATGCCTATCTTGAGAAGTTTAAGCTTGTCAGAGTATCTAGTAAAAGGCCTTACTCTAAATTTAAGCCAAAGACTCTATCTGATTATTCATCTTAACTTATCTTAAAAGTCTATTGTCTTTATGCCTTGGTTTTCATTTCACTAAACAAATTTCAAAATATCAAATTTTTTATAAATGACCCTATTCAACCCCCTCTAGAGCGATTTGCCTCACCTGATGGGACCAACACAATTAAGAAATTACATTTTAAAGTGGAAGTACTCTTCTTTTTTTTTTAAACAAAGGAAAAAAGAGAGACCAAATACTAGGTGTATCTTCTCACAAAAGTACTCCTCACTCCATCCTCCATTAAAGTAGCCTTTGGCATGAAGAAAAAATTAATCTTGGGAGAATGAAGTTGTAATGGAACAACTAAATTTGGAAAGTCAATCTGCTACCGTGGTTAGTTTTCCAAAAATATGATTGGTGATAAAATAAATGCCTTGATTCACCATATGTGTATATCTTTGATTGTATTAGATATGGGCATTAGCCAAGAATAATATGTATTTTGGGTATTTATTGGAATTAATCTGTACTAAAGAAATACTTCCCACAAGTCTATACTTAGAGGGTATTTATTCTCATTAATATGCACAAAAAAAATTAGCCAACAGTGGACTAGAATTGGGTCCAAAAAATGTTATATGTTCCTGAGTACATATTATTGAAATAAGTACCCTCGAGGTACATACTTGGGGGAACTATTTATTAAGTACAGATTGATCTTAGTCAATACTCTCCAAATGCATATTATTGTTGGTATAAACCCTATTAGATATTATGTAAGGAATTTAAGCCTTTCCTTCTTTTGTTTGACCTACTATTTTGTTGTCACCTTTAATAGCTATGTTGCTGAAACCTACCTGAATTGCTTATCATAGTCCCGTAACGTAAATCTCTAGTTTTGCCACTAGAATAAAAGTATGATCATAGTAAGCCGCTCCCAACTTTAATAATGTGTCTTTCCAATCTCAGGTGATGAGACCTTCTACTACTAATAAGTTGATAAGAGATCCATTAAAATTTTGTCTGGCGAATCTCATGGAAGGGGGTTCCACCTTACAAGTTGATTTGAGGTGTTAGGAGGAAGCACAGGATCCCTTGAAGTCATGAGCAACCGACATATGCTTGGATTCTCCAGTAAGCACTTGCTTTTTTGGCTCGTGTTAGGCATGCCATGGAAGAAATGAAAATTTATGTTTCAATTTTGGATTGTGAACGGATTGAATCCTCTCCATATATTGTGAAAAATCATGTCCTCTAAGAGGAGAAAATCAACCGATAGGTATTGATGCTTTCCTGCTAGATCCTAGACCTTGTTATCCAGTTGGCAATCTATAAAGTAATGTTCCACATATTCAACATCACCAAGACTAGGTGAACAAACAAGGGTGATTTATGAAAAGTTACCAAAGAAAGACTATGAATTTTGGCAAAATGCCAATGTTCTAAGTCTACTTGACAGACCATGCAAATGTGCCATGAGGGCAAATGTCATGGGCTACACATGATGCATGAATTGGGCTTTTTGAGGTTTAACCAAATTTGCAATCTGATTTCAACTTAAATATGAGTTAAGATAAAGGCTAGGCTACAACACGAAACTTTAAAAGCTCTCACCACTAAGTCCTTAAAGCCTAGGTGCTAGAACTTAATCAAATAAAGAAGGACTCCAAACACCACCAATAGAACTAGATAAAGTAAAGAGATTTTGAGAGAATTTGCTGCAAGTTAGCTACTGATTTCTTTCAACCTCAACACAAGCTTTACTAAATTTTAGGGTAGTATTTACTGGCCCGTACACTAAGTATAGCCCCCATTAAGGTAGAACTAAAAATAAACAGAAATAGGACTTGCATTAATAACAGGGCCTACTCCCCCTTCTCTCTTTCACCCTTGAAAGGCCTAATAGAAAATAGAAAGAATAGGCATCGAATGTTATGAGAGTCATGTTAGGAGTGACGACCTTATTTCACAGTTCAGAAAGCACTCAAGGTAGAACTAAAAATAAACAGAAATACAACTTGCACTCACATATGTCTAACAATTAGTTTTTCGTGACTTTTGCTTACCAAATTGTTTTACTTAGTCTAATCACCTTGAAATAATTTAACTGAGCCAAACACTCTACTAATAATAGAAGTCATTTAAGTAGTCATAAATATAAGAACATCCATAAATATCAAGCAATGTAAGTGGATGCTGCAAGTGAGCTATTTCGGCTTTATCCTATTATCCTAAGCAATTTCCGTCTTTTTTAGCTGGTTTTTCGCTTGATGCATGAATCCCTTGCTGGATAAAGATTACTAAGGAATGTAAAAACATTATGTCATGTATTAATGATGTGTATACAATTTGCATCAATTTAAGATTACTCAAACTCAAGCTAGACCACTTATCCTGCACCGAGTTTTGCACAATTGGATTTCTCTTGCTGCTATGACTTCAAGCCTGGACTGAGACCCAATTTAAATTTATTTATTGATAGTATACATCCTAAGGCTTCCAACAAGAGTCATGTTGATGTGATGTGACTTTGTGTTTTCGATGTCTACACGTGCTTTGAGTTTAAGGCACATTTGTTATAGTTAAGGGGTTTTTTTTGTTATAAATGAATAGTTTCTTGCATTGTTTTCATACGCTTAAATGATCACTACTAACATGACAAGGTCCCTAGGTTATTAACTACTTAGAGTTCCAGCGTTAGAGTTCAGCCTCCTTAAACTCTCACAGTTAAAGGCCATTGGTAAGCATGTCAGTGGTGACCCTTCCTAAAATCATGAAAACTTCTACAATTTGGAATGAGCTTAAAATGAATTTTATGATACTCTTATTAACTACAGATCCTTTCACCAAAGGTCTTTGTAGAAGTGTAGTGCTGGCGTCAGCCAAAGTCACCAGAACCAAACCGATGGGTGAACAGGTGAGATTAGTAGGTAATGGTCGGACCGATTAGACTAGATAAAGCTGTTTTATCATAATTTATTAAATTGTGGATAATTTGTTTAATGACCCAACCTTTTATCGAGTCGGGGACAGTTATCAGGAATGGCTTGAAGGATCATCGATTGGCCTCACAAATCACCACAAACTTTTCTAGTGTACTTCTTCTTCGCTCACACGATGCCCAGAAAATTTCCCAGAAAGCCACCAATCCTTAAATTTCTCCACAGCAAGCACACTTAACTATAAAGTTTTTAACAGTGGCTCCCTGAAATGGAAGATGCACCTTTAGTGATATAAGTAATCACTTCAATTCCTTTTAAGCGACACTCGGGGTATTACAATTCGTTATTTATATAACTAAATTCTAAAGTGAAATTGGTAGAAAACTTTCAATAACTACTATCACGAATGGCTAATTTTTAGATTATAATGTTTTAGTAGTAAATGAGGACTACATTTTCTTAAATTCTGAATCTTTTTATGGATTACCTTGTCAATAACAAAAGTACAATTGTTTAATCTGAACAAAATTAATGATGAAGGTAGACAAGATATTTTTGCGTTGCTAATATGTAATCAATTAATAAAAGAATTCAATGAAGGAGTTAGAAAAATGAAACAATTAAAACATAAGATATACATTTGGCAAGTCCGCTATCTAGTACAAAAGTTGAGCAGCCGAGGCAGTCCGAACGCAAAGAGAAATTTCAAGCAAAGAGGAAGCGAGGGGTTCAAATCTGATCTACAACACACATTAATTTTTAATGGTATTGAAAAAAATAAAAACTGAGAAAAGTCTTGAATCGGTCCGATTATCTGGTCCGACTGGTTCTTGACCGACTTAATGCGATAACGGTTTGTTGCCAATGATCAAACCAAAATGTTGTCT
This sequence comes from Carnegiea gigantea, assembly GCA_029747015.1. NCBI lineage: Eukaryota > Viridiplantae > Streptophyta > Magnoliopsida > Caryophyllales > Cactaceae > Carnegiea > Carnegiea gigantea. The sequence continues at coordinate 240,556 of JAKOGI010000527.1, read as the reverse complement.
GGTTCCCCATTGAATCGGCCGATCTGGTCCAATTCTAGTAACCTTGACGTCAGCACAAGGAATGGGACTTAAGCTTAGGGGCGAGAAAAAAACTGGGTACTCAGTTCCTGATCCAGAACCGGTTCGGACCCAGGGGTATGGATCCGAACCCGATTAAATCGGCTCCGGGACTGATTTCAAAATTTAAGGTCTGGTTATAGCCGGGTCCTAAAATTTTGGAGCCGGAGCCGGAGCCGGACCCGAACCCAATATCCGGTACCTGGTCAAAATTTAAAGAATTTGGATTAAAAAACATAAAATTTAAAGAATTTTAACTAAAAACATAAAAAGTAAACCCTTATTTATCAAGTGATGTTATTTTATACTGAGAACCAACTCTTAATTAACCATTTGTCTTTTCTACTTTCAATTTATCCTCGACTTACTATATATGTATCTGGACCACCATGGATTTCTTCTTTCAAGTTTTGGTTCTTCTCCTCATAAGTCATGTTGCTTACTATGTATTTATTTTTATATTATTTTGATAGTTTTCTTCTCTTTCTCTCTCTATTTCAAGTGAATTAAAGTAAATTTTAGGTGTCTTGTTCATTTTGTAATCTTGATTTGTAGGTTTTTTATTAGCATTATCTCTAATTCTCTGAATTTATGAATCTTCTTTATCGCTTATTTCATATTTGATTTAGCCTTATAAGTTAGTTTATGGGAATTTGGCTTCAGATAGGAGTTTCAACCTCCTTCAATTCCTCCCTCTCCCTATTTTCTTATCCGATTCCAAGCTAGTCCAGTTTTGGTTCCTAAAAATCGAACCAGGTACTTGGTCCCGCCCACCCCTACTTAAGTCAATTGAGTGAGTGAATCGCGATGGATACCCATCTTAGACAAGAGTTTATGTTCAATGGGTTTTAACGAAATAACGAAATAGCTCAAGATTTGGTATTGCTATAAATAAAACAAGTAGTCTTCTCACTTACTGTCAAATCTGTTATGGGTGAGCATCTAGTTTTTAATTAGTCCATAGGCTTTATAGGGTTGAATGATAGTATGCAGTCCATGGAACTCACCTATATGAATATGAAGGTTGTTGCTAGCGATGGGCATGGGGCAGGTATAAGGTGGCCGGGTGGAGTTACACCGGCACCCACACCCATTTTCAAAAGTCATCCTCATGCCTACACCCATATCTGTGGGGTTTTTTAAATCTAATTCCCATACTTATACCGATCGAGTATTTCGAATTTCATTTGGGTATGTACAGATATTAAAATATAATATCCATTGAGTACGATAATTTCTTTTACCTAAATAAAATCATAAAACTAAATTCAATTAGGTAGAATGCTCTAAAGAAATACAATACTCATTAGATTAAGTGCAAGAGTTCATACTTAGCTCAAAATAAAAACTGCATTCTAGAAATAACTAGAATAAGGGAGTAAGGAACATAGCAAATGAGGGACTGAAGGACACAACAAATGAGTTAGGATTTTAGGTTTGTGAGTTGTGAGTCACGTCACTTCATGTACCGGCATAGTAAATGAGAAATATAAATGGATATAGTGCACAGTTGGGGATGGATTGAGGTATGGGGTCTTTTTTTAAACGAATTACCAGCGTTCAAAGCTCAAAACTCTATTCAGCAATTTATTTTACCCCCCAAAAAAATTCAAATATGAGGTGGGTATGGCTATGGGCGCTGATGCCTATATCCGAACCTGTACCCATACTCATACCCGCTTCCAGTGTACCCGTCCCACACCCATTTTTTCCAATTTATTTTTCCTAGTTGATGCTTGCCCCTACGAGATTTTTTAGGTTAAAGACTCTCTAGAGGGTCCACAAAAATCCAAGTAGTGGCGCACAGGCTTTAATGCGTCAACATTATGGATGGATCTTTGATTTTAAGGGACAATGACTATGCACAGTTTGATCTCTACAAACACCATTCGGGTGCCATTTGTCCCATTCTCACAGATGTAAGACAGACTTGTAAACACTAATTCTAATTATTAGTTTCTGTAAATGTTTCCTTCTTTTACCACGAACTTCTCATTTCTTTGTTTTCACTTCCTTTAAATCATATGGGGGATGTTTTTGCTTCAAAGGAAGAGAGAGAAACCCATTTTTTGTGTCCCCCAATGGAACTTTTTGAAAGAGCAATTCATGTTTTTATAACCTTATTCTCATTGACCTCCTAGAAAGCAAGTGGGTAGAAGAGTCTCTAGCTCACATATACAAACGCACACCACCGCCAAACCGAGTAGGGCTAGGGGCATGGGCATAGGCTCTTATTGACTATCTTTTATGGTCAAAATCAATTAATTAATTTTGGCGAGTAATTGTTAGCAGTTTGTTTGTATAATTGCAATGATTCTCAACATATTTAATGCTTATTTTTCTCCACCAAATCAACATAATTACTGCTGATTTTGTTCCTCCAAGTCAACCTTCTTATCTTGCCATTTTTTATGTCCTCCTCCCGCTATATATTTAACCCTCTACTATAGTTTTTGACACACAGAAATTCAAACAATCCTCTTAAATATTCTACTAAGCTCTTTATTCTGGATCATTGTTCAACGACCCTTACTATTGTTCGTTCCAGTACACTGTTCGGATAACTAGTCGTGTGTCCCTGGAGATTGATTACTCTTGAGTTCCCAGAGTGCTGTTGGGCAAGCAAATTCGGTTTTAGATGGCTTCACCTTCTGTTCTCAGAAACATATCAGTTTGTTTATTCACTATTAGTCGCAACCTCTATTTTCCCTTATATTTTCAACTGTTTTAAGTAGTGGCTTCATTAATTGTTTTAACTACTTTATCTAACAGATCTCTGTTTAACGACAAAACTGTATGTAGCTGTGGTGATCACCTAGGGGCTATCACCTTCCAGTCCCAGAATGTGCATGTGTCAGCAATAGTGTAAACTCAGCTTAACTATCTTAGCATCTCCTTCAGGAGAAAACTTGCAAAACTATCTCAACACCTCGTTGGAGAGAAAACTTAATGGAAGAGCATTAAACTTTTTTGGGTACTCCTACCCACATAAGAAAAAAATAATTCTTTGCCATCGTGTTATTTATCATTAACTATGTTTTAACTGCTTAATGGGAAATGGTATGTTTCAAAATGTTTTCTATTTTCAGGTTAAATGCTAGTTGCGAGGTTTACTGGCAAATCTACGTAGTAATTTATCAACTTAGTCCAACACCCCAATTTTGAACCTTTTTTTTTAAGTAACGGAAGAATTCATTAATTGAAAGTCATACAACATCTAAAATAAACAGCATACTCAAACAAATTTATAACTAAATTAACAAAATAAACCTTACTATTAGCTTTCTTAAGCTTACAATGTGTTTATTAATATATTTTGATAAAAGACAAAAAGAGATTAATCAATTGATATATTCATCATGTTGTATTTGAATTATCTTGAAGTTGGCTAGTGCATATTGCTTAATTGATTTGATACAAGTTGCCACAAATATATTGAGATGATTTAGAATTCAAATTTGAATATGTGATCTTTATGATATTATATTGTGTGATTCGAATTTAAATATAAGATTATGATTCTCTAAATATGGCCATAACTTTTGAAATTAAATTCTAGTTGTTGCTTAGATTAAAAATAGCAACTAACAGATTTGATAAGCTAAATCCCCAAGCAGAATCAGCAATTAGCCGTTGAAGATTTTGGGAGCTGTTGTTGCTGAAAACTAGCCGCAGTTCAAGGCCTTGAAGTTGGACTTCAAGAGCTTGAAAACCAGCTAAAGATTTTCTTTCCCTTTTTGAATGTAATAGCTACTTCAATTCCATTTGCTATAAAAAGGGGAGATCCTTGCAGATGAAAATGATACAAGAGAGCATAAGCAAAGAACGAGAAGAAAGAGAGCTACACTTACAAATTAAGAAGAAGATGTTTAGAGATACATTGAGCTTACATTGGCATATCTATTGTATTTATTTACTTCTTGTTACAAAGTGTATTTTGTTATATTTCTTTGTATTGGGTTGAGTTGATTAGTCAGAGGGCCGACTACCCAAGTACTATTGGGGCGTAATGCATACGTTGGGACACCTAGAGTTATAGGGTCAACTCCTAGGTTATATGATTAGTGAATCGTGTATAATTGATCGACCTAATAAAAAAAAAGAGGCTCAAAATCCCATTGGCAAGGGGCACCAGTGGGTAAAGGACTAAGCGTGGTCGAACCTCTATAAATTATGTGTTTTGTCCACATTTATTTTTCTTCATTTTCTCTGATCCTGCAACTTTGATCATCACCCTATTCACCGCCTTCTAGGGTGATTTAACTACCCAGATTGGGCCAACACTTACGATGAAGAAAACTAATTGAAACTCTTTTGAACACTCCTCTTCTTCTCAGTCATTGTTTCATAATACAACATCTGATAAGGAGATCTGTGAATCTTGTATAGTCTTCTCATCAAAAAGATTCTTCTGGTGTAGTATTCCAAATTCGAAGAACTAATGCCTGTTGTAGATCGATCTTACAATCAATTAACAATCTAATCGCACTCAAGCATAATGACACGAAGAGAAATTGGTACAAACACTCCAAGAGTGACAGAATGTACCACCTTATTAGAAGAGGGCACAAAAAAACTCTCAGAACTAGAGAGGAAATATTTCTTGGTAGAAATACTTGGAAAATATGAATAAATGAAAGATTGCTGCTTACCATTGGCAGCCCCTAAGGAACGAAGAAAATACTAGGGGTTTCTAGAAAGAGACGAGGATAGGAGGCTAGGGGTTTCTCCCCTGATTTTGAACCGAATCTTGAATAAACATAAAATTAATTATCAAATTGGAATTATTCCAAAAAAGTAGGGACGTTACACTTTCTGGTGGATTTCTAGGAGGGCCTTGCTCTTTTCTTGGCTGATTACAAAGTTGTTGCATTTGGGCAGTCAGTGTGCATACCTCTGCTTGGAGTTTAAGAATGCACATATTCTTCCTTTTTTGGGTAAGGGAGAGTTCTATAAGCACTTATACATGTCTAGGAGACCAAGGAAATGTTTGGTCTTCTCTAACCATATAGCTAAGGAAACAAAAAGGAGTTTAAGTGGGGCTATTTAGATTAGGGGAAGATGGACAGGTGAAGAGTGAACAAAAGACAAGATAATAGTAAATAAACTCAGCAAAGGGAGCTATAACTCACCAAGAACCGAAGATAGGCTCTAATACCAATTGATGCATGAATTGAGCTGTTTGAGCTTAATTTGAATTTGCAATCTAACTTTCACCTGGATGTGGGTTGAGATACAGGCTGAGCTAGCACTCAACACTAGAAAACCCTCATTACTAAGTTCCTAAAGCCTAACTACCACAACTTAGATAAAGAACTGTAAACACCAGCAATAGAATAGGATAAAGTAAAGAGGTTTTGAGAGAAGTGTGCTCCAAGTGAGGTGCCAACTTCATTCAACTTCAACATGAAGCTTACAGGTTTCTGATGGAGTGTTTATAGGCCCTTAAGATGAATATAACCCTCGTAAAAAGGTTAAAATGAACCAAAGGAGATAACTTAAAATAGACAGAGATACAACTTGCACTCACATGCGTCTAATAGATAGTTTTAGGCTAAGCTTGCTGCTCATGTGACTTGGCCCCAGTTTGTTTATTCCAGCTCTTAGCCTTGTATTTCGAAGGCTCCCAAACAACTAGAGATCTCCCCAAAGTGGCTTGTAAATAGCGAAGATACTCGGATTCACAACAGGGTGCGTTGAGCAGGCATGAACTTGAGGCTAGACTTCGTTCTTGAGTTAGCTTGCCTCAGGGTTTCTGTACTTCGCTCCGCATCAACCCACACAGCGAATTTAGTGGTGAGTTCACATGAGGCGTTCAATCTACTAGAGGAGTATTTTGTGTCTGTAATCACAAATTAGAAAGATTGAATTTTTATTATAGAATTCAATTGATTTGAATTGGGCACAATCTCTATGAATACAATCCTCTGATTCTTTCTCTTTTAAGGATGGATTTTCTAACCTTTCAATCATGGGGGTAGGGGGCCTATTTATAGGAAAGTCTTCCCCTTGAAAGTCAAGACAGGCCTTGACTTAGGTTTTGGGCTTTGACCTAGGTTTTGGGCCTTTCAATCAGGCTTTACCCTAGGCTATTTTGACTTTTATTTGTTTGATTTTGACTTTGACTTTGGAGTCTTCCGGGCTTGAGCAGAGCATTGACTTAGAAGTCGCCTCGAATTTTGATCGGACGCTGACTTGAGAGTCGTTTTTGACGTTTGACTTGTGAGTCGATGTAGGCTTTGACCTTTGACTTTGACTTTGACCGCATCATGACTTGAATGTTGTTCGAGGTTTAGGTCGTGACTTGACTTTGTAGTCGTCTTGAGTCTCGGTGTGGGCGTTGACTCGAATTTTGACTGAGTCCAGACCTGCTAGTCATTTAGGCTTTATTTTGGGCTTGACTTGTGAGTCTTTTGGGCTTGACTTGTGAGTATTTTGGGCTTGATTGAATTAATTAAAAGGGTTGGCCCAATTAACTAATTTAATTTAATTTTTGTACGGCACGAATAAATTTTTAGTGCCTACAGTGTCATATACAAGGTTAGTGGTGCCTTGGATTTTTTGTATAATAGGATGGTTATTAAGGAGTTGTTGAGTTTTACGATATCCCATTCAAAATTTTCTTGAATATATTCATAGATTTTTTTTATCAAGTTGGGATCATTATCAACGTCTAGGATCTCTACTAGATTTCGATTTGTATCCAATTACCAGACTAAAAGGAGATTTTCTCCCTTTTTCCTATCTTCCACATAATATCTTCTTTAAGAATGTCCCTCCATTTTAAAATACTTTTCCACACATTTCAATCTGTGATTTTCCATTTGTAGCTAAAGAGATGTGAGCTATGCAAGTATTTGGCCCCTATGGATTGGACTTTGAGGCTGGTATTAGGGGAAGCTGAAGAAGAATTCATAGTCCTTAAAATATTGTGTGATAAATTCAAAATACAAGTTCAGATTAGATTATGGGAAGCTTGAATCATTCTAAGTGATTTTTAAATTATGTCCATGGACTATTAAGAATTAAACACTTAAAAAAATGAAATAAAAAAACCCCAAGGTAATGAAAACTTTCATGCTAAGTCATACACTCATACCACATCTGCATGGAACTCATGTGGTAGCGTTACACTTACTAGTTATATAGAGATTGGTCTAAATCAATGTTAAGAGAAATGACCCAATTAGTAACCCCGGTCGAGAGGATGGGTAAAAGGGTTAATTGGTCGAATCGTTAGGATCAAGATTAGATTGGTAAATCCACTTTAATATCCAATCGGATTAGACTGGCATAATCCTAGATTAACTTTTTCACCTATATTAAAATATAAATAGATTAATTCTTCCTATATTATCAAATATAAACATTTTTAGTGGAGGTTCTCACTAAATGTATAAGATATGATTTTCTTTATATTGGCTACCTCCTAAAATGAAAAGCGTGTGAAAATGACCATGTGAGTCTTACATGGACCAACCAGAGGAGCCCTCTATAACTCCACAGATTTACAGAAGCATATTCCAAGTGAAGGAGAACGATTGGTGAGCGTAAGAAGACGAGACTTGAGAAGGGCAATGTAGTCGGAACAAAAAGTCAACAACCATGCGTCGAAAAGTTGTACAGTAAAAGATTCACCGTGCGCTGACCACGTAGAAGAATCACTGCACGCCGACAACGTACTGTCACCTGAACCCACTGGACCACCGAGTGAAGCGTTTTAGACGTCCGGGTTGAAGGTGATGACCATCCGCTTGAATCGTTTGTTGACCGATTTTTGACCGTTCCATTGGTTCGGCACAGGTTGACAGTGGAATCAGGACCGAACCACTATCCGAGTCCCAGTTGAACCGGTCGGTCCTGGGGTATTATCCGAACCCTAAAAATTTGATTAAGATTTGTCTCATTTAGCACCTGACTGAGTGATGAAAATAGGTTTTAAGTAGGTACAAATATGCATATAAGTATTGCATTCAAACATGGATGTGAGTATAGGTATGGATTCTTAAAATCCGTACATAATTGTATACCTGATCTGCTAGTGAAAGCCAACCAAAATATGGTAAAACACAAGAATAAACATTAGACATAAAATTCAAATTGTATAGTGTTTATTTATACAATTTTAACTTCCATAATTTTATCTGGACATGAATTTTATTAGTCTGTCTTGCAATTGCTAATCAAATATAACGTATATACAAATATGGGTTAAATATGGATAATAGTTCGTACACTCTATATATATCCGAATAAAACTTATAAACCTGAAAACCCAATGGGTATGGCTACAGATATAACCATCTAAAACCCAATGAGTATAGGTATGGATATTGGATGTGATTTTTAAAGATAGGTATGGATGCGGGTAAGGCTCAACCCGCCCCACACCCATCCCTAATAGGTCCAATCCAATTTTTGTAATACCGTTTTAAAGTAGTATATTTCTGATATTTGGTTGGTTCAATTGTACTCTTAGTTTGGGGAAAAAAAAATTGTTTGAATTATTCATATGTGATACAAACAAATGTTACTGCAATACATAGCTCAATAAGTTGATGTGATTATACAAAAACTTTTTTGAGAAAATCATTATTAAAGTTTGGCCTTTAGACACTATATTTCTTAAACCAAAAGGCTTTATTCAATTTCGTGACTACACTTAAAACACTAATTTAGTGGAATTCGAAGAAAAATTGGTATTCCAAGTCCCTGAAAGATTTTGCAAGCCAGCCACACTCGAGCCGGGCTTGGCTAGACTATGATTCAATTTTTAACTAGATCGAACGTTACCTAGTTAAACCTGAATCATCCAAAATAAGCTTTTTCAAATATAAAAGTAATTTTTGCACAAACTTTCACAACCCCAACTAAAAACAAAATCAATCAAAAATATGCTTTTATATTAAACTATGAACACAAATGAACTCAAAAGCATGACATGACCTGCTTTCCACCGAAAACCAAGAAAGAGCTCTACCAAATCAAGCCCAATTGAGCTCTACTCGTATAGCTAAACTCCAAGCCTTTAACCAACCTTTCTGGAGAATCCAACATGCATAACTCAATTACAATGCTAGAAGCCAGCCTCCGAAGTCCGAACAACGTTCAAATGCCATTACAGGCATGGGGAGATGGAACTAGAATGTCCCCACTGCCCACGAGATACGGAACCTTTACTGACCTACCTTGGCAATAAGATAAATTTTAAAATAAGTTGAAACTGGTTTTTACACGCATCGGTTTTTCAATTGTGCAAATACAATTTCGGATCAACGTGCTAAGACAGTAAGAGTGCAATCATTTCATTCCTAGATTCAGCGCCTTCATTGTTAACACTGGGTATTATTTCAGCAGGAGATATTAACTTGACAAACTCCTTCAGTTCTTCAAAGCTGCAGTGCTCACTATAGGGGACTTCATACCTATACATTTCACCATAGCAAAACATATTTATTATCAAACACAATACTGTGAGACATTCAGCCATATAACAGACTCATAAAAATGAATTCTTTGCAATTGTGAAGATAATATTACACACATCCAACCTTTATATTCCACACGAGGCAACAGCATCAAGACAAGCACCAGGCGTAGATATGATACGGTATTAGTTTATCACCTGGAGAAGGGGGGGGGGAGATGGATTGCTTTCACTTTCTTTTTTTTCCTTTTTTTTTTTTGTCTTTCTAAGGGGTGGGAGGAAGAGTCCAAGGGTAAGGGAGAATGATCATTCTAAATGAAATTTAATGTACTCGAATCCAATTGTCAAGTCCCTCCATTTCTGTTGCTCCATCAAATTAAATGAAAATGCATTCCGGAACAATTTTCATTAGAGTAGGTAATCACGGAAAGGGGTGCAGGGTTAAATTGCTCTAGGCAAGAGGCCACAAAATTTATTTATATTTTTTGTTGGGGGGAGGGGGTTGGACATAACAATAGCGAACAATACAGATGAAATATGGCAATTAGAAAACAGTGTCTGTAGGACTTTAAAGCTTAGCAGCTAATCAAATATTAAAGCTGAGGACACAAAGTATTCTTAAGCCTATAACGTCATAGTTAACCCAGATTTTCAACACTGAATTTGAAGCACGTCAAGCAATGCACTTCCTAACATTAAAACTTCACTTACTCTCCAAAGAAAATCTCCGTTTACTACTTATTTACTCAGTTAAAGGCAAAAACCTCATAGTTAGAGCCAGCCACTCTCAGAAAATACCATTTTGCAGCCATCTCACTAACTCGGACGGTTTCATTTTTTGGATAACTAAATATTGGCTTGATTATTACATTTACCCGGCTAAGCAAAGACTACAACACATGTATTCCACAAATTGAAAACAATACTTAGCAATTCACCAACCTTACTTTCTCCCCCAATTTTCTTGTGACTCACCAACTTCACAAACTATTATCTGGGTCAAGCTGATTGCTGGCAGGAGTTGACTACCTGCTAGGGCTCACAGCAAGCTTCTTGATGTGTTACTTGGGGTGTGACGAGAGGCTCACAAACTTTTAAGTTAGTATTTGAAAAACTGTTCTTTGTGGGTCATGTAGAAACCACCTCTGTGCTTGGCTGCTAGCCAAGAACAGGATCCTGCACAACAAGATCTCTCCAAGCCAAAAACCCTCCAGGCTCCACAGATAGGTCTACAATGGATTTGGTGTGTATCTCACTCTCTTCCCCTCCCCCCAATTCAAGGATATCTTCATTCTACCTGTTGCTTGGAGAATCAGTGTGCCAACCTAGACATCCAATTTCGTTAAGCAAAGGTCAGAACTCAGAAGAACGGCCATATGCACCGCCCCCCCCTCCCCCCTTCGGGTGGCCCCAAGGGTAAACCGGTAGCATGGCAGAAAACATAGCTGCTAAATATTTTTGTTCAAACCCAGGTGAGGGGGTGATGAGACAATAATGACATCCATCCAGGAAGGTCAAGCAGATATAGCATAAAGATCAGAAGAATCAAAATACACAACTAGAAATCCCTGCACTAGCAAGTTGCAACTGAAAGAGATCAATGCATCTGTCACAAGACAGAGGCCACAGTTTATACATGAATACCTTATTATGGTACCCTGCTGCCATCTTCTGCCTGAGGACTTCTTTCCTTTACTGAAGGCCCAACCAGTTGGAGAAAAAGCAACTATAAGACTGAATCTTTCCTGACAAACATTTATGACCAACAGTCAGGTGATTTTCCTAGCAAGCTGACACGCTAATTTCTCATGTTATCCTCCTTCAAAACTTCTTCAAATGGAATAGGTGACAAACTTTGTAGCACAACAGGGGTATGTGTCTCATAAATTGAGATTATGTAAACACATTGTACTGAGTTACCACTTACTGAATATTGATGCGACAATTGTTTCAACCGTTTGAAGCTTGCAATTGTCCACATAGGCACAACATGGATGTGGCTCTCATGCTCATTTAATGTAAACCATTGCATATCCTCTGCTGGAAGCTCCAGACATTCCAGGAGACGAAGCTTTGCTGCAGTAACGTAGATTTTCTTACGCAGAACATGAGCAACTTCCAAGAACAGTCTCTCCTTTCCTATCGACTCAGAGAAACAATAATCAGCAAAACATAAAAAAATTTTAAAAAAGATGTGACATGCAAGAGTGCGAACAAGAAGAGGAAGTACCAATTGTATAACTGCCAATCAGAAACAGTGTCTTCTGGTTGAAAGATTCTGCTTGGATGGCCTCAATGACAAACTGGACAACACTCTCCTGCTTTGGAAAATTGTACTGCCAGGGAACCACGGTTCAGTAAAATGCAGATAATATGCATTGGAATTCTTATGCTGAAGAATAGCTTAGATCTTTATGCTGCTTATCTATGATAGACGATGTAAACCATTCCGAGGATCTATTCACTGAAAACGAATATAACTTTTTTTTTTAAAAAAAAAAAACCCCCTTACAAGTATTGGATCTGCCAGGTGGCACTTCCCACACGACGGGACACCTAACTATCAGCCCATATATTTAAAATAAATGGGTATATATCTTATAGAGGAATGTCCTATTATTGACAAAATGAGGATTGACTATACGACCATAGGGATGGAGGTGCAGGCATTGGGCTTTTGCAATCTGGTGGTTTGCACCTTAAAAGAAGTTTATGACTGATTCTACCCCCGGGAGACTTTGCACTCTAAAATTACAAAGGAATAGTACAAGCAACTTCTACATGCACTTAATAAAACTCAACATGTCTTAGTAGCTACTAATCAGGATCATAAGTAAACCATTCTGCCTATATGCACGTGAAAGTCATCACCTTTATAAACCCCCAACCCCCCCCCCCCGGGTGGAAAAACCAAAACAAAAAATGTTTACTGCCGGTTTGACCAGGTAGAGAGGTCCAAATAAACTGGGCAATAAAGGTCTTTTACCTATCCACCTAATTCTCTCAAGGAGAATTATGTGCCAATGTGGGCTAGAACCAAGGTGGTGGGTTTGCCCAGTGGCCACCTTTTAAAAATTCGCTCCCATACATATCCACAAAACCACAATAAGCACAATCCTAGTGCTAAAGCAATCTTAGCACTCCCATAAGAATTAGAGTTTGTCATAAGTCCTAATCCAAATCTATGCACCCAGAGTCACATCTAGGCCGGTTTAGGGGTCCATTGCAGCACTCTTCCTAAACTGCATATTACAAGGTTGGCTCCGTTAAAACTTACATTTAAAAACCACTAAGCTTCTGCTACTACTCTATGGAAAGAATGCAGACGATAGTTTAGAAAGACATTTTGCTTTAGTCCACTACAATCAAAATCAAAGTTGGAAAATTTGCCCAAGAATGGTGTTTTCAAAATGTACATGAGGAATAAATATAGTCATCTACGTGATATTTCCTCTTGTGGTTCAAGTTTTTTGCCACCAATTACTTATCTAAACTTGAAATGTTAGTGCCGACTTTTTGAACCCGAAAGACATCATTATATACTATGTTAATATCAACAATTACTCACCAAGTACAGATACGAAGCAGTCCTTCAAGGTACAGCACTAATCCAAGTGACTTACTTGAAGTAAATATCTTCAAAAGTTGACCAAGATATGCACTTCATGTACTTGAGTTACAAGGTAGTTCCAATAGCAACATGATATTTATACTTGATGAATTATTAATATTTAATTTCCATGAAGTGCATGGAGTAATCTCACCTATTGTACAAGCATGGAGGTTTTATAAAGAAGGTTGTCATTTCAAATTCAAAGCTGGTGATGAATCCTCACATCATAGTAACAATGGAACAAAGAAACCACGTTTACTTATGGCTTTATGTTGAATAAATCCCTGTGTTAGTCTAGTCCCTTCAAACTAGACACTCTAATATACGGTTATTTGTATGGATGGTCCACTATTGAAGCACATGACGACAATGCTACAAGGCTGATCCTCGAGAGTCAACTATGGAAGCACATGAAGACAATGATCCGTGGCATGATCCTCGAGACCCAATATTGTACCTTACGGCCATACTTCAGGTTGTATTTAATCCAAGCCAAGGTGGAGCTTAGCTTATGAGTATGCATTTAGGCTCAAGCTTGGCTTCTAGCACACAAGCTTGGCAAGTCAAGCTGGAGGCGGATTCAAAATGTGGCCGAACTTGCGACGAAACGGCCGCATAGGAAAGGTTTTGGAGTTGGGCGAATCTCGTTTTCATGCCGCAATAGCCGCGATATGGAACGCTATTTCCATAGTAGAGCAATTTTTTCGTACCGCTACTGAAACTAAAATCGCGACCAAAACTGCATTTTGAATCCTTGGCTGGAGTTCTACTCATGTTCCACTCGTGGCTTGCTAAGACCAAGTCAAGCTCAAGCTTTGCTAGCCCTTGAGGTCAGCTCATTTAGAGCTTGTCTAAGACTCAATCCTAAGCCCAAGTAACCCACCGCTCAAACGTATAGTAAGACAGAAGTCAAATCACATATAAACCAATAAATACAACTCAATATTCTAGTCATGGAGTACCAGTAGATGCCCTGTTACTTAAAACGGCCAGCGGGCAGGGCTAATGATAGTAGGGCAAGGTGCGTGCAAGCAACAAAGAGGTGGTGCAATTACGATACCTATGCCTTACATAAGTGTATGGAGAGATGAGAAGTTTAAAGAGAGGAGGGAAGCGCTGAGGGAGACCATGGAAAATTGGTTCGGAGATGAATATATTCCTAAGCAACTGTGAATAGTAATCAATCAATTGGCTGTTAATGGCAATACTCTGTCACAATAAATTTCCCCATGTAAGAAGCTTAAGTTGTTAAATCCTAATATTTATATCTTAACAAGCCTTGTGGAGGCCTACTAAACTTATCAGTTGGGTATGTTAATGCTCAACTTGTTTAGGGCCAGTGAGCTCACAAGCCCAGCTCATGTAGGCTTAGGCCTGACCAAGCTCAGCTGGGCTTAGGCTTGCCACCGGCCCAGCTATGAAAAAGTGGGCAAGCTTAGCTCAACTTCAAGTCTCGACGTGGGACTCAATATCCATCTTTTCACTGCCCCTTTCCTAATTCGCCACTTCAGAGATGCCTTGTAAGCCCTTGACCTTCTACTTCTTTCTGTATTAGGGTTGTTGATGAACCATTGTTTCAATGGAGGCATTTGCCCCTAAGGTTTGCTCTTTACCAGTTGCCATTTCAATGAGACGGTGGACGCAGATGCTATTCACCTAATAAATAAGTTGAAGGGAAAGTATGGAGTAGCATTTTGGCTGGCAATTCCATGGGTAGAGTGACTAGATTGCAGCTCCGAAGAGCTAGAACAGTTTTAGAATTAAAGGTCCTGAGGTAAAGGCGCCTTTGTTTCGAATAGATGAAGAAAGCTAGAGGATTATGGGATTGTGATCTTAACTTCACTAGGCTTAGGAGCGGTCATGATGGCTCCGCCATGAGCATGACGACTAGCACTAAAGAGAGTTTGGAAACTAATGGCGCTGAAATAAATAGTTCTTAATTCGTCATCCAGGTAGGACTTTTGCATTGGATTATCTCAGAGGATATAAGGAGCGGTTTTTCCCTTTCTAGGACAGTGATGGTTTTCTTGAAGGGCTTAGGCTCGAAAATTCATATTTTAGTGAGCTTTGATCCAGTGGCCCAATAAGTTGGCACCTAGGATCTCTCGTCATTTTATTAGGATAAGCCTCAGCAGACAGTAATAGATGTCAAGGCATTAACCAACTCCTACTCTCAAGTCTCACCCCAACCTCACCTAAGCCCAAGAAAACCGCTCACCAAGAAGCTAAACCTCCTGGCACTAATTTCAGCACATCAGCCAACTTTGCTCAGGAGTTACCATTGCAAGTCGAAAAATTGGTGGAACATAATTCGTTGGGAAGGTAGCTGAGTCTACTTTAGGAATATCAAATAAAATTCTTAATTTAGTTGCATTTGTATTCCCTAAAATTGCATCAAACCAACTGCCTCAGCTCCCCAATTTACAGCGTGCAGCAAGCTGATTTTCTACCTTTTTTCGGTCTTGCCAAATTTTAACCAATTGATGCAAGTCTTCCTTTTTGGTACCACCTTGTTGTGTCTAGATTTAGTACCCCAAAAAAAAAAAATTCATATGAGAGAGAAATAGCCATCCAAACGGAGAATACGCTGAAATTTCCAGCACATGAGTTATGTGCGAACATCCTGGAAGGAATCCTACAACTATCCAAATACAATTTCCTCACATGGTAAAAATCCCAAAATGCCAAGGAAGAGTACCCAAGTGGTAGCACATCGTTTAGACAAGTGTCCTCTCCTAGAAGCTTCTTCAAAGAGGGAATATGCTGTCAAATTCCAGCACAATTTGAATTAGAATTTTCCTTTGCATTTTCATTTATTTCTCACGGAAATTCGTTTTCATCTCAAGGGCTCCCTTTCCCCACAATGCAGCTTGGGAAAGATTTTTAGTATGTCCCCCCCCCCCCCGCGAGCTAGTGTTCATAATATATGATTGGATGAAATTCATGGCTAGTTGCCTTCCTCTTTCCAAAATCGCTCTAATTTGTATCTCTTTGTGAGCAGTGATTTTGAGAATGACCCCTGCAAATATATCATTGATCTGTTGGCTTTAGAAGAGTGATCTGGTGAGGAGCTTTATCCTTTTGTTGCTCTAATTTTTGATTACTACAACCAATCTAAGCTAGAATAGCTAGCTTAGAACAAAAGCTTGATATTTTGATTTTTAGGTAGCTTATTATTGAATTTTCATACTTGAGTGTAGAATTTAAGGAGCCTTCCCTTGAAAATCCTTGTGGACACTTTCGCTTTATGTACAAGAAGCCAGAATATTCAAGCCTCAAGCATCCCAAGTGCCAAC
This sequence comes from Carnegiea gigantea, assembly GCA_029747015.1. Lineage (NCBI taxonomy): Eukaryota > Viridiplantae > Streptophyta > Magnoliopsida > Caryophyllales > Cactaceae > Carnegiea > Carnegiea gigantea. Next base: position 224,163 of record JAKOGI010000527.1, on the reverse strand, counting down.
TCACTGGTCATTCATTTACATGGGGCCCTATTTCCAAATCAGCAAACTCCCGAACAAGAATACTCTAGGACATGATATGAGGTTTTGTGTCTCAGACCTCTATAATTTCTCCAGAAGCAGAAAGTACACAGAACTAGCAATGCTACCCATATATCTCATAAGGCACATTGTTCCTGAAGACAAATTTACATCTATATGTTAGCAAACTTGATACGTTATGTCACGGAATGATAATTCACACAAACTCAAACTCATGTGGTATTAGCTAAATCACTCGAAAACCCTTCCATAATTTGCTAGTAAGCCTTAAGTGATATTTGACTTAGACTTTGAGAAGCTACGTACACACACACCCAGAAGGGAAATTAGTAAGAAAGCGGAAACAAGGAAGTTTGGGAGCATGTCTTGTATTGCACTCGGAATGCTTGACGTACATATGAGCCCTCTTGGGGTTATATACACACATTCACCCCATCAATAGAAAGTGGAGATCTTCTTGATCCAATGTCCAACACTGCACATCTAGGATACCCTATACTAGAGGTGGGCAAACGGGCCGTCTACATCGCGTTTTGTTTGTACTCCCGTGCTGAAATTACAAGAATGTCCTTTACAAATTTACGAAAATAACCCTCGCTTTTAATTTCGTATTTTAGTTTGGTTTTCGTAATTTTCTTCGTCCGTAAAATAAGTTATTTGTGATTCGTTTAAAGATTTGTTTGGCTGATACCATACAGTATATTCAAATGTTAATTCTAATAACACTATGTTATCTTTAATTAAGTTTATAGTGCTTGGGTGTGCACTTTCTGGCACAGTAGAAAGATAATTTATCCTAACTTTGTAGTGATTTAATAAGTTTTGTCTTATACTTCTAGTGGTACAATCAAAAGATCTTAAATAATCCCAAACTTGATCTTGTGTATAGTATTTTAAATTGGATAAATTAAAACTTTGGCCAGCTAGATAATCACCTTCTCGGTCCAACCTAGAATTCGATTGCGGTTTATTTTTTGGATAATTTAAAGTTTAATTTTATTAGAAAAGTAACATCTCATTGGAGACAAGTTTCTAGTTGAATAATGTTTTCAGCAAGCATTAACTACGTCGAGTTTTGTCAGATTTGTCATATTGTATACTTTCTTTATATGTAGGGTTGTTATATTCAATGCAAATTCATTTGAGTTTGTCTAGTTTAGCAATGAGAGGCTGTCACTCAGATTTTTTAATTGAGGTATGCATGGCTTCTTCTTTTATGATTAAGATGCGGGTGTGGTTTATGGGCAGGGCTCTGATACCATTAATACAGAGGTCTGCTAACTTTTTGTAGGAAAAAGTTTAAAACTCTTTGATGAGAGAACATAATTGAAGAAAGAATACATAACACTGTTTCAATTTTCTCAGAAATGGTACTCCCAAAGTAATAAATCAAACTATCAACAAGCAAAATCAAGAATTTATACCTTCTTTCTCAAAGTCTCCTTTGGAGATATGTCAGTCTTCAGTCTGCCTCCACGTCCTTCCTCTCCACGGGTCTTACTGGACTTAGTTCGACCTACAAACTATTTTTCTCCTCTTAAGAACTTTGAAAGAATAGAGGTATCGATTCGAGAGATTTCTGAAGATAGTATTATTATTACTTGGTTTCTCAAAAAATGAAAATTAGAACATGATGGAGAGCAGATAACTCTTTGGATGATCTATTGTTCACCTAAACGCCTCTGATTTTCTTTGCGAAACGTTTACATATTTATACACCTTGAAAGTGGAGGGAACAATAATCTCACATCATTCCTTACGATACAATAGATAGACACATAAAGTTTGATGCAGAAGCTTTTGTTGCCTTTTGAGAGATAAGGTCTTTGTAGAAAGTTGATGGTGACAGTTGTCGGCAATTAGTCTTAGTTTGCCATCTATGAAGACTCCAGACAAGCTTGTCTCAATTTAACGCGTTGACGAGCATGTTGCAGGAAATAATAATTTCCTTGCACATTATCTTACAAGAGAATCAGAATATCTCAATAATGACAACTCCAGACAAGCTTAAGGAACTGGAAGACATTGTCATTGCTTCAATGAATATCTTGAAACTGTCTCATCAGGACTTGAGCAAGTAAAAACTGGTGTTCAAGCTATAATTGACAATCTTCGAACAGAAATTAATACGAACTCTCTACAGGAACTGGCAACATCATCGAAAATATGAAGAAAGATCTAGAACAAGGAAGAACTGTTGCAGCAGGGATACTAAAATCTATTAGCTCTCTCAAACCAATTTCTTCAACTTTATCAACTATATCAACTATCAGTCCAGCGAAGCAATAAACTTCGCCAACTACTCAAAACTACATAGCCTAGTTCAAGCTCTCCATTTCTAGAAAAAGAGAAGGAAATGCTAGAACTAAGGGCGAAACTACTATCAAAAAGAACTATAAACCCAACTACTCCAACTAAAAAGTTTGTTCCTTTTGATATCTATGACCGTTAATTGCATGATATTATAAGACAACTCAATTTGTTTACTGGAAACTTCATGAAGCTCCACAAATTTTTCAGCCTGCACATGCTCAAATCCTAAAATTATCTACCAATTTTATGAATTTGAATACCTTGATCTAGTTTATCCCAATCTGAAGCTCACAAAACTTTCTAACTTCCCAGCTAAAATAATTCAAGTCCTCAAATCCTTCAAACAAAGACATATTTTTGTTAAATTTCATACGATACCACAGAAAAAGATGAAGAATCTGGCATACTATACCCTAGAATCAGTATCATCCAAGTTGGATATACCTCAGAGCACTGTCAACTTAATATTGAAGCCTCCAAAAAATTTGACCCCATCAGACTCAATGAGTACTGGATAAACTATAGAAGAATTAGCGGAGCCCTCGCAGTTAAATGTCAAGGAGACCGACTATATGCCTCTGAAATTAAATGTCTACTTAGAGGAGTTGATTATATTTTAATAACTAAAGAAGGGATGAAGGAAGGAACTTATGATGATGAACTATTAAAATTTTTCTTCCAGCTTGAATCAGAAAATTTTCAAGGATCTCCAGCAGTCAGAAGTAAATTTTTCGAACTAGTCAAAAAAGAAGAAGAAAAGCAAGCCCTACTACGAATGACCAAGATTTTGCCAACATCAAGCCAGATGTAAGGCAATAATTCTGCCAACACTATCAAACAAACTAACAATAATTGCCGACAACTATCACTATCAACTTTCTACAAAGACCTTATCTCTCAAAAGGCAATAAAAGCTTCTGCATCAAACTTTATGTCTCTATCTATTGCATTGTAAGCAATGATGTAAGATTATTGTTCCCTTCACTTTCAAGGTGTATAAATACGTAAACGTTCTGCCAAAAAAAAAAAAAAAGCAGAGGCATTCGGGCGAAGAATAGATCACCCAAAGAGCTATCTACTCTCCACCATGTTCTAATTTCCCTTTTTCGGGAAACCAAGTAATAATAATACTATCTTCAGAAATCTCTCGAATCGATACATCTATTCTTTCAAAGCTCTTAAGAGGAGAAAAATAGTTTGTAGGTCGACGTAAGTCCAGTAAGACCCATAGAGAGGAAGGGCATGGCGGCAGACTGAAGAACAGCATATCTTCAAAAGAGACTATGAGAAAGAAGATATAAATTCTTGATTTTGCTCGTTAATAATTTGATTTATTACTTTGGGAGTACCATTTCTGATAAAATTGAAACAGTATTGTCTATTCTTTGTTCAATTATATTCTCTCATCAAAGAGTTTTAAACCTTTTTCTACAAAAATTTAGCAGGCCCTTGTATTAATGGTATCAAAGCCCTACCCATAAACCACCCCCGCAACTTAATCATAAGAGAAGAAGCCACGCACACCTCAATTAAAAAATCTGAATGACAGTCTATCATTACTAAACTAGACAAACTCAAATGAATTTGCATTGAATATAGCAACCTTACATGTAAAGAAAGCATACAATATGACAAATGTGACAAAACCCCACATAGTTAATGTTTGATGAAAAGATTATTCAACTAGAAACTTGTCTCCTATGAGATGTAACTTCTCTAATAAAATTAAACTACGAGTTAACCAAAAAATAAACTACAATCTAATTTAATCTAATTCTAGGTTGGACCGAGAAGGTGATTATCTATTTACCCAAAGTTTTAATTTACCCAATTTAAAATACTATACACAAGATCAAGCTTAGGATTATTTGAGATCTTTCGATTGAACTACTAGAAATATAAGACAAAACTTATTAAATCACTACAAAGTTAGGATAAATTATCTTTCCACTCTGCTAGAAAGTGTACACCCAAGCACTATAAACTTAGTTAAAGATAACATAGCATTATTAGAATTAACCTTTGAATATACTATATGGTCAACCAAACAGGTCCTTAAACGAATCACAAATAACTTATTTTACGGATGAAGAAAATTACGAAAACCAAACTAAAATACGAAATTAAAAGCGAAGGTTATTTTGTAAATTTGTAAAAGACATTCTTGTAATTTTATCACAGGACTACAAACAAAACACAACATAGCCGGCCCGTTTGCCCACCCCTACTCTATACAATTATCCAAGATTCTACACAAGCATAGAATAGTGTGGAACATCCTAAAGGGTATTTTAGAATAATCTAGTACAACCTAGGATTAAGGTTACAAACTTTAGGAAACTTATTACTTGCCCTTTTTTGATTCCCGAAGGCACTTAAATTACTGGTGCTTGGATTTTGTTAACACTTATCGTGCATTTCCAGCTCTTATGTATGCATGTATTGGTTATTTTGTGACTTATTGTTATTTGTGGTACGGCGTGTTTATTTTTATTATCTATCTATTTATAAATTTAGAAGGATTTTCAACTATAAAATGTTTTCTCAAACCTTTTATTTGGATCTATTGGAATCGGCCTCTTTGTGGTTAGTGATACCTGCAAAGGTAGGGCCGCTTACATCTGGATCTCCCTAGACATCGCGCAAGCGAAACCCACACTGGGAGGTTATTATCTAGTACAACCTAAAAGGTTCTACAATACTCCAAAAGGTCATAGACACTGTAAAAGATTCTAGAAAAGTCTAGAAGATTCTAGAGCACTCTAGAAGGTTCGAGAATATTCCAGAACATTCGAACATATTCCTGATGGTTCCAGAGCTAGAGGATTCTGGAACATTCTAGAACTCTCTAGAGACATGACCAATGACACTTAGCAAATGGTCTCTTGAGGTAGTCCTTCAAACCTTCCACATTTAGGCTTTCAACTATTGTTTTTATGTCCCAGCACGCAACTCGAGGTCCTTGACTAAATCGCTAGGGGCCTTAAAGTTAACGGCTAGGAAAACCTCCAGTGGCCCTGGGGGGGGGTGTCAAACTTGTGACCACTAGGATGCAATCCCATTGCCTCACCAGCCGAGCTACCCCCTTAAGGTTTTTAGGCTTTACACGTATACATAATATTTTCTCAACAATGAAGAGTAGAATTCACACAAGAGAATGTCAGGAGAAGAAAAGAGACATCTTGAATAAATTACATCTATGTATTCAAAATTCCATTTTCCAAATACCACTATCCTTCTTAAGCAACATCAAAATGTCACAAAATCAATGTGTAAAGTCTTCCCCCTACTTAAAATTAGGGACCGAGAAGCACCTCAAGCATGAAAGGTAGGGTAAATTCCTAAGTGCAGCCAATCTCACCGCTTTTAAAACCATGATTCCTAGAGTGCACAGGAGATCTTCTCCCTCTAAGTGGAATGACCTAGTGGTCATCAACTCTCACAACAAATCAAACTTTATGGAGCTAATACCTAATGCAAACGACTCATGTGAAGAGTAAATAGGAAATGATAGAGAATATAGATCCATGTCAGCAGCAGCAGCAGGTATACTTAATTTGTAAAGCAAGACATGGACCATACAAGCAACAACGCAAGATACTAAAATAATAATAGTTAAACCTAGAAACTCCCTTTCAAATAATATGAAGTTAAAATTAAAAAAATTTTAAAAACTTCACACAGACTTCAACTGAAGACATGGAATTGATGTATTATACTGCCTCCATCCCATATTTACAGTAAAATGTAGTTCATATTGTGAAAATGATTTTTCAGCCAATGAAAACACTAATAAGCCATTGTAAGAGGACTTTGAGAATATTGCGGGACTATGCATGGATTGAACACAAAACGAGGGAGTAAAATGTTCAGCAGACAGCTGTGAAGTTCAGACGGCCAGCCTGAGAGACATCAGCTGGCCCAAAATCAAGTACCCCAATGTTAGTTTATAGTGCTCATAAACAAGGACAATACCTGAGGATTGCAGTACGTTGTATCAAGGATAAGGGTATCGATACAGTAAGCCTGCATAGCAAATATTTGTGCCATTTCCTCATTGAATCGAAAATCCCCTGTATGTAGAACAGGCTGCACATATATGATGACAAATCTTAGTTAACATGCAACAATTAGAAACTAAAAATGAAATTTAAATACACCTCTTGACGTTTTAAAAAATAAATAAACTGTATTTTAACATTTAAAATGGCCAGTGAGATGCACCGTCAAGAATCGAAAGCTGCCACACACTCCCCAAATTTCCACTTGCAAGTAGAACTTGTCATTGTTTTCATCATTGTTCATCAAAATGGATTTATTATCCATTCATTCACCAAAGTTTCTCTTTTTCTATTTATTGTCTGACCATTTTACCCTCAAGTGTAATTTCTAGAAAAAAAGGGGGCAGTTACTGCAAAACTTATCTGCAAGTCTCCCAGAATCCACCCATCTGCTCAGTGGGGTCGCCTGCATCAGTATCTCCTCAGACTTGCATAGTGGAATCAACGTACGGTGGTATTTTAATTTTCCCTGTCAATGTCCTTAGCAGATTTCACCCTTTACTTCAAAGAAACAGAAAACAAACCACCTCTAATTACCTGAAGCGGCACCCTTCTCCTCTTCTCTCTGATCTCCACATCTCCCCTCAGCCTACAACCCTAAATATGAATCCAACATAGCTTCATTGCCAACAGTTAATGATTCCAACGACACTCACGGCTGACCTCCTAGTTGTCATTTTCATGACATTCTCTCTATCCCTCCCCCCCGGGACCTTTTTGTGGATACAGAGTACAAACATCCACGGTGAAAGGGTGCGATTTTGAGGAGGGGAGAGAGGACAGAGGTGCAAAGATAAGGGTTTTGAGAAAAACCCCGCCAGCATGCTCATCAATGATCAACAAGGCCCATATGGTGGCTTATGTATCACTAAAGCCCTTGTTAATAGCAAGAGAATGAGAGAATCTTAAGCACAGGCAAGGAAAGGCTACAAGAAGGCCTAGTTTGGATTGGGGAATAGGGGAGGATAGGTGCCAACCCACAATTAGACAAAAACTTTGTTTCTCCCCAATTCTTTTTTCTGTTATTTAGGGAAGGAACTTTGTTTTTCTTTTTCGTTTTATCTCAAGAAATTTATAATGGACAATAGAAAAGAAATCTCCTAAGCTGGAAATTTTCAGTAAAAGCTAAAGCTGTTGGCGGTGAAAGTTTGGGGAACCACCAGGAACTGATTCTTAGTGTTGTAAAGATATCACAGTAACTTTTTAAATGCCAATATGTAAAAGGGTGTATTCTTTTAAGTATACTGGCTATTCAACAATACAACAATGAAGATGCATTCACAGATCAGGGCTTATAGGACCATACCTTACCATTAGGGGGTTCAAAGAGTATAACTATGGCGCCTGGGCAGTGATTTGCATCATAGCAAGTAACATCAACTCCGGCAATATTGATTTTCTCATTAAGGGGCATAACCTGTAATCTCTCCCATGGGATCCCAATCTTTGCATTTACAAGCTTTGCTGTTACCTTGGAGCAATAAATTTTTCCGTAAGTGAATGACCGAGTCAGCCCTTGGTAATCTGTGTGCAGAAAGCATGACCCTTTTGAATCAAAAGTTGATATACAAAGCACATCACATTGGCAAGCAAAGCATTTATGAACGAAAGTTGATATACAAAGCACATAACATTGGCAAGCAAAGCATTTATGAACGAAATTTAGTTGAACAGTCAGACAAGTTATTCTTTGACTGCATGATCTATCAGCAGGCCTTTTGATGGAGATCCATCCATGACCATGAATACCTACCCTCAAGGTGCTCCAAAACAATCAGAATCAATGGCTAAAGTGCAAAAAACATGCCTAGTTTGCCTTAGTCATTTTCAGCCTTCATCCTGTTTTCGGCCTGTGAACAAACCCGGTTTTGTACACCTTTTTACATGACCTTCCAATGGATATGATTGGGATGCAGGAGGCCTAACTTTAAGTTTAAGATGTGTTCTTTCCAATAAGACCAATTGCAAGTCATTTGGAGGTCATTTGCTACCTCAAATCAGCTGTTGAAGTCAAGTGCTCAAAACTGTTTCAGTTCTGCCCAGTTCTGGAAATGGGTCTGTTTGGACGCCCAAAGCTCCTCCATTTGGACTGAAACTTTTATGGCTTGAAAGCATATTAAAAATATTATCAAGTGGCCATAAAAAAACTCAGCCAAATTACACACATATAGAGCTATTATCCACCAAAACATTGCACAAAACATCCCTTTACCCGGTACATGGCCAGCCGGTACAAGGAGAGATGATTGAGGTGATTTTTGCTCTAATCCATGCTTAGCCACTTGCAAGAGTTGTCCTAAGGAGTGCCAATCTGCTGAGTGAAGTTTCCAAAGGCCCCTAAGTCGACACCTAAGCCTCAAGATCAGCAAAGATGAGGTGTCATGCCCGGGTTCAATCTAACCGGTTTTGTGTTGTTTGGATTTTGTGATTTCTACCTAGTTTAGCTCCTAAACTAGCTTAGCATAAGGTGCATCAGCTGAATGGAGGCTTCCTTTAGTCCCTAAAGTCGACACATCATCCTCAAGATGAGCATTGAAGAGTTGTCAAGTGGAGGATGCATCTACCCATTTATGCTTTGATTTGATCCTTGTAATTTTGCCTAGTTTAGCTTGTAGTGCAACCTAAGGCCTATGCTTGTACTTGAAAAGCTTGTATTAATACCCCCCAAGGCTTGGCCGGCCACACACTCAAGCATTTGTATGAAATGAAGTTGAGCTTTGCTCCTTTGAACTCTCAAACTCTCTTCTAGCTTATCTCTTCCTTTGGCCGGGTTGAGTGGTGATCTAGCAAGAGTCTTAACTCCTTCTTGGTGGTGTTTCTGTATCCAAGGGGTGGTTAAGGGCCCTAACATCTTTCCTTGGTGGTGTTTCTGTATCCAAGGTTCGTGTTAGTTCCGGTTGCTTATCCAAGTCTAAGGTGAGTTTGTGGTTTCAAAGTTGCCTTGAACTTCTTGCACTTTTCTTACATCTTTCCCATCCTCTTGGCTTTCCCTAGAGGATACATCACCTTTCTTGTTCTTACAAAATGCGTTAAGTTGCAGCATTCTTATCCAAAAAGTAATCGATTATCTAATTGTGTTTGCAAGAGCAAAAAAGAAAGAGAGAAAGATCTTCCAATTCAGAAAAACCGAAATGCCTGGCATTCCAATATGAAACTGTTGATCACAAAGCAAGAGTCCCACTCATTAAGGAATTGAAAATGAAACTGAAACCCTTACAAGGATTCAGCTTTTTAGTTCAAAGGTAATAGATTTTCTCTTTGGACTTGCAAATGGTGGAGTACACACTTCACTAAGCTTGTAAATATTTTCTTTTTTCAGCAGTTCATTCTTTTCATGGGCGAAACTATCAAAAAAAATAAATGAATAAAAAAAGTAGCAGCCCATGAACTCAAACATTTCTGGCCTAAACACATAACAGTCGTTACACAATACTCAATACATGCAACATGGCTAGGAAATTACATATTCAACCATAAACACATTTAACCACATATATACTCATGCATTTACATGCTTAAGACTTATGAGCACACAGCAGTTTTTATGGGTGGCACATTACAATCACTCCACATGCAATTATTTTGTATTTTGCCACACACATAGCATACAATCCATCAATTCCATCCACAGCACCTTCCTCGACATAGACGCTCCCCCTGGAAATTTGTCATTGATTTTACTCCCTCAACCTCATGAAACTTGTCAAAAGTTGTGAAACACATAAGAAATCAAGGGAACATAGTATATATAGTTCGGCTTACATTGATTCCAAGTTGATGACTGTTTGCCTACTCAACAATTAGTTGCATTACTGCACATGTAAAGTATATCCCGTACACCTCAGTGCCATGGTTCAAGTCCTATGATGCACGATTCCCCTTGTTTTGGAGAATCTTGGGGAAGACAGTAAGCTCGTGGGCTTATTGACACAGTTTCATTAAGCGTCAGTTCAACAGGTTAGTTTTAAGCCACTTGTTTTACTAGCGATCATCTCACATGTTAAAGGTCAACCGTCTATTGTGTAGTAACTAATTAAGAATTTTGTTTACTTCTCTTTTTTTGGGGGGGGGGTGTGAGGAGTGAGTTTGATGCACTAAATATGATGAAGGCCAACCCCAAAGGTCTGACTCCCGAATGTGAATGTTTGACTACTGCAGATACTGCAAATAAAACAACAAAGGATGCAAGGATTAAGGGTAAACATAAATATATACTTCTAGATGTGTACCACAACCAAAATAATTTCTTGTTTTCTGGTAGTCACCAAGATTGTTTTATTAAACGAAGATGAAGAAAAACTGAATAATGTATTAATGTGAGTCTCTGAACTTACGATCTATGTGAAAATGAGTCAGAAACCAATGTGAACAATCTCTTCGAAGATATTGGAAAGCATCCTGCATAGAAGTACAGCCTGTCAAAGGAAATCGTGCAGATAAAAGGTACATTTTGAATGGAACTTGAAGATAATCTGATGATTCCGATCACTGCAAGGAAATGTTGATTTATAACTCTTCATACCAGCAAAAAATATTCTCGTTCACCAGACTTGTGAAATTCTATTTTTCGCACATAGAATGCTCATAATGTAATCAGAAGTCTGGTACAACTTGCAGATAAAAAAGGAAATTACCACCCGAAATGGTGTCCCAGGGATAGAGCACCATGAAGGAACCACTTTATTTTTCCCATTACGGCTATTCTTCACAAGAACCTGGTGCCGGCGAGTAGACTGAGGTTTTCCTGTCTGTGGCTTTCTTGAGCTAGCAAGATTCTGGTTCTTGCCAACAGAAGGGCTTGAAAAATAGTCTGTAATCAACCGGTTTGCAGCTAGCTTCTTAGCTGAATCTACTGTGTAATCAGAATCATAATTCGTTGATTCTGTTGAAGCCTTGTCCTTTTTCCTAAGCTCTTTAATACTCTGCACAATCTTCTTCCTAGGACCAAGTGCAGTAACACCAATGGCAATAAGATCCTGCAGAGGAAGCCCATTTATCTTTAACAGTTTTCAAATAGAATTGGTGAAGTAATTTCACAAGTCTGTAGAAAATGCATCTCCAAGTACAGGTGAACAAAGTTATACTAATAAACGATCCTTCAAGAAAGGTTTCCAAGAAAAATTATTTGTTTCACTTAAAAGCCAGACTATCTGACAGTAGCAACCAGTCCCTAGCCTCTGTCATTCTCCTCATCTCAACACCCAATGTCAATGCTCGCTTCCAGAGGCAGCAACAAGAACTTCCCTTAAACTTCATCTGAATTTGCCAGTAATTAGGCAGCAATCTACATATTATATCCTCAGAAGGATGTTTCTGGATAAAGTTTGAGCAAATCAAAGGCCAGAATTTTCCTTCTCGAATTGGTATTCACTGATCAGAATCATGAAGCATACCTCTTCAGTCAGCCACTGCAGAGAGTCCCAATCAATCTCTTGCTGAGTGAAAGCTGCTTCATATTTACCAAGACCTAAGCTGTGCAGCCATTCTATGACAGAAGTAACATTAGCAGCTTGCACTGGAGATTGAACAAAAGGCCTGTGGGCAGAATGTAAAGGGAGTTGCTGCTTTTCTGCAACTAGGTTGGGAATTTCCTGCAAGAAACATAGCATGTCTAAAATAGTCATTTGATAAAACATGAGCAGTTAACCAGTAAAGAGACTCATGAAATGATTAAGATCTCTTGAAATAGAAGGGAATACTTCACTGACAAAGAAAAAATATTGACTTAACAGGAGCTGAAATCCTCACTAGAAAATACAAAGGCACCCTGCAATCATATTGAATATCTAATGACGTTTTCAAATTGAACATTTCAAAAGATAGAACTCGCATTTAAGGAATAGAACTCTGTAGTAGGACAAGTATGCGCATAGACAGCCGAAAGGACTATGACACTGGAAGGAGTGCTTCCCTCCCCTTCTCAAGTGTCTTCTCAGAGCATTTTTGTTCCCTTCCCAATGCCGCCATTTAACAAGTACGTAAAGCAATGAGAAATGAACATCGATGGGATTGTGATACCTCATATCTGGATGAAGCATGCCAAACTGCCAACTAGCTAGTGGTGGCAAAAATTTTGGGATCGGGTCAAATTCGATTGGGCAAATTGGACAAAGTCTGAAATTGGACGAATATTAATGACCATACCTAGTTTTTCCTCGGGACAGAACAAACCACAGTAGTAAAATCATGCCCTGACAATAGAAATAAGAAAAATGTTGCATCCAGATTTGAAATTTGGATGAAAATCATAACCATACCCCCATTTTTTTCCCCCAAGTTGGACAAATTCAGGTGATTAGGTCGGACAAAATTTTGCCAGTACCAATATCGACATTCTGCTGTAGTACACACTTGCCGTAAGCCACCTTATCCTATACAAGATTGAGTAATATGTGCAAATGATATCTACACATAACTAGGATGCCCAACAAAGTGGCGGCCTCCCATCATGCCAAACTCACACAAACACAAATGACCCCATGAGAATATCAATTCTCTTAAACTAGTACGGGTATCTCTTAGTTTAAAAAAGCATAGGTGAGTTGTGGCTATACGAGAGGCAACCCTCGTCGTCTCACTCAGACCTAGGCACAGAGACTCCATAAGGCGGGGGCGAGGTGGTCGCCTTTGTGCGCCTCAAGGGTAGGCGCGCTTCGTACGATTTCTGCGCCTCCAGGAGTCACTCTCAAATTCGAGAAATTAGGCAAAATTACCCGGTGCATAAGGGTAACAAACTATCATTCGTACATGGATTCTGTGTCGATTGTGTCTCAAACTCGATCAATTGACATTAATTTCAGATCTAGGATTTCACTAAAAAAACCCTAGATCTAAAATTAAAGGGTCAATTGATGGAGTTAAGTGATGGAAGTTGAGGGCTATTGGCTGACCAAGGGTAACGATTCAGTTGGTCGGTGACTAAGCACCGGTCGCAGGCTGTCAGTGGTGGTCGCGTTATTATTGCTCGTCGTTATTAGCGCTCGGTGCTTGAACGTTCTACTATTCTTCTTTTCTGCGTCTTCTCGACTACTTTTCTTGATTTTCCTTTCTTTCTCCCTCTCTCTCTCTCTTTTTTTTTTTTGGTTCTGGGTCCTGCTGTCACTGCAAGCATCATAAAGATGAGTTTTCTTTTTATTTTTTTTTTAAATTTGGATATTGCTAGGTAAGTGAGTTACATCCTAAAAGAAATTTTTCTATCTTGTAAGCATAATTGCTTTGTGGTAATTTAGTGTGATTAATCTTCATAAATTTCCAAAATGTTTGTTATTTAGTACTATTTTGATTCGTATTTAATTAATTTAAGGTATTGTTTTATTGTGTTCTAAACTATCTTGTGACATTTTTGACATTCTAATGGGTTATGTTGACATTTAAATGCCTATATTGATGCAACTATAACTTATTTGGGAAAAATATATCTTGTAAGTAATTTCTGAGCATGTTTGTATTAAAGTGCGCCTCACATCTGTGATACATGTGCCTTCACCTCAAGGCTCACGCCTCGCGCCTTAGAACCCTTTGCGCCTCAGTGCACCTCGCGCTTTTTTAAACTAAAGGGTATCTGTAAGCCCATTTTCTGGTTGATCATGGCTTGGCATGCCACTTGACTTATCCTGACGAGGTCTTGACAACTAAGGGGTCAAATGCCCCTAAATCATTCATGCATCCTAAGTTGTTGGCTAAATCCATTGGTCGTGACAGGGTCACGTGGAACACGTTCAAGGTGGAAATCCTTGAATGGACAATGGGTGGCACCTACGTATCCTGGGGCATGAATATGGCTAATAGCCTAATAGTGTTGTGTGACAACACCTAGCACCTTAGCGAGGCAAGGATGTTATACGCACTCTTGGAGTGGGCCAAGGCATGTACATGGCATGATGGAGTTGGTTGCTCGAAAAGACAAGGGTTTCCACACTTGGCAATGTCCATGGGCGGATGGAAATAGCTTCCACATGGTTTCAAGGATAGGTTTCAGAAGCTAAGGTGTAGCAAGCCTTAGCTAAGTCCTAAGCAAGGCTTAGACTAGCTCACCTAAGTGGGTGGACTTAGCTAAGTGAGCTGAACAAGCTCCGCTAGGTAAGTGGGGTTAACTAGTTGACGCAGCTAGGCAGCTAACTGTGAGATAATTGTGAGCTAGCTGGGAAGCTGCAGTAAATGACACAGGTGGATTGCGCGCTGAGACGACCAGGCGCCCCTAGGCAATGAGGTGCATCGCTTCGTGTACGGGCGCCAGTGTTCAGCATTGAATGTGTGCCAGCGTTTAGCGAATAGGCGAAGGGGTGGGCGCGTCGCCTTGCTAAACGGATGCCAGCGTTCAGTGCTGGATAGGGGCCTTGTCAAAGAGGCGCACCCGTTCACTAGTGGTTGTTCATGAGCAGGCACAGGGATGCCACTAGATGGATGGCTTTTCAAGGACAAAGACACGACTGTTCATGATGGGCAATGAATTTGGATGCTCTGAAGAGACACAAGGCCTATCAACAAACATAATGCTTGGTGATGAGACATGACTTTGCCCAAGCAGCGGGTGCTGCCCTTGCCAATTTTCTATAGATACCCAACGACCCCTTAGGCTTAGGCCCCGTGGGAAATTGTGGAAAACACTTATCTTAAGTGTATCATATCCAAACTAAGTCCTATGTACTCTACTGTCCCATGATAAATAAAAGAGGCATTGTCTAAGTGTTATTGCCCCTATACATGTGCATGTGCTATCTTGTCTTATTGTAAAATCCACTAGCATATGTGAAAGCTGATAGTCCTTGACTTGATTACCGCACGGCAAAAATTAAGGCAAAAATAAAAGCCGAAATTTTCCCCGTGACAGTTGGTATCAGAGCCAAGTTGGCTCAACATTTTCGATTCTAATGGCGCAAAAGGCTTCCAAGATATCAACCAGACTCTCAAGGATTGAGGAAATTTTGGACGTGACCAATGGGTTCGAGGTAGCATAGGGATATACAGTTATTGGTGGATTGGCTACGCTTCCGAGCCAAGTCCAGGAAATTAATAAAATGTTACTGACATTGTTGCATAAACACAAACGTACTCCAGTCCAATAGTGAAGTGGCGATCAAGGAATCTTCTTATGTGAGAACCCTCAAGGAAGAGCTCGAAACGCTACAAGAGAGTTGAGCCAGATCGACTAAGAATCATTTGCATTTCAAGATTCCAAACCTAAACTTTGATGGCTCACGAGATGCCAAGGCCCTTGAGAACTTCATATGGATTTTGAGCATTATTTCAAGGCAACCCACATTGTTGATAAAGACAAATTAACTGTGGCTGCCATGTTTCTTAGTGGCAATGCTAAGATGTGGTGAAGGACCCGTTCTAAGGATGACAAGGATTCAGGTCGTGATCTTATCACTACGGGAGAGGACATGAAGAAAGAGATATGCAATCAGTTCCTTCCACATCATGCTTCACGGATTGCTCGAGACAAGCGGAAGGATTTAAACCAAACTAGAAAGATTCGAGACTATGTGAAGGCTTTTACTTCACTCTTGCTGAATATTAAAGGTAAGGTATGTCTGATGAGGACAAGTTTTTTAATTTCATTAGTGGCCTGAAATTTCAAGTGCAGAATGAGTTATGCATGCAAAAGGTGACGGATTTACCTGTGGTTATTACTGCAGCTGAGTCCTTTGCGGACTTCAAACCCCCACAGGGCAAGGCCAAGAACAAAGAGGACAAGGATAAGAAGCCTCCTATTTGACTACAAATTCGTAGAAGTTGGTATAGGTTGGTAGAAGTTGGAGAAGTTAGAGGATGTTAGTAAGAAATATAAATGAGTTGGGCTTTTTTGTAAAAGATTTTGAAAGAGAATGGTAAGAGTTCATAGAAGTTGGTCGAAATTGGTTGAGATTGGTTCAAGTTGGAAAGGATTGGAAATTTTTTGTTGAAGTTGGTGGAAAGTAGTTGAAGTTGATAGAAGTTGATAAAAGGGAATTTATCAACGAAAAGAACAGACCCTAAGCCCTCAACTTCCGCAAGAAGTTCATGATGCCAGGTGAGTTGGACATCCAAAAGAGAAAGAACCTTAGCATTATTGGCTAAGACTTATTACTGGCCAAGGATGGAGCAAGCAGTCGAGGCCTACGTGAAGTCATGCATGGTTTGTCAACTGGACGAGACCGAGAGAAAGGAGGGAGGACTCTTAGAACCTCTACCGGGCCTAGATTGGCCTTGGTAGTCAACCTCCATAGACTTTATTTCAGGGTTCCTAAGCATGAATAGATGCAAGTTGGTTATGGCAGTAGTTGACCAGTTCCCCAAGTATGCTATGTTTGCACCGGCATGAGGTGCTTGTCCTTCGAACAAGTTACCCTAATCTCCTCATCTAGAGGATGCAAAAACTATAAACCTACGGTTTGGAAACACTTCGTGGATCTTGTGTGCCCTTCTCATACCTAAGAGAATCAATAACCATGATATCACCCCCCTTCCTGCACTCGAAGGCACTAGTGACTATTAAGACACTAGTCGATCCATTTTGCACCAAAGTAAGAGGTCTGCCTTTTATTATCATCCTTGACAGAAGGAAACCCCTTATAAAAGTAGGGCATGAAAGGTGGAATCGCAAGAATTATTTGAAAATTGACAGAATGACTAAGCCAATGAGAAGTGAACTATATTTCGCTAGTTAGAGACATTACATATAAACTTTTTTAAAAAAAAGGGGCTTTTGTAGGCATTCTTGTTCCTACATATTACGTAAATTGAAATATTACGCAGGCCAATTCCTTAAGTTCTCCCTCCAGCTCTATATCAGTAAGAACCAAAGTCTCCAAAGAACCCAATGTAGCACGCTAGAACTCTCGTTGTTCACTAAAATTTGAAGTTGCCCATACCTACTGTGGGCCTGTTCTTTTCGTTGGTAAATTTGGATGGATAAAAGGATGAAGTAGATTGATGTAGGTTGATGTGGGCTAAAGTAAGTTGACGTGGGTTGAATTTTTTATATGATAAATTGAACTTGGTTAAAATAGTGGAAGTAACTTGAAGTAGCTTGAAGTACATTGAAGTAGGTTGAAATGGGGTAAGTTGATATTTTAGAATTGACCTACGAAAAGAACAGGCATGTATATGCAGGCAGCGTTACACTCAATTAAACATGTATACTCATTGAAATTTGAGTGTCCAACAAATAGGAGGTATAAAAAGAGGCTCAAACACAAAGCCACGTTAGCAGCAAAGTAGACGAAATAAGAATCAGCAGGCATAAGTAACAGGGAAGAACCACTAACACTTGGAGCATCAGACTTGTCAAGGCAGGCATTGGCATGAGACAGCCTTGATTCTTCATCCCACTGAGAAATGTCGATCCCGCATAGAGGGCACTGCAGCATTGAATTATCAACACGAGTGTTGTCTTCTTGAGGTCTAAAATCATCTTCACCCGAGCACAACTTCATCAACACATTAAACTGAGTGCTAGATCCCAAGTCTACCGCATCCTCATCGTTGACACAACCACTTTCTTCCCCTTGTCCAACGGATGACGATGATGATAAGAGCCTGGACTCTATAGAATTACAGCGGAGTGAAGCAGCAGCACCGCAACAACTGGGTTTCTCAGACTCAGAACAAAAACTGCAGGCGTGAGAGGAGCTTTCCTGTATCTCTGAACCGAACCCAGAAATGCTGAGTCGTGAATCCATGGGTTGCCATTGGTTCCCATCCCCAATTTGCTGATAAGAATGACACCCACCAAGTGTTTGATGAAATGCCGCATCACCATTTTTGCAATTTGGCAACAATGGCGGAACGTTTTCCTTGCCGGGATAAGAAGATGGCTTGTGCCTCTTCAACCTAGATGGAGAAGGTGGGAGTGACATCTGACTGGACGCTATTGGCTTTTTGCTTCTTGCGATGACAGTGGACGAAGGCGCAGGCTTTCTGGAATAGGTACAGTCGACCTGCTTCGTTTCTTCTTCGGGTTCACTACGCCGAAGCGGCAGGCCTTAATTTCGATTTGATGCGGCAAATTTGAAATGGGTATTGCTCCCTTTGGAGGGAAACACCGCTCCATTTTCAATTTCACGCACTTAAAACTTGGAGTTAAACCTGCTTCGGGAGGATAGCAACAAGTACACCAGACACAACAGAAACGGGCTGTAAAATTTAAGAACATGCCGCAAACGCGTGGTTTTCAATTCCACACCGCGTGATTTAAAGTAGGTATTAAGTTTTGAGAGCGAAACCTATCATTAAAGGGGGAGAATATGACAATTAAGGATCTGTCTTTTTATCGAATTTTTTATGTAATCAATTAAATTTGATTAAAATAATATAAGTGAATTGAAATAGGTTGAAGTAGGCTGAAATTGATTGAAGTAGATTGAAATAAATTGAGGTTGGTATATTAGAATTGACCTACGAAAAGAACAAGGCCTAAGAATAATATTTGCTAATCAAGTTTGTTTGATAAATATCTTATTAATTAGTTAATATAGGTATTTTTTAAGGATGAGTATAGACGACAAACAATAGAAAATGGCTTTTCTCATCTATCCACCTATTCTACTTCACGCATATCCATTTCTTTTCCCCACTTGGACAAACAACAAGTATACACACACACAAAAGGGAACTTATGATGAAGATGGTAGGGTTGGCCGGCTAGTGCAAAGGGGTGGATATTATTTTTTATTACTCTTCTACTCCCTTTTCCATCCTTTTACTCATTTCCTATGTTACCAAGTGAGGAGCTAGAGAGAGAAAAATAAGAGTGTTAGAGTGGAAATTTTACTCAAAGTAGGGCTAATCTAACTTGCTTGAGATTTTCTTAAGGATCAAAGGGCTAAAAGAATATTAAGAAGCTACTTTAGGGTCTCGATTCTCTTAACCCCGTATATAAAAATTAGTTTATTGTTGAAATGTTTTATTATGATGTATGATTGTGTCATTGAATTACAAGAGTTAAGAGTGTGTTCTTATATGGCTAGTTTGTTTTAAGTGTGACATGTTAAGTTATACATATCATATCTTGCTAAGACATATGTTATGATTGTTGAGATACATTATTTAAAATTGTTTTTCTAAGTCATCCCGTATAAATCGTGGTATTAGTAAATATTTGAGGTAACGATTGTGAAAATAGTCTTGACATGATATTATGGTCAATGAATTAGAAGGATGAAATTACTTGCTTACTTTCCCAGACATATAAATTATGATTTTGCAATGTTAAAAAATCCATGAAGTGTTGTTGAGTAATATGTTATCATATCACTTTTGTAATTTATTCTTTTGTGTGGGTTGTGTTATTAGGCGATGTTTTAGAATTTGATTTAGTTTGGTTTGACATGGTTTGTGGATGAGTTAAATAGTTAAATTATACTCTTAAAAATTAATTGAATATGTGTAAAAAAAATGTTAGTTTAGTAACGTGATAAGATTATTTATGTGCTCTTGATCTGGTAGTGGTGTAATACTATGCTTGAAGAAAAAAATGACAATAGAATTCCCAAGCTTGCTGAAGAAAAAAAAGCGAGCAAGTGTAGTAATTAAATAATGAGGATGTGTATTTGATTTTGTGAGGAAGAAAATATATAGTAGAGGCATTAATAATAAACACACACACACAAACACACATGCAAAGGACTAGAAACCCAAGTTAGAACACTTGAGCAAGTAGTATTTTATACTGAGTTGGATTTTTGGTGTCAGACTTGAGCAAACTAATATCTAAAGGGGCAGGCAATTATGCGGGCACAAATTACGGATTTATCAGCAAATTTCGACTAATCTGGTTTTCCATCTAGCGGTAGATTCCAGAGAGTTGCAGTTTTTTACTTAGAAAGTTGACAGTATTTTACCTTGACGCGGGTATAAGTACCCCATCCCTTAGACGTTACTCATTCCGGGTAGATAGTCTAGCAGCCAAGGTCATTTCCTATCTTACTTTCACTTGCATAGGAATTAACCTCAATGAATGATTTTTACTTAGCGAATCTTTAGTCTGAAAGAAAATTGGATCGTGAGAAAAAGTCTGATCGTATGTGAAATATGCATGTCATCTTTCTTTCTTAGTCATCGAACCTAATTGTGTTGTGCCTTAGGAATTCAATAGTGCTTTATTTCCGCTCCGGAAGGAAAGGTTTACGATGATTAGAAAAGTTTATTGGTCCCTGATAATGTTGCTATTAATACTACTATTAGTATCATTATTTGTCGTGTGTAAAATCTATTTTGGTTTTTGGGAGGCGAGAACTCCCACTAAGCTGTGGTTGCTCACCCTCTTCTAAATATTTCCCTTTCAGATTCTTAACAAGATTAAGGTATGTAGCATGATGTGTTTTTGTAGGACAATGCTTAGATTTGAAGATCTACCTTTTGTAACTTACATGTATTTACTTTATGTAATTGAAATGTAATATGACATTACCAAGTTATAACATTTTGGTGCATGTAGTAGATAATCTGAAATGGCCTCCGTGGCCTCCCACAAAAGCTCACAGATTTTGTTATGTTGCTTTTGATGAGGGTCATGAGGACCCCATTGTAATATAAGGTCGCAAGAGGCTAAAGTCTAATTTTTCTAGACTTCGTAGTTGGAGTATGAATATCTTCAAAAAGTATATATATTTGCAAATAAGAAAAAATTGTCTCATATTTAGCCTTAAGGGTCCTTTCAAAGGATTTTGATGATGTAATGCTCTTACTGGGGGCAGGGGCATACATTTTGTGGTATCAAAGTTTAGGTTTGCATGATTTCATGAAAATGTGCATATGCTTGAGTGTGTGTGACAAGGTGTGAGTTTTGCATGTGAAAAAGGTGATAAATTATTCTAAGTAAGTGAATTTATGTTGAGTATATTGTTTGTAGGTGATAGCATGGAGCCAACCCAACTAGGTTATTTTAGCTGTCAATCCTTCAATTTCCTATGTTTTAAGAAAGCATAGTGAAATGCGACGTTCGTTTGGTTGATCTTATGTTAGTATAATGCCAAATACCATCATGAGCTTCCTTTCACCAAGTGGGTTCGAGTATTCTTGTGTATTCTTCCCATTGATGGAAAACGGCAGAAGCTTCATTGCCATCTTTTGGCTGAAGTTCTAAATGAGGGGAAACGATGCCCTTTTACTTACTTACAGTTGGTACAGTTCCTTATGCGAATAGAACATATAACGCCCCCAATTGCTAATGTCTGATTACTCTAACTTAACCACTGATTTATTGTGAATTAGTAGCGGAAGACTTTTAATTTGATTGGACGCATTACCGCCGTTCCATGATGGAACAAGGCTGCATGATCTACTGGACTCTTGGAGACGCAAATGAACATCTGCCCATTCATGTAGTTCATAACAAACGTGACAACTTGACGTTCCAATGCTAAACGTTACCAACCCCCAAAGTTTCGGAAGTATAAATATAAGCAATTCTCTACCTACCATCACTGTGAGCCTTTGAATAGTTAACGCCCAATAAACTGTAACTCTCGTTCACTTTTTGCTGCCTTCTGGTTTGCCAAGAGGAAGAAGTTTCATAGATCTCTCACCTAAAATAGAAAACATAAAAACAATCGAATGATGAGCTGAAGCTCAGCACATATATTCCCATGCAGTGAAATAAATATGATACATAAAGAGTTGGATGCCCGCATTTCAAAATATTTGACTTTGCAAACAAGAGAGAGAGGGAATGCATAAATAAATTGATTTACTGATTAATATCTAAAAGTGAACCCCTTGGTCGATGTACATCTTGAAACGATCATACTTTAGGTGCTCACCCCCGAGGCCGATCGAGAAGCCTGAGTTGACACCGTGTGTGTGTATATTGATGGGCATACGCCCTAATGCTTGGTCATTGGGCGGGGTCACTTGTTTATATGACAAAACATTATGAAACTTGGTTCATTGAATGAATCTTGTATTAATTTTCATTGCTGAAAAATATGTGAGTTTTCGAAGAGCACAGGCAGTGTACGTACCTGGTCTTTGGAAAGCCTCTCTCCAGCTTGAGTGAAACTTGTTTGTGGGCAGCCAGAAGCGACCGATATGGCCTCACTTCTGCTTCAATATGTCATTTTCTTAATTAGTGAGAGATTTTGAAGTGTACTAAATTCTTTCAACTTAATTTGCATTTTACATCAATGCGCTTGTACATTGCTCTCATTATCGATGTGTCGATTTGTTTTATTCTTATCGACGGTGTTATCCTTATTGTAGAGGTTTATAATTATTCAAGTCTTCGAATTAACTTCAAGTTATTAAAATCGTTTGTTTACTTATGTGTAAATATATATATATAGGAAGGAATGCATAGCTTGCTTCGTAAAGGGTAATACCTATCGCGTTAATGTCTCTGTCATTCCATTTATCACCGCTAATATTCATATAATATTTAGGAAGCGTTGCTACCAATTTTATCACATTGATGAACGATTCTCAGTCAGTTTACGTAATCTCATTACATAAACATTAGGCTCACATTTATGGGCAACCAACGGCTCATTTGAAACTAAACTAGCCAAGTTGTACTTCTCCCCAACCCCATGGCACCCTAATTAGCGCTACTTACCACCCACAGTTTCAGTGGCTTAATCACAGTCAGTCACAATCTACAACATAGCCAAACCACTTTCAATCCCAGCAACTCAATAACCTAATGACCTCAGTTTATGGATGGTGTAAACTTTGTACAAACCACTTGTGTCAAGCATATTATGCCCTTAATCATATTGCGTCAATGTATACATCTAGCCAACTACAATTTATCCAACTCACAATAATTCACTCAAACCATGCCAATAATCCAAAAATCATCGAACCCAACTATAATTACACAATAAAATCAAATAGCAACCGTTTGAACCTTTCACGTAATCATTCAACAGAATTGATTTACGAATTCAACGAATTATTATAAATGATCTAACATTCACATAAACTTCAAACTTTCACTCTCTCACTGCCAATTTGCCTCAAACAACAATCCAATCCCAATGTCCACAACCCTTTCAAAATTTCATAAATAAGCAAATATCAATGCTAATTACATCACTAAATCAATAATTTCAATCTCAAACAACCCAAGATATCAACTAAATTAAGTTTAGGGTTTCACCTTCCAACTTGGCCTTGGGGCTAGAACAGAGAGGAGCGGAAGATGGCGTTGATGACTGGTGGCAGTGGACAGCGACAGGCGACTGACGGAGCCATAGCCTGGCGACAACGGTGGCAGAAAATAGGGCCAGAACTGGAGAGACCGTGTGGCAGAACAGGGGCACGAACGGGCGGGGCAGGCGACATTGGGGGTTGGGCCAACACGGCCGGCGTGGTCGGCGGCAGCAGACGACCGGAAGGCCGGTTCTTTTCCGGCGAGCGAAACAAAGGAGGGAGGGGGTGCTGGGGCACCGGTGAGGTAGAGGGAGAGGATGAGAGTTTGAGGTTTTTGGGGTAAAATTAATTTGTGTTGATTTTTTTTTTGGTTTTAGTTATGTCGGTTTGGGTTTTTTTTTATGAATTCTTATTCTTATTATTCTTATTATTCTTATTATTATTATTATTACTACTACTACTACTATTAATAGTAGTATTATTATTGTTATTCTTATTATAACTAAATTTTTACGCAGACGTTACTCTTTTCTTGCTAGTACGTTTCAGACCGGTGATTATTTAAATAAATATTTATTTGGAGGATTATTAAGGGGTTTAGTATTGTCTTGTTTAAGGTCACATCGTCGTTTCAACCTGCACTGCACAAATACAAATATACAACTACATTTAAAAATGTTAAATGGAAATGCGGCGCTCAACTTGATTAATTTGTAATTAAAATAAATAGGGGTCATTAGAATGTGTATTAGGTTCGGGCTATTACAAAACATAAGATTGGAAACTCAAATTGATGGAAATTGTGCCTTATGAATCAAGGATATCAAGCTAAGAAGTGGTAGAAAAGGACTTGATATGAGATAGTGTGCTTCTAGGGCTTGGTGATGATGTGGACCATCTTACCTAGAAAATAAACACATGAGATCCTTCATCAACTATACCATAGAGAGAGGTGGCCATGATCTAGGCCCCAAGCTTAGGTGCATGGTTGATGCTTGGCAAAGGGCCCTGACTGTACCTCGAGATCAACTATAGGACTTTTTGGAGGCATTGGTGGGGAACAATGGTGTTAGGGGACATGTTGGGACGAACCCTACCCCAAATTTTAGTGCCTCAGCCACCAACTTTACTAATCCACAGTATGATCCTGTAGATTCGAGTATGGAGTTTGATGCCTTATATGACATCTCTGATTCTGAGGCTACCCTTCCTTACTTTTGTGTGGTACCCAATAGGGTCATTTTGTAAGCAGGTGTGATTATCTTCCTATATGTATTGTGTATGCTAATGGAACTAGATGCACTAACTATTAGAATATTAAGAAGTACTTGGAAGCACCTACGAGGCTAATTGGTGACCCGTGGAGTCACAAATCTTACATCTAGGATGTGAATGAACTATGTGATCTATTGTGATGTACACTTAGCTTATGAGCCGTAATTATTTTGGAAGAAATATAAGAAGTGAAATGTGTTTTGGCTTCTTGGTATCTTGTGAAATTAGTTGTGATTACTTGTAAGTATCATACAATATGTGCTTATTTGGAACTATTAGGAATGGGACCTCTGTTATTAAGTTGGTAATAAGATTAATAATACCCAAAATTTTATATATATTAAAAAAATCTAATGAGAGAGCACGATATTGTGCAATTACTAATTAATTGTGGTAACCTAATTGTCGACAGATGCCCCCGCAAGTCATACTTTTACGACTAACTGCCATGGAAGTATTATGCAACTTTCAAAAACTAAAGCCGCCTAAGTTTGAGGGAGGTCCTGATCCTTCAGTCTATGAGGATTAGATTCGTATGATTGAAGACTTGCATGAGGTAATGGAATGTTCACCACAGTTTAAGGTACAATTTGCTTCCCACCAATTTAAGGAGGAACAAAACTTCTGGTGGGTTGCCGTCAAACCCCGAGCTGGACAACCTCAGCTGACTTGGCAATAGCTTATGGACTTATTGAATGAAAGGTATTACCCCAATGTTGTTAAGTGGGCTAAGAAATAAGAGTTATTTCATCTTAAGCAAGGAAAAATCATGTCAGTCATGGAGTACGCAACTAAGTATAATGAATTTAGTCAATTTTACCCAACTCAAGTGGCAATCAAACATGCTTGGATGAATAGATTTAAGCATGTGCTTGATTATAGCATCAAAGGGAAGTATGTTGCTATCATGTTCACTAGATTTCATGATATGTATTAGCGGGCTCTGAAGGTAGAAAGGGCAAACAAAGAAGTACATGCTGAGCATAAAGCCCGAATGCACAGTAAGAGAAAGATCGGAGTGGGAAACTCTCAAGGTGGACACTTTAACAAGAAGTCTTTTTCTTCTAAGAACAGTGCCAAAGGGAGTCAAAGCAGACCCTATTCTTGCAAGAGTAAGAAGCACCAACATGACGCATATGACGTCCCCATTAAAGCGTGCTTTGGGTGCAGTGAGATGGGGCACGTAATCGCCCAATGCCCTATGATTTATCCAGCAACCCAAGGAGTACAAGGAGGAGCAAGAGCTTGTTCACCAATATCGACAGCTTCAACCTACGCTAAGGAACCGTGATCTAACTATGGAGGTCGGGATAAGAAGCCTCAGAATCAAGCTCGGATTTTTTCCATGACAAGACCCTAATGCTGTGATTTCAGGTACATTATTATTAGAGAATGTTTATATTCATTCCTTGTTTGACCCGGGAGCCACACACTCTTCTGTGACCCCTGAGGTGGCTTTGAGGTTGTTGCGTGTACATTTAAACATGGACTATGAGCTACGTGTTTATACTCCAGTTGGACTAGCTACTACATCTGATGCTATGGTTAAAGAGTCTTTGATCATAATTAACGAAAGAATGTTTCCTACTAATCTAGTTCATTTAGAAGTTACGGACTTCGATGTCATACTAGGGAAGGATTGGTTATCTAGGCATCAAGTCTCAATCGATTGCCATAAAGAGGAAGTTTCCATCAAGCCGTTAGATGGTGCAAAATTAGTTTATCAAGGCAACGGACTACGAAAGCCGACTCCAATTATTTTCACGATGCAAGCGCATAAGTTTCTAAGAAAAGGATGCCAAGGCTACCTGTGTGCAGTCCAACAAATTAACCCCGAGGAGCCCAAACTTAGCGCAAATTACTGTTACTGGTGAGTTTTCAGAAGTGTTTGCTAAAGTTCTAGGACTACCACCTGATCGTAAGATAGATTTTACAATCAATCTCATACCCAGAACAACACCAATCTCTAAAGCACCATATCAAATGGCACCAGTTGAGTTGGTTGAACTCAAGGTGAAACTCCAAGCGATGCTTGACAAGGAAAAAAATATGCCTAAGGGTTTCACCATGGGGAGCCTAGATATTATTTATGAAGAAAAAGGATGGTAGTCTCCGACTATGCATCAACTATTGGGAGCTTAACAAGGTGACAATTAAGAACAAGTATTCTCTTCTGAGAATAGAGGATCTGTTCGACCAACGTGTAGGTTATGTTGTTTTTTCCAAGTTTAACTTGAAGACGGGGTACCACCAACTGAAAATCAAGCTGGAACAACATTTAGGAGCTAATATGGCCATTATGAATTCCTTATATGACCCTTTGGTCTCACCAATGCCCCCAGAGTATCTATGGACCTCATGAATCGAGTTTTTAGGTCGTATCTAGACAAGTTTATCATAATTTTCATTGACAACATTTTAATCTATTCGAGGAGTGAAAAGGAGCACAAGAAGCATCTTAGAATTGTCTTAGAGACCCTTAAGAAGCATTAATTGTACGCTAAAATCAAAAAGTGTGAGTTTTGGCTTGACATGGACAATTTCCTTGGTCATGTAATTTCAAAGGAGGGTATTCCCGTTGACTCGATGAAAATAAAGGCTATAGTGAACTGGTCAAGACCGACCAACACAATTGAGGTGCGAAGCTTCTTAGGAATGGTCGGGTATTATAGAAGGTTCATTGAAGGTTGCTTCAAGATTGCTTTACCAATCACAAGACTCATTCAAAAAAGCACTAAATTTGAATGGTCGAATGAATGTGAAAGGAGTTTTCAGGAATTGAAAAATAAGACTAATCACTGCACCTATCCATCATGACAACCCAAGCCATACGAAGAGAACTATCTGACTCATGATTTAAAGTTAGTAGCCATGGTGTTTGTGCTAAAAATATGGAGGCACTACCTTTATGACATCAAATGCAAGATCTACATAGATCACGAGAGCTTTGAATACTTTTTCGCACAAAAGGAGTTGAATATGAGGCAACGATGGTGGTTAGAGTTGACAAAGGACTATGAATTATAAATTCACTACCACCCTGGGAAGGCAAATGTGGTTGCAGATGCCTTAGTCGAAAGTCAATCGGCTCAATGGCGTACCCCCTTACCTTAAATAAGTGGTTATTAAAGGAATTGGAGGACTTACATATTGAGGTGATGCTGCCTTCAAGGGCAAGGATAGCTGCCATACAAATTACCTCTCCACTTGTTGAGAAAATAAAAAGCACCTAATTTTAGGATCCAAATTCGGAAAAATTAAGAAAGTTGTAGAGAGGGAGAGGGTAAAAGATTTGGAGTTAGTTAACAGTGCGCTTAGGTTCTAATGGAAGGTATGCATACTTAATGGAGAAGAAATCAGAAAGAAACTGTTTCGTAGAGTATATCACTCAGTCTATGTTAGTCACCCTGGTGGTCCTAAGATGTACCATGACCTTAAGGAAAATTATTGGTGGAATGAAATAAAAAGAGATGTGGCTAAAGTTGTGTCCCAATGCCTTACATGCAAACGTGCAAAGGTTGTCCACAAAAACCAGGAGGACTTCTCCAACCTTTACCGATTCTGAAATGAAAGTGGGAACACATAAGCATGGACTTCATCATGGGTCTACCAAGAATGGTGAAATAACATGACTCAATGTGGGTAATCATTGACAGATTAACTTAATCCACGAACTTACTAGCAATCAAGATCACCTATGTCTTAGAGAAGTTAACAGAACTATACATTCAAGAAATTATTCGGCTTCATGGTGCACCATTAAGTACCGTCTCAGACCTTAATTCCAAGTTCATGTCAAAGTTTTAGAGAGGCTTTCAGGAGGCCATGGGAGGAAAACTCAACGTCAGTACTTCTTTCCATCCTTAAATTGATAGACAGACTGAGAGAACTATCCAAACAAGGGAGGATATGTTACAAGCATGTGCTCTAGGCTTCAAAGGAAGCTGGGATTGCTACTTACTGCTCATTGAATTTGCATACAATAATAGCTACTAAGCAAGCATTAGAATGGCACTATATGAGGTACTCTACAGATGCCATTGCAGATCACCTTTTTGCTGGAACGAAGTTGGAGAAAGAAAACCCTCTAAGGTACAATTGATTGATGAAGTGGTAGACAAGCTCAAGATTATCAGAGAGAAACTTTGAGCAGCCCAGAGCAGACAAAGGAGCTGTGTAGACCTCAAGAGAAGACCCATAGAATTCGAAATCATTCAGATATCCCCACTTAAAGGAAGCGTTCGATTCGGCCAAAGAGGAAGACTTAATCCCAGATACATAGGACTATTCCAGGCAATCGAGAGGATAGGTCCCATAGCATATAAAATAGCACTCCCTCTATCTTTGCAAGGGATACACGAGTTGTTTTATGTATCAAATCTTAGGAAGTACGTCCAGGATCTTGATTACATTATTGAGTACAAACCGATAGAGATTAGAAGCAACATTAGCTTTCCTAAAGAATCAATTCGTATACTTGAACAACAGGAGCATCGACTAAGGACTAAGATAATCCCTTATGTCAAAGTCCTATAGAAACATCACAAAGTCACAGAGGCGACATAGCAGCTTCAGCATGAGATGCAGGAGAAGTATTCTAACCTTTTTAAAGTAGGTATGTAAGTTTCGAGGACAAAGCGTCTTCTGGGGGGGGATGTGATGATTAAGAAAAATATTTGCTAATCAAGTTTGCTTAATAAATACCCCACTAATTAGTTAATATAGGTATTTTTTTCAAGGAGGAGTATGCGCAATAAATAATAGGGAATGACTTGTCTCATCTATCCACCTACTCTACTTCACCCATATCCCTTTTTTTTCTCATTTGGACAAGCAACAAGTATACACAGACACACACACACAAAAAGGGGGACTCATAATGAAGATGGTAGTGTTGGCCAGCTAGTGCACAGGGTGCAAATTATTTTTGATTGCTCTTCTACTCCCTTTTCTATCCTTTTACTCATTTACCATTTGACCAAGTAAGAAGCTAGAGTGAGAAAAAGGAGAATGCTAGAGTGGGGATTTTACTCAAGATAGGGCTAATCTAACTTACTTGAGATTTTCTTAAGGATCAAAGGGCTAAAAGAAGATTAAGAAGCTACTTTAAGGTTTGGGTTCTCCTAATTCCAAATATAAAAATTAGTTTTAATGTTAAAATATTTTATTATGATGTATGATTGTGTTATTGATTACAAGAGTTAGAGTGTCTTCTTATATGGCTAGTTTGTTTTGAGTGTGACATTTAAATTTATGCATGCCATGTCTTACTAAGATATATGTCATAATTTTTGGGATATATTCTTTAAAGTTGCTTTTCTAAGTTATCGTGTATAAATGGTGGTATTAGTAAACATCTGAGATGATAGTTGTGAAAAGTAGTCTTGGTATGATAGTATAGTTGACGAATTAGAAGGATGAAATTACTTGCTTACCTTACTAGACATGTAGATTATGATTTTGCAATGTTAAAAAATCCATGAAGTGTTGTTGAGTTATAAGTTATCATATCACCTTTTAATTTATTCTTGTGTGGATTCTAATATTAGGAGATGTTTTAGAAGTTAATAGAGTTATTTTGGTTTGGCATGGTTTTTAGATGAGTTGAATAGTTAAATTATACTCTTAAAAATTAATTAAATATGTGTAAAGAAAATATTAGTTTAGTAATGTGATAAGATTATTTATGTACTCTTAATGTGTTAGTGATGTAATATTATGCTTGAAGAAAAAAATGAGAATAAAATTCCAAGCTTGCCAAAGAAAAAAAATGTGGGAAATTGTTAGTAGTTAAATAATTAAGATGTTACTTGATTTTGTGAGGAACAAAATATATTGTAGAGGCATAATAATAGCAGCACACACACACACACACACACACACACACACACAAACACACACACCCCCCCTCCCCAAAGAGGACTAGAAAGCTAGGTTAGAACACTTGAGCAAGTAGTATTTTATATAACATTTGGTAGGATCTTATATTGATTATTTAGCATGTGTCGTTCACTATAAATAGGTCCTAATTGAACGAGCATTTTCATGGGCTTTTAAATATCCTTTTAATTGAGTTCTATAAATTAGTGAACGAAAATTATTTATATTTCCATATGATACTATATAAGATGGTCTTAGTTTGATACTAAAGATCATATGTACATTTAGGTTATAAATCCACTGAGTTTAATTTTTGGTATCGGACTTGAGTAAACTACTATCTAAAGGGACAGGCAGTTATGTGTACCCAGATTGAGGATTTGTTGGCAAATTCCAACTACTGCCTAATTTTTCACCTAGCGGCAGATTTTGTAGTGGTAGATTCCACAAATTGGTAGTTTTCCACTCATAAAGGTGGCAGTGTTTATCCTGATGAGGATATAAATATGCTATCCCTTAGATGTTAGTCCTCCGGGGTAGATAGTGTATCAGCCAAAGTCATTTCCTATTATGCTTTCACTTGTATAGAAATTGACCTTGGTGAATACTTTTTACTTAGTGAATATCTAGTCCGAAAGCAAATTGGATCGTGAGAGAAATTCTGATCATGTGAGAAGTATCCATGTTACCTTTCTTTCTAACTCATCGAGTCTAATTGTGTTGTTTCTTAGGGTTTTAATGGTTCATTATTTATGGCCAAGATTCAAGAAGGAAAGGTTTGTGATTATTTGAAAAGTTTATTTATTCGTTATAATATAGATATTAATACTACTATTAGTATCATTATTTGTTGTGTATAAAATCTATGTTAGTTTTGGGAGGCGAGAACTTCCACTGAGTTGTGGTTGCTCATCCTTCCACAAACATTTCCCTTTCAGATTCTCAACAAGATTAAGGTATGTGGCACGTGTCTTTCAAAGACGGATGCTTGGATTGGAAGATCTACCTTTTGTACTTACTTGCATTGACTTTGTGTAATTAGAATGTAATATGACATTAGTAAGTTGTAACATTTTGGTGCATGTAGTAGATGCTCTGAAATGGCCTCGATGGCCTCGTACCAAAACTCACATGTTTTTTCATATTGCTTGCGATGAGGGTCATAAGGACCTCATTGCAATATAAGGTCGTGAGGGCCTAAGGTATAAGTTTTCGAGACTACATAGTTGGAGCGTGAAGCTCTTTTAATATATATATGTGTGTGTGTATGTGTGTGTGTGTGTGTGTGTGTGTGTGTGTACACACATATATATATGTTTGCGTGTATGTATATATGTGTATATATATATACATATATATATATATATATATATATTTATATATATTCATATATATATATATACATATATATACATATATATATATACATATATATACATATATATATGCAAATAAAGAAAAATTGTCTCACGTTTAGCCTTAATGGTCCTTCCAAAGGATTATGGCGATGTAATGCTCTTGCCAGGGGGAAAGGACATTATAGGTGTATCCCCAGCACCCAATGCCTTGAGTGGGGAAGAGCATGTGGTGAGGAAAGAAACATTTATGAATGTGAGGGATGACTCAAACACTAGCTAGAGGAGGCTGGAATGTGTAATATTGTGGGTAGACCTAGGTACAATCTATCTTTTCTTATTATAGTGGGTGATGCGTCAGTTGTTGTTGTTACAGTTTTTCCCCTCAAGTTTGTGCGCCATTCTTTCTCTTGCGGTGTATGTGTGTGGCTATGGCTTCTATTGTACTCTCCTCCCTAACTAATAGTCTTTAAATAGGTTTTATAGCAATATGTACAATCACAAAATTAACACAAAAGCATGAAGCTTAAGTTAACCATACGAGGGAAGAGAGAGAATTTAGGAAAATTAAGCCCAAAATTTGGAGCATGAAGAGCTAACTTTGGTGAAATTAAGTGGTGCACTGTTCATTTATCCACTAATATAACCTAGCTAAATGAAAAGTTCCATGGTCTTAGAGGTTTTTTGTTAGTAAACTTGTCATTTTTGGGGATTATTGTGCATATTAGAGTGCTTTATGCCCCTTTTTCTACTTTACGCTTGGGCTTTGCATCATTGCTATGTCGTGTAGATTATGACTCTTTCAACTTGAGTTGTATGAGTAGAACAATTATTTTGAGGCCATGTTAATCAAGGTGGGAAGCAAAATAGGCCAAAAGGCAAGTTACACGATCAAAGCATGGAAGGAACAGGGTATAGCAGGTTCTAGGATAAAGCAGGAGAAAATTTAAATGACGAAGAGTAAGGTGGTGGCCAACACAACATGCCTGTGTTTTTACAACACGAGTTGTGTCATGTAACACGACCTACCTATATTGCACAACAAAGGTTGTGTCAGGGATAATTTCGCCCAAGTATTTGGTTTGTTCTCAATTCTTGCAATTTACTTCCTAGTTTTTGCTTTGCAGGTCACTTTTCTAGGGATCCATCCACACTCATCATCCACCTTATCATGGGCTTGAGGTAGAAAAAGAAGAAGAAGATTTGCGAGGGCATAGCAGATCAAGCGAGCATCGAGAGATTCAAGCACCACCCCTAAACTAAGCATATATTTCTCTTCCACTTCTCTCAATAAAGATTTTGTTGTTTGTAATTAGACTTCTTATCATGTTTGATCAGTTTCTATTTGGGTTGCCATTGTCTAATTCCTTGAATTGTGATTATTAGACTCTTTGACCTTGTTACTTTCATATTTACTATATTATAAGGGTTTGATTGCAAATGGGTGAATGAAGGGCTGAAAGGAGAAGTTTGATACCTTCAAACAAGGATTAGACTTGTTTGTGTGAATTGTTTAGAAAGATTTACCATTTGATAAAGCCTTATTGATACTCTCTATACTTAGTGAGTCTTGAACCATAAAAAACCATGAAAGTAAGGGCTTGATTAGTTCCTGATGTTTCACTATAACTTGAAAGAGAGTAGTGATACATAATATTATTTCTCTTTAAATTGATCAATTTGGTGAGAAAAACTAGCAGTTATGCTAGCTGGCGAGTCAATTGGCTAGTCTAATTTATGTTAATTTTGTCCAATTTATATTTGTTTTGTCATACACCGATCATTGAGTTGTTGAGCCCATCTGGATGGTGCGTAGTTCAATAGCTAGACGTAGTCTTTGTGGGAGACGGCATTGATTTGCTACAACATTATACTGTGCTTGCAACCTCTCACTAAGTAAGAAACTAATCCCCAATTAAACAAAAGTTCAACTTTTCAAAAGGAATTTCAAAACCCTAACAAGAGAAGGGAAGAGAAAGAGAGTGAAAATGAAAATACCATTAAAATAAAATAAAATAAGAGATTAGAGGTGGAAAAGGAAGAGAGGAGATCATTATAGACTCAAAGCATGAACTTTATACATCAAGCAAGACTAAACCTTGGAAATTTAAGCATAAAAAATACCCAAATGAAAATAGGGGCATACAATTAAACAACAAGAAATAGAAGAACAAATTAAGTTAAATAGTACACCAAGAAGAAAGTAGAATAATAAAAACAAAAAATTGGATTAAATGAAAATAAGTAATTTAAATTTAACAAGAGAGATAA
This sequence comes from Carnegiea gigantea, assembly GCA_029747015.1. Taxonomy (NCBI): domain Eukaryota; kingdom Viridiplantae; phylum Streptophyta; class Magnoliopsida; order Caryophyllales; family Cactaceae; genus Carnegiea; species Carnegiea gigantea. The sequence continues at coordinate 189,893 of JAKOGI010000527.1, read as the reverse complement.
CTGCCTAAACTTAACTCTAAAACTAAACAAAACTTGCTTGTCTCCCAAAAACGGTTGGGGGGAAAAAGAACCTTGCATAGACCTAGTCTATGAAGGGGACATGGTCGCGTCAAGGTGACATGTGTTGACCTTATCAATATTCAAGTTAGAAAGCTCAAAAGTGGAGGAAAGAGGACAACTTGGCATAATAAAGCATGGTTGTGACTTATAGGTGGACGAGTACGTCAATGTTAGTAATTTCGGCTTTTAGAAGGAGATTAGAAACAAGTGTTCCAGCCTAACATTTGGCCATGCATGCACTTCTCAACAACAGCAACAACATCCAGAGCATGCTTATTGAACATTCAAATCAATTACGGAAGGTTCCTAAGGGCTTGCGACAAGTCCGGTCTTGAACTGTTGATGCATAACTTGTCAACTTTTAATGCACCCAACCCTAATTTTTTTGGCACTTGTTTGATTAATATTATTTCCTATAAAGTCAATAAAACAAAGTAAAAACCCAAATTAAAGCAGGTGAAAAGTGTGTAAATTTATCATATTTTGTTAACTAAAAGAGTTCAATCAATGAACTATGCAATTAAAACTGTTTCTAAGAGAAATGGTGATTTTTTGGAATGTAGTTTCTGTGATATTAATAAATACAACATCCTATTAAATCAACCAATTTTTCTATTTTATAGCATAAGGTTCTATTTGAGGTTCTAATTCCAATATTTGATACTTTTGGCGAAACTTATTTAACTATATATTTTTTATTTTTATTAAGTGTTTCATGCTGAATGTTAATTGTCCTTTCTATTGGGTGACCTAGTGTAGAACCCCAAAAATTTATATTTATAATTCTTGAAGAATGGTCAAGTGAGTTGGTTTTATTAATTTCGAAAACTTACGGTAGGCCGCTTGAGCTTGTACGTAATAATTTAGTTTGGCCTCGTTATGTTAGAATTTTGGATCAAGCCCGAAATTATTTACTTCTAGCCTAATCCAATTTTTATGGTTGACCCGACCCAAGGTGCCAATGAAGAAAGTATTAATTTTAATTTGACAAAAAAAAAGAGAAAAAGGAGAGGGAATGCATGGTTTAAGAAATCCTAACCCTATGCTGTCTCTCTCTCTCCCCCCCGACCCTCTCACGCACGCCACTCTCTCTCCCGCTCACATGCCACACTCTCTCTCCTCCCAGCCGACCACCGCCGCGCTGCCACCCTCAGGCCACCAGCCATTAGCCGCCGGCCACCAGTTGCCCCTCCTCTCTCTTTTTGGTTCCTTGATAAGGTGCTTTTAGGATTGTTCATATTATGTTTAAAATTGTAAAAAAAAAGGTATATGACTTTTACAGCAAGTTCAATTCATCTCTTACCTTCTAATTACTCTTCTGCATGTTTATAGTCAAATTTTCAAACTTTGGAGTCGCTTAAAAGCTTATACGTAGCCACCTTACGCTCACTTCCATCTTTAAGGTAAAACCGGAACTTTCTCTCCAAAAGCTCTTCTTAAAGGGCTTGGCTAGGTTTAATAGATGTTAGAGGAAGTATTAATGGTTAAGGATGATTCAAGATTTATTTTTGGTGGTTTTCTTGAGTGGTTATATGATTTCATGCATGAAAAATTGGATTTTAGAGACACCAGAAAGTAGACCTGCACTGACCCAAATTTAGGGATTAAATTATACTTATTTACTAAACCAAAAATCATGAAAACATTTTGGAAGGTATATCTACGAGTCTACTTTACTAGAAATTTTGAATCATCAATTTTGGATCTAAAACGAGGGAGAAATGAATTTTCTTCTAGGACTGTATAGTTCTGACGGGAAATTAACTAGGCTGAAAAACATGGGTTTTTGAGATAGTTCATGTGATTATTTGTGACTCCTCATGAAAGTAAATTCATAAGGGATGGAGAGAGCTTCCAAATTGGACTCATACATCTGAATAGGATAACTCTATGTGAAGTTATGGCTCCCATAAATCAGATCAGAAACTAATTCGAAATCTACTCATCATCTCTGATTGAATTAAATCTCAGTACTAGCTTGTCATTAACAAATGTGCTTTTAAAATTTTGCTAAGTCCTGGAGAATCAGTCTTCGGGTAGTAATATGAGTGAAGTGGGCTTAAGGAGCTTACTTGACCTTTGGGTTGGAAAAATGTTGATTTTTGGGATGTAAGAACTCCCTTAAGTTAGTTTATATTATGAGGTTTTATTTTATCGTTTAGGCCCAATAGTTTAGTTCGAGCCGAAGCTAGGTTCCTATGCTTCTTTGAGGTAACATCTGTGCCCTAACTCCCCTTGGCTGCTCTTGAAAAGATTTTGGATGTTTATGAACTGTTATGCAACGTTGTATGCCGCTTATATGTAAACCGTGAACTACAACTAGCGATTATGTGATTTTATGAATGTGGAATATCATGTTGTGACTGAATATTTTATTTGAGCATTTCATGTTTTCAATGGTTTTGTTAAGTAGTAGAAGATTATTTGACATAGGTCAGGCTTTCGGGAAGCCAAACAGATTATTCATAATATACTAATCCTAAAGTGAGAGACTAAGGTGAGGTTACGAGAGGGTGCCTCTGAGACTAGGGTAGGTTTAATATTGAGACAAGTTAGTCTCCCCAAGTTATAGCATGCAGTTTTTGGCTACGTGTCGTTGTAGATGAATATATGCAAAGATGGGTTCTGGTAACCCATATGATTGTTCGGCTGAAGGCCATGAGACCCTCTAGTAAGGTCGCTCGCCAAGGATAATTTACTTGCTGTGACTTTTAAATAATGGCTATTGTTTGAAATGGAAGATCTTGAATGGGTTGGGAATCATTTTCGAATTGTTTGAATGTTCTTTCTCACCCCTAAATGTTTGAAATGAATTTAAGTAGGTGTTTTTCGGTTAGGGGTGGACATTATTGAGCTCCATCTTACTGTTTGAAATGCTTTGTTTTCAAATACTGAAGTGCTCCATGGGAACGGGATATAAGCGAGGTCGCGTAGATGTTTAGATTAAATTCTTTTTTTTTTTGCACTGAATAATATTGAAGTTGTAGTTGACACTAGATCTTGACCTCGACTTTCGTTTATACTTTTGTTTATTCTAATTAATTACCTTTTTGCCTTGTATTTCATTATGAAATACAATAGTAATGCCTGCTAGGATATTTCCGCTGCACTAAATAGCCTAAGTATTAGCAATAAAAATGAAATAGAATTTTCGGGGTGTCACACCTAGTCTCTAGGAGCTACGATTTCACAGTATAAATCAATCCAAACCTATCATGATTTATAGAAATTATCAACGTAAAATGTTTTGATATTTAGGAGTTAGTGGAGTAATTACTTTTATGCAAATTATGGGATCTTGTGGGTCCTATTATCATAGAGCTTTTGATTATATTTTTAGCTATATTAAGGCTTCAAAGCTTGAACGAAGTTCAAGACTTCCAACAATATCTCTCTTTTCCTTTACGTATGTCATGTTTATTTTGAGTGTTCGATTTATTATAATGCTATGAAAGTTACCTAATAGAAATTTTCACTCACAAAAATAAATAAAAGAAGGAATGTAATAGCTTTTTTTTAGTCTCCTTATCTTCTTTTCACTTGCCTATTAGTCTTTCTGTGTTTCGATGGTTATTGTGACCATTACATCATGATGATGGAGAAATTTTTTTGGTCCAGGGATTATTGGATCTTGATAGAGCCTAGAATTGAAGAGTCAAAAAAAGTTGTAACTTTTGATAGGTGCTCCAAAAACAGAGTTGGGAATAAGACAACCCAAATATTTAAAGGTGTAGGATTATCCATTTCAAGCAATTGGCAATCCCATCTTAGAAACAATTCCTCGTAATGAAAATTTCAAAGATGCCTGGGACTCCATGAAGAATAATATCAAGGCTCTGTAAGAGTGAAGCGTGCACAACTTTAAGTCTTAAGAATGGATATTGAAATATTCAAGATGCATGAAAGAGAATATATCACCAGTTATTGTGTTAGAACAATGGAGATCACAAACAAGATGCTCTTTCATGGGGAATATATGGATGATGTTGCTATTGTGAAGAAGATATTATGTTCCCTAAAATCAAAGTATAATTACATCGCCTGCTCAATTAAACAATTGAGAAACATATGATCTCTTCCTCAATGAATTGCTTAGCTCCTTATTTCTTCATGAATTAAAGACACACATAAACTCTATAGTAGAAGAGTAAACATTGAATACTTATGTTAATACTCTGACAATTATAAAGGATAATGTAAGGCTTGATGTTGAGGTCAAGGATGGGGAGATCATGAAGATAAAGATGTCAACATCAATTTCACATTATTGACTAATTTCAAGGTAATGACAGAGTTCGAGATTATGGTAGATCTAAGATAGAGCGCTTTAGATGTTAGAACTTAAGTCATTATGAATTTGAATGTCATACAGGACTGCGTAAAGAGAAAGAAAAGGAAGGAAGTTAGAATTTTTTCAAAAAAAGTGAAGTAAAGACTTTGTTGGTGGTCGTTGAAAATGGAAGCAAACTTGAAACAAATATCTCATTTGTGGATATAGGGTGTGATGACCACATGTGTGGAAGTAAGTCCTTTTTTTCTTTAAATGAAGAATCTTATTCTATTGCAATTTTATGATTGCTCAACTATGAATGTAATGGGGAAAGATAATATTAAGATTAAAATTAAGAATGCTTTTGTGCAAATAATACTTAGGGTTTACTCAACCATGAAAATGATGGGGGAACATGAAATTAAGATTGAAACTCAGAATGATTTTGTGAAAATAATACTCTAATGTGTTGTATATTCCTAAGTTTGATGGCAACGTACTTAGTATTACTCAGTTACAAGAGAAGAATTATGTCATCACTATTAAGAAGGGTAAATGTAGATTTATGACCCTGGGAGAGGCATGATTGTAATGGTTCGTATGAGTTCTAACAAATTGTTTCCACTTAAGCTTAAAAGTATTCAACCTTATTTGATGATTGACGTAAAAGATCTCTCATGGTTGTGGTATTTTCATCATGGCCAATCCACTTTAGTGGATTGAAGTCTCTCAAACACATTAAAAAAAAAAAAATGCTGACGGTCTTCCTCAAATCGCCACTCCTTCCAAAATTTTTAAAGAGTCTATTATTAGCAAACAACCTCGTGCTTGATTTCCTAAAAGAAGGTCATATAGAATAACATATGCCACGGAGTTTGTTCATTTTGAAATGTAGTCTAATAGAAACATCTTCAGAGTAAAAGACACTTCCTTGATGATTTTTCTACAAAAATTCGAGTGTACTTTTATAAGAGAAATCAAAATCTCTCTCTATGTATTTTAAATCTTCTAACTCTATATGGGAATGAAGTGGGCAATACCATCAAATCTCTTTCAACTTTTCATGTTGGCAAATATTGCTTGCGAAATTTTGGAAAATTCAGACTATGATATTCAAAGAAAACTTATAACAGCATACGCACCGTAAAAAAATGGTGTATTAAAAAGGAAAAGGAGGACAATCCTCATTATAGTAAGAAGCTTATAGTCAAGAGGAAGAGCTCCAAAGCCTTTCTAACCAGAAGTGGTAAATTGGAATATTCATATTCTGAATAAAATTCCAACTTTTATTGTTTAAAACATGACATAAAAGGAGGTGTGTAATGGGCAAACCAATAGTAGATCACTTAATAGTTTTTTTGGATGCATGACAAATGCTCATGTAGTAAATGAGAGGAGGAAGAAATAAACCACGCTAAAAAAAATTAAGAAGCTTAAAAATTACAAAAAGTACAAAAAAGGTAAAACAATACTTAATTCTTACAAAGTCCATCTAACATCTTACAAGAAACCAAAAAAAATATGTGGTTCTAACTAAAAAAGCCTAGTCTTAAATAGTTCTAATTTCAGTTTTGGATATTTTTTAGGGGATTGGAATCAAAACTGAAACTGTTTGACTGATTCCAGTTTATTTCTTGGATGCCCTAGAATCATGCTCATCCTAATAGCCAGTGTTCTCTATAATCACTTTCTTATATTAGAATGAGAGCAAAATTTCAGTAGGTGATAATAGCACCATGAGGTTCTTGAAGAATCTCTAAGCCTATGAGATAGTAAAGAGGCCCAAGATCATAGAATTTGAACTCAAGATCAAGAAAATACTTAAGGTGAGTGATGTCCTCTAGATTATTGCCTGTAAATAGAACATTGTCGACATATACAACAAGATAATTAGCTAAACTTGCTATCTTCTTATATGAAAAAGAGTAATCGTTCTTATAACTAAGGTAACCTCTTGAATAAAGGGATGACGAGGGCTCTTGATATACTGTCAAGACCTTTACTTTAACCATTGAGGGATTTCCTAAGCTAACAAACTAAATTTCAGTTATTTGTATATTTCATATATACCCCTTATATCACCATGTAAAAATGCGTTATTGACTAACTTGATAGATTGCTTATCTCTTCCTGATTGTCGTGGCTATAAGGTTTCTGCTAGTTATGATTTTTACTGCTAGCTTAAAATTTTCATTGTAACTAATGTCCTCCTTTCGACTGTCACCACAAATGACCAATCTCGCCTTCAGCCTTTCAATGGAACCATATGATCTATACCCTAGTATAACGAAATTGGTTTCTTTTGAAGGGGAAGCTTTGTGAGATTTCATGCATGATTAGCCTCTAAAGTTTTGAATTCATTAGCCATAGCATGTTGCTATCTTGGATCAATCACAACTTCAGCATATATTCCAGGTTTAGAAATTTGTGTGAAAGATTTCAGGATCTGCTAGGTAATTAGATTGAGATAGAGCATCGAAACATATCGACTTGGCTTGACATAGGGCTATGGCAATGGAGTTGAAGGCAAGTGTTAGAGAACTTTATTGCAAACTCACAAAGGGATAGCCTTTTAAATAAGATGGAGGTTAATGAACCCCCCATATCTTTTAGCTTAGGGTGCTGATGGAGAGTGTGATGATTAAGCTGGGGATGTATTGGAGGAAGTTAACATAGATGGTGAAAGGCCAAGTTAACATAGATGGTGAAAGGCCTCTAGTGGAACCTTGTCCTATAGCAAATGGTTTAGGAGTGACCACCTGAGAGAAGGTTAAAAAAATAATCAAGATTAGCATCCATATCTAAATGAGGAATAGGTAGAGAAATATGAGAAGTATTAATAGGTAAAGTAGTAAATGGAAGAATGTGCTCATGGGAAGATAAATCCCTAGAGATTTTAACCCTCCCTATATCAAGATTGAGGACTTCTATGATTTTTTTTCCCTTTTTCAAAAGGATAGCCAAGAAAGACTTCAACATTAGCCATTGAAGCAAATTTCTCCCTATTCCTTTTACTTGTTGAATAATAGCATAAATAGCCAAGTGCTCTTAACTGACCATAAGAAGGAGATTGAACATAAAGAAGCTCATATAGGACATGTTGATTTTGCTGGAAACTATAAGTTGGGAAAAAGAAAAAGATTGGGAAGCATTGATAAGAGTTGGAATATTTTGGTATGATTCGTAAGGACTGGGAAGGACTGGTAAGAACTGGAAGAGCTAGTAATTTTATTTTTTCTTTATGAGGAGTGAAAATGAATAGGAAAAAGGGTAAGGATTGATAAAAATGGGAACGGATTGGGAAACATTGAGAAGGATTTGCAAGAGTTAGAAAATTTCAGGAGGACTGATAAGAATCGGCAAGCATTTAGAGGAATTGGAAAATGTTAGAAAGAGTTGGTAAGTACTTATTTACCAACGAAAAGAACATGTCATAGCGTCTCATAATGTAAGACTTTATATCATAAATAGCAATGCACATGAATTCCTGTGCACAATATTATTTTGTTGCTGCGTCCTGACACGATTAGTTTAATTAGTAATTCTTAGGTACCTTGAGTTTTAGGACAACTATTTTTATGTCCCCAACTTTTTGAAAATAATGCTAGGATACTTTATGTTTTTGCATAGTAGATTTCTAGGTCTTTTTTCTTATTATTTTGGTCCAAGACTCTCAAAAATTACAGTTTTGACCTAAAAGACGGTATTTTTAGCAATTTTATTTGTTTTTGGGCTTTTTAAGGAAATATGCTTATTTTAAATGATTTAACTTCTTATGATGACTTTACTAATAGTAGTTATAACAATTTACTATTTATATAATAAATATTACATTTTCTATAATTATAGGCCCACCATGCTTAGCAAAATAATAAAATTTTAATTAGAGAGTTTTGACCATTACATGAACTTAGTGGTACTCGACTCTGACATTTTTCTAACTTTTAGTTTATAGAGATCATTAATCTCAATCACAACTCCCTTGGATCAAGCATAACATACATCTGTTTTGTTTCCTACCTCAGGCTGTAGTCACTAATTAAGTTTTTCTATTTATAAGGATAGTGGAGCTTTTAACAAGAAATTATAATATTTAAGATATAAGATTCGATTGAATAACATTCTTTACTAAAAAACTTCTTTTATTGAAAGTTTGAAACTGAAAATATTACAATGGAAAGATTGAAGGTTGACTTAAGCTACTAAGATCACCAAAGATGCTTGTTCATAGAGAATTGGAGATACCCGACTTCTCTTTTCCTCAAGTAAGATCTAATGATTGTGTCCTGTCACAACACTCAAATTCTCCTTTGATAGAGGTGATGGACTACATAGGATGCCCTAATGGCTATAGTACATATACTGTTAAAGGATTCTTTCATGCAGCTATAGTAGACTGTATTATTTTTACAAACTTGACACTTGACAAGATAACACATAATGGTATAACTTTTTAGAGTACTTAATTCTAGCAAGACTAGTCGTCTATATTGAGATTCTGCATGCCTTCATCTCTAATAATGCTTTCAAGTCCATCATTATCTAGATAATCATCAAAATTTTCATTAAGTTCAAGATGCTCAACGTCTCATTCCTTAAATAGATCATGCAGATATCTCTTTCCTTTTTTTGGTAGAAATTTTTCTGCTCCAACATTAAAGAGATAATCAAAGGCATCTTTTGACATAGCTCATCCTACCTTCATATAGCTGAAATCACTATGATAGATGAAAGTAGTGTTCCTGCAATGCATTAATATTTTTTCTCATTCAATCAATGCCACTATTTGCACGAAAAATATGATATTTTGACGATACCTTTATACCTAATTTATGCTCGAAATAATTATTATATTTAGATTTTTATTTAATTTTGTTTTATTTTTGTAGGTGTTGAAAATCAGGAAAAATTGTGAAAGAAATGATGAAGAGAGAGTAGGGGGAAAAAAACAAAATAAAAATCCCAATTTTCTACCCATCCCTCACACCCCCTTTAATCCTCACTCTCTTTCCTCTCTTGTAACTGAGAATCAGACTAAGAGAGACCTCGACATTTCAACCCCTACCCCTATTCTTGGCTTCATTTGTCTTCTACATCCCCATCTTTATCTCTTCAAATCGTTGATCACCAGCACCAACACAACACCACACCACCATCTTCATCCACTCTAACAGCCAGCACAACGTCCCCATCCACCGTCTACGCCATCCCAAAATAGACGGTCAAGAAGAGGGGAAGGGTGACGATAAATCGAAGGATGCAGCGCATTCAGGAGGTAGTCTAGGTCTTTAGGTTTTAATTTTAGGCTTTTAATCTTAATTCTAGTCATTACATAATTTATAGGGTTTAATTCAAGTTTGGTGTCTTTAGGTTTTTGTTTCAATTTTCTCGTCTTCAATTTCGATTTTAGATCCATGTTTTAGCTTTCGAATTCATGTAATTAAGGTTTGATTTTGTCAATTTCGAGTTGCATTCACAAGTGTTGTGTGAGATTTCAAGAGTTGGGCTCGATTCTAAGGGCGGTTAATGCCATGGTTCAAGGCCCTGTTTTTGCTCTATTCTTGTTCTACTCGAAACCATGTTAATGGTGATTCTGCCATGTTTGAGCAACTCTCGGTTTAGTTTTTTTTTTTTTTTAAGCTCTATTGCTATTTGAATGTTGCTAAAAGAAAATCTGCAATTCTCCCTATTGCTATTCTGCTCTGTTTCTTATGTGCTCCTTGCATCTTGATTCTTTTGCTTCTCATCTATGTATGGCCTAATTTGGGATGCTTTATGTGTTTTCTGGGTTATGATTGAATGAGGCACTAGGTCATCATCTGATTGTTAAATTGATGTCTTTGTGGTTCTGAATGAGTGAAGGGAATCTCCATTAACGGAGGTTGGGGCAGCTGGTGGAGCTCTTTGAGCCAGGATGCCTATGACCTTTATCTCTTTCATTTTCTGCTAACGTTAATCCTGTATTATTGCTCCCTTGTTTCTGCCCTGCTTAAGCCTTGTTGTAGTCCGATTTCATTTACTTGTAATTGTTTTTTAAGTTGATTAGTTGATTTTAGTAAATGCCATTCTGATGACATTAGCTATTAATTGCCTTTTTGGTTGCAAGTTTACTTATTTACTTGTTGAATTTATAAGTTTTGGTTGAATTCCTTGGAAAATCTAGCCATGAATAAAATTCATACTAATATCATGATTCTTGTGTTTAATATAGTCGGTTTCGCCTATTTTTATTACTTAGGATATTTTAATTCTGTTTAGAATAATTTAGTTAATCATGACCTCATTCTCATCCTCGTCCCTATGGAGACGAGCCACGAATACTATGATGAAATTATACTCTTGTGGCTCTTAAATTTGTAGTGAAAATTCTAGTACAGCCACATTTGTTGAAAAATGTTACGTAAAATTGAATTGCCCCCATCATTTCATTGAAAATGTCATGAATATATACAAGTGTACAGTGCCAATATAGGCTGAATATCAGGGAAGAGCTTTGACTTGCTATTAATAAAAGATATGCATCACTAAATATAATTTACAAGATTACTTAACATATTCTATCACACCCTCGCAGTCGCAGCGGGAGGATCCTGTACGCTAAGACTGTCCCTAAAATCATTAAAGAGAACGCGCGGAAGACCTTTAGTAAAGATATCAGCTATTTGATATCGGGATGGGACATGAAGAATACGAACTAGTCCATTTGCAACCTTTTCGCGTACGAAGTGTACATCCATTTCAATGTGCTTAGTGCACTGATATTGAACAGGATTATCCGAGAGATATATCGCACTGACATTATCTCAATAAACCAAAGTAGCCTTGCTGATCAGACATTGAAGCTCCAAAAGAAGATTATGAATCCAACAAGACTTAGAAACAACATTAGCTACGCCCCTGTATTCTGCCTTTGCACTAGAGCGCGACAAAGTGCGTTGCCATTTAGTTGACCAAGAGATGAGGTTATCTCCAAGGAAAACACAATAACCTGATGTAGATCGTCTAGTGTCTGGGCAGCCACTCTAATCGGCATCAATGTAAGAGACAAGACCAGAAATAGATGACTTATATAGATGTAAGCCAAAAGAAAGATGCCCTGAATACACCGAATAATGCGTTTTAGAGCACGCATGTGGTCATCCCTGGGATCATGCATATGCAGACAGACCTGCTGAACAGCATAAGAGATATCAGGTCTTGTAAAAGTGGGATACTATAGGGCACCTGTAAGACTGTGATACTGTGTAGGATCCTTATATGGAGATCCCGAAGATGCACTTAGTTTAGATATAGTATCAACCGGTGTAGGAGTCAGTGCACAAGATGACATTCCTGCTCTCTCAATGATCTCTTCAGCATACTTGCGTTGCGTAAGAAATAGGCCATTAGGATGCCGAGTTACCGCAATGCCCAGAAAATAACTGAGAGGACCCAAATCTTTCATAGCAAATTCTGAACTAAGAAGAGACATGATGTGACAACGTAAATTATCAGAGGAAGCGGTAAGAATAATGTCGTCAACATAAAGTAAGATATAAGTAGTCTCCTTGCCCTGATGATATATGAATAAAGAGTGATCAGATTTGCTGTGATAAAAACCAATGGTTGAAACATATTCAGCAAACCTTTGGTACCATACCCGTGGAGCCTGTTTAAGACCATAGAGAGATTTCTTAAGCAAACAAACATAATCTGGATGCGAGGAGTTTCTGAATCCCATCGGCTGGTGCATATAAATAGTCTTATGCAAATTTCCATGCAGAAAAGCATTTTTAACATCCAGCTGATGGATAAGCCATGATTTGGACAAGGCAATGCTGAGCACAGATCGAATAGTAGCAGGTTTAACCACGAGGCTGAAAGTTTTCCCACAATCAATGCCAACCTGTTGAGATTTGCCATCACCTACAAGATGGGCTTTATGCCGCTTAAAAGAACCGTCAGATTTACGTTTATGACGAAAAATCCATAAGGACTAAATAATATTAACACCAACAGGACATGGCACCAACTCCCATGTCTTCTTTTTAATAAGAGCATTATATTCATCTAACATGGCCTCTTTCCAATTCGGGTCAAATAAAGCCACTTTCGGGTTATGAGGAATAAGAGAAGGAGTAACCGAAGTGTGCATATTTAAAGGACATTTAGGCTTGAATATCCCATGTTGGGATCGAGTAGCCATGGAATGAGTGGGTTGCTGAGAGTGGGCCGGCTGTGTTGATGGGAGAATCTGGGCCGGCTGTGATGAAGGTGCTACATAAGGCGGATTGGTTAAGAAAGTGGAAGGGGCTTACGAGTGAGATGCCATGTGCGTTGGACTTGAAGGAGGAGAAATCGTTGGACTTGACTAATGGGCTGTGTGTTGGGCTGGTTATGAAGGGCTAATCTGAGTAGCTTGCATCTCTAAGTTGGGAGATGAAGGAAGAAACTGAGCCACGTGAAGTGGACTTTGGGAAGGCGTTTGGGCCTGTAGTGGTTGAGCAAGCTATGACTGGACAGAAGGAACAAAAGTGGGGACTTGATGTGTGAAGTGTGGAGAATCATCATAAGTGAGAAAGTCATAGGTGTGAGAGACAGGAGTGTGTATTAAGGAGAATGGGAATGTTGACTCATCAAAAATGACATACCTAGATATTATGATTTTGCCACTCGATATATCATAACATTTAAAACCTCTATGATTTGGAGGATAACCCAAGAAGACACATGGGGTGGAATGAGATTGAAGCTTATTGATTTTTGTAGAAGGATGTAAAGGAAAACATAAGCACCCGAAGACACGAACATGAGAATAAGAGGGATTATTTTGATAAAGAATTTGTGTGGGTGATTTGTTTTTCAAAACTGTGCTTGGTAAAATGTTAAGTAAGTATGTTGCCATTTGAAGAGCATAATGCCAAAAAGAGGTAGGCACGGAGGATTGAGCAAGGAGGGTACGAATTAAGTTATTAATTGAACAAATTTTTCGCTCAACTTTTCCATTTTGTTGCGAAGTATGAGGACAAGAGAAGCGAAAAACCATCCCCTTTTTTGCATAAAAGAACTTAAAAGAATCATTATCATACTCCCTCCCATTGTCACATTGAAAACATTTGATTGTTCTCTCAAATTGAGTTCAGATGTAAGCACCAAATGTTAGGAATGTGGAGTAAACTAGGGATTTTGCACCTAAGGGAAAAGTCCATAAGAAGTTAGTGAAATCATCCAAAAACAAAATATAGTATTTGTGATCTGCGGAACTTAACACGGGTGAAGTCCATAGGTCACTATGACAGACATAAAAGGCAAGCGAGTACGAGAAAGAGAATCATAGAACAGCAACTTAACATGTTTACCAAACACACAAGATTGACAAAAAGAAGTAAGAGATGTCTTATTACAATCAATAAGCTTATTATTTTTGAGAGAATTTAAGACTAGAGTGCCAGGATGTCCCAAATAGTTATGCCACAAGGCAGGAGATAAAGCGGCAAAAGAGGAAGGCTGGATGGCATGATTTTTGGTGAAGTCGGTGGTGAGTGGATAAAGATCGCCTGTGCTATTACATCTCATTAGATGCACCCCCGTCTGAAGGTCCTTCACAGAAAATCCAAGGGGATCAAACTCAATAGAAACATTGTTATCAACAGTAAAACGACGAACATACACTACATTCTTGATGAGTTTTGGTGCATGAAGAACATTATTTAAATGTAATGGAGGATGAGGGGGAGGAAGCAATTTTTGTCCATAACCACAAATTGGAATTTCTTGACCACTACCAACAATGATATTACGATTAATGCTCAAATTAAAATAAGGTGAGAATGTACCTCTATTGGTAGTCATGTGAGACGTGGCTTATCCATGTACTAGTTCTCATCTGGTTGGCTAAGCGTCATTGTGTGCATTGCGGCGTCAATGTCTATTGGAGTATAGGTGGAAGAAGGTCCTTGAATATTGTATGCCTGAGGATGCGAACTAAGAATCGCAGGCTGACGAGGAGCCATGCCACGACTCCACTACATTGGATACGGGCAAGGAAGTACTGCCCAAGGCTGCCATGGCGAACCCCACTGCCAGGGGCCCCACTGCTGAGGTGGCTGCTGCTGGTAGCCGGTGGGGCATTACTACTGCTGAGATCTGCCACCAGTGGCGTTACCGCTGCCCCGACTTTTGCCACAACCACCCCCTTTACTGCCTTTATGATTATTATGTTTTGTATGGTTATAAATTTTATAATTATTGTGGCCAGAGGATGAATTACCAGAACCATCATCACTCATGGTTGTCACAAGGGCAGTGGCAGCCTGAGAAGCGGCCACTTCAATCTGCTTTTGCTTACGGGTTTCTTCAAGAATTAGACGAGATCGAGCCTTATGGAAAGAAGGCAGAGGCTTTTGTTGTTGGAGATAAACTACAACACCATCAAAATTGGAATTAAGGCCCGTAATCAGATAAAGTACTGAGCGGTTATTAGAAATAGGAGCTCCAACATTGGCAAGTTGATCAGCTAATGTCTTTAATTCACGGCAACACGCATCTGTACAAGAGAAATTATCAATGTGGACATCATTGAATTGCCACTCCAAGTATACAGGCACGGGAATTTTTGTTGTCTTGAAAAATATCCCTAAGACTATTCCATGCCTTCTGTGCCGTTGTGTCAGGGACGATTATGGTGCTGAGAAGGTCACCTGAGTAGTCCCATAAATCCATTGAAGGACTAATGCATTGAGGCACCGCCATTCCTCCAATTCATCTACAGTCATCTCCCTATCTGGAGTTCCTTCCTTGGGAGGAGGAGAAGGGATAATGTGGTCAAGCACCTTATGCACACGGCAATGGACTTTAAACTGCCCAATGAAAATATTGATCCTTTTCCATATCTAGAACAATAGGTACAACAAATTTGATACTGGTGAGAGTAGTAGTAGGGTGGGTTTTGTCGACCATTTAGAGATGAAGAATGAACAGTAATAGAAAAGAGGGGAAGAAGAAAAGCGGCAGAACTAGGGATTATGAGCTCTGATACCATTAAAAATTGAATTGCCCCCATCATTTCATTGAAAATGTCGTGAATATGTACAAGTGTACAGTGCCAATACTATGGCTACAATATAGGCTAGATATCAGGGAAGAGCTTTGACTTGCTATTAATAAAAGATATGCATCACTAAATATAATTTACATGATTACTTAACATATTCTATCATGTTATAAAAACCAATGGCTCTTACTAAAGCAGGATCACTAACAAGTTCTTATCACTCTAGAAACCATTTCTGTAGTTAATCAATGGGTTTGTTCGACCATTCTATTTTCATACTCAATCAACATGCAATATACCACAATATGTAGACTTCTATTATATGAAGCTCTTATTGGGTTATCAAGAGATGTGAGAATCTAATAGATCCTTTTAAACATGTACTTTTGGAACTTAATTATAGCTGATAAGAATGGGTAATTCGGATAATTTCCATGAGATGAACTACCGTCCCATATTGCCAGGCTTTCATGATGGGTGTCATCTAAATGGACTTAATTATGATAGTAGTTGATGCAGGCTGCATACCAGTTGTCGAGCCATTTTTTTTGAACATAAGAACTTATTTTTTCTTGAACATCATAAGGACACCTTAAGTAATTTATTTATAACTCTCAAAGGTTGAATCTCTATACTATTAGATAGGTAGAAGACAACAAATTAACTACTTTTTGTATGGAATTCTAAAATATCCATAAAGATTCTATTAGAAGGAGAAACCCGTTATGGAAGTAATGATATTTCATTTTGGATTTCCTCTTTTTTCGGTTGGAATTCTACTTTGATAATCACCATCAGCGAGTTCACAAGTTAAGACATTTTCTAGAGAATTTTCAATCCTTATATATGTTTAATAAAGAAAAAATGCTTAAATCATAATTGCCAACACACAAGTCTCCCTTGTGCTTGTATATTTGATAAATTCTTTTTTATAAAGCCAAGTATTCCTTTGCAGTTAGTTTGAATAAGAAAAGGCTTAGGGGCTAAAAAGATTAAGGAACTTTTTAATTCCCCTTACAACTGCAAGAATTTCTTTTTCCATTGTGGTATAGTTGCATCTTGCTTTATTAAAACTTCCATTGCAGTACTCGTAAAGTTTTTCTCTTTCTTTGATTTTGAGTGCTGCATTCCAATGCTAATTGTTAGCATTTATGTCAAGAATTCAATAAGCTCCTTCATTAGGTTAATTAATAATGGGAATATTTTTCACATGTTTTTGAAGTTGCAAGTTAGTTATTAGGGTTCCTATAGAGGATCGAACTAATGTCGTAGACTTGAATTCTAGATTTAGATGCTACATAGTGGATTCTTATTGAGAGACTACAAGCGGAATAGGAGCATTTGTCGACAAAAGGATCACCTTAAGATGATTATCTCATGGCTATTTAGAGCAAAACAAGTTAGATGGCTCTACTTGTCAATCTTTTTGACTTGCTCCTATGGAACTAACATCAAAAAGATTGAACAAAATCAGTCATTCACAGCCACTGATGAAGGATTTCTCGAAAAGTTAATGATTGGTAATCTTTTTTAGTAATCGAATGTATTCGTTCTTATATATATGCATACGTGAGGAGGGTAATCAAAAAAGAAATAAGAACTCATCTTTTTTCTTTTATCACTTAGAAGCCACACAAGATGAATGTCTAATGCACAATTTTGAATGAATGAAAGAAGTGAGGAATGAAAATTTTTTGAATCACTAGGAGTCCATGTCCAATCTACTTCTTGCTTGAGCTTTTGCTATAATGGTTTTCTTAATCCACCTAAATCTTTAATAAAATCTGAAGCATAGGTTACACATCCTCAAAACCTTTCTCATTGATTTTATGTTCAATCTTCTCATGCAAATTTTCTATTTTTTCCTAAAATATGTGTTTGTAGAATGATTTGTCTAACTTTTATTTCTAGTTCTAAGAACTATATTTGTTGTTCGGTATAAATGCACTTGTTCTTACCAAGAATAATACCATGATCAATGCATCTTTGGATGACAGTTAGAATATCATATTTGTGTTGTTCTATGGTCTTAGAAAAATCTTGATGTAAACTAGCCAGTAGTGATTAGGATCTTTAAAGATGTTACCTATTTTTCTTTGGAATAGTTGATGCACATTTTTAAGACCAAATAACATTACTATCCACTCATAATGTCCTTATGGGGCACTAAAAGCAGTCAAAGAAATGCTTTTTTTATCCATTTTTATATGTTAGTATCCGCTTTTACAGTGCATTAACCAAGAGGCTCCTTGAATTCTATTAAAAAGAACTGTTTTGTTAGGAACATAATAACCATGAAAAATAGTATTATCATTAAGATTTTTATACTTGATTATCATTATCGCTTTTCCTCTATTTCTTTTAGCATAATTTCTTATTATAAAAGCAAGACTGGTGTGAGGATTTTCACTACTCCGGAGTAACCCTTTATTCAAAAGATTTTTGATTTGTTTATCAAAATCTTGGGTATCCTAATATGAATACACCGTTTGGTTGACGTGGATAATAGTGTTGGAATTTAACAAAGTGATCTTATACAAATGTCTTATCTTTGTCCCAAAATTTAAGAGAATTATCAGAGTAGAGTTCTTTGCATAGTTACTCTTGTTGATCAATAATCTGCTCTTTAGTGGATGACTCTAGTAGCGAGATTTTTAGTGCTACTTCATGTTGTGCAGAGATTATCTTCTCACCATTCTAGCTGCATGTGAACTCAATCTTCTGATGAGTGTATACTTTATTTTATTTATCACTAGGAATCAAGTGACCATTTATAGGAAATATGATTTGGCCTTGGTACATATGCGTGGAGAA
This sequence comes from Carnegiea gigantea, assembly GCA_029747015.1. Classification (NCBI taxonomy): domain Eukaryota; kingdom Viridiplantae; phylum Streptophyta; class Magnoliopsida; order Caryophyllales; family Cactaceae; genus Carnegiea; species Carnegiea gigantea. Next base: position 171,717 of record JAKOGI010000527.1, on the reverse strand, counting down.
TATGGTTTTTGAAAATTAGTAATCATATCGTGGGAGGATTGATCAATAGCTCATAGGACTGGTATAATATATTGGACTCCTTCTATCTCTACGGATAATCAACTGTGGCTTCATTATGGCTCATTATGCTATTATCAGCTATTTTTACGTATGAAGGATTATTTGCCTTTTGCTACATCAATTCTGGAAATAAATATCTTTTTCCTAAATAACAAAACAACTACTATCGATGTGAGCACACAATTCCTATCTATTGTATTCCTCTAAGCATATATTTATTGAGATATAAATACTATTAGAATTTGTATTGGTCACATCATGTCATATCTCTATGGTCATATTTTTGACTAGTTCATCCTCATAAATTGGCTCACTTATAGTCCTCGTTTTGTGTCCGATGACTTTTCTACCTAAACTTATCTTTCAATCTCTACTATGTTTTGCAAGTTCAAAACTCATTCTACTCATTTCACTGATCATACTAATTGTATCACCTTCGTTAATAGCTTCTCTAGCTATCAAAGATCCTTCTCCACATTATGATCTTGTACTCATAGTTCTTGATAGTTGGGGTTTAATGGTAATTTTTTCATTCTCATCAATTTTTATTACATTTTTCTTAATAATTTTGTGAGATTGGCAAAGTTAGATATCTAAGACCTATCAATTTTTATCTCTTGTGTATTAGATTTTATCCTTTGAATTTTTTATATTGTAGTAGGACTTACAAATTTTTCTACCTCTATCATTGTTACATGTGTCTTTGGTACTATAGGATTATCCATCCCAACTATTTTTACCTTACGGGAAGAATTTTTTCTGGCAAATTCAGCTTTTAGGCTTATATAATATCTGGCTCGACGCTTGAATCCTACTAAACCATTACACAAATTGGTCTTGATCCATGTGATAATTTGATTATTAAATTTGGTATGCCTAATATCACAAATCAAAGCATAAAGATCGATATCTTTGCCATAATACTATAATGGTGTAATTTGAACTTATACCTATATTTTCTATCCTTGTTATGCTTGAGGATGTTTTTCCAATTAATGAGGTTTACTTCTCCCACTTTAAATTCACAATCTTTTATCTCTAAATTCGCTCCCATCATTTCACACATGTACTTACTCGTTAATTGAAAGATGAATTTTTATAGATCATATCTTTTTGTATTATGGGAAGGATCTCTAATCTTCTTGGACGTCTTTATTTTTATTATCTATTGTAATTTATTCTCCTTAAAGATTGACAGGACTAATTAAGCTATTTTGCATCATATAGCTAGTTTCTTTTTAACCACTTCCTTCATATTTATCTTCCATTACTATCTCAACAATTGCTTTGTTGTTTTTAGGGGTTAGGTCTAGTGCTTCTTCCTTGCTAAGCTCAAAATATTCTAAACTACTTAGTGTTTCAATAAGCTTGTGGTTCTTCCTATTTTTGCATTCATTTGCACAACGTCCTACTTCACCACATGCTTTACACTAATAGCCATTGTTTCCTTTGCTTGTTAAAGCTTTTTTTTCCTCATAAAATTTCTTTTTCTTCTCTTCTTAGGTTCATTTCCCTGTTGTTTCTTCATTTTCTTTCGGTTTTGAAGATTAATACATTGATCATTAACCCATTTGCTAAATAAGAGATTTTTCTACCAAGGGTACCTATGAAATTAGCTTTTCAAGCCATGTTACATTATTTTCATTGATTACGGAATTTATCAGATAGGGTAATTTGTCATAAAACATACCACAATTGGTTTCATTGTGCACAATTTTTTAATAATATTAACTATATTCAGCAATATAATTTTCTAGATATCTGTTGCCCTAACACTCTATGTTATTAATTTTTCTTTGCTGCTCTTTAGCTTTTTTCTTTGGAATCAAGTTTAGTTCTAATAAATTCAGTTTCAATTTTCTTACATAATTTTTTGAACATAGCAGTTGGATTTTGCATCATTCTTAATATATTTTTACCATCTTCATCTAATGAGTCGTACTACTCTATCAAAGTGTCAGAAAAATTATGTTCAATATAGTTTAGGAAATTTCCAACAATCCATGCGGTATTCAAGTTGAGTATACTATTCATTATCCTCTTCCAATGCTCGAAAATTTTTCTCTGTTACGAGCTCCATTGATATTTAAGATGTAACCAGTTTGGCTTATTGGGGTGAGCTAATCTCTTCAAAGGATATTGTTTTTCCAAAGGAAAAATTGGTTGTTCATCGCATTGGAACATATCTAGGTGTCATAAAATGGTTATCTCTTCTAGATGATTTACCAAACTCTTCAATTTGGGGATTACATTGTTAACTAAGTTGGATTGTAAGCTCCTTGCCAATTTCTTTGATTTCACTTTTAGCCATCAAATTTCCATGTTTTTTCTCCAGTTTTCTCCCAATTTTTTTTCTAAAGGAATGGCATCCAGATCTTCTAGTTTAATTATGCTCATCTATTGATATATTTGTTCTTCTAACTAGATGTTATTTCTCTCTTCATTATCATCAAGTAGTACTTCCTGTTCTTCCATTATTCTGCCCATGATTTTGTTTAATTTTGTAATATATTCCATGCTTTTTCTCTTCTTCTTTCTATTCTTTTTCTGATGATTTTTCAATTGATTTTCCTACTTGTGTTTTGACTGTTATATCTTAAAAAGAAAATTTAATTTTGTTTTTGATGGTTTGGAAAGGATATTTACATTGAAATGGAATACTGATGCCTAAATCAAATTTTTCACTATGTCTAACTTCATTGATTAAAGAAAGATGGATTACAGACACTTGATTCTTTACCTCTTTAGCTGAAGTCTTAATTTATGCAATTTGGCTTTTAATTTTAAAACTATATTAGTGATATAGTTTAATTGCCGTGCTACTAAAGTGGATCCCTCTGGAACTGTGTACCATATACAATAATTTGGGGTCGGACAAGCAGATGATGATTGTTGGTTATATTTAGTTTTGATAATAACAAATCCAAGAGTAACATATTTGTCTAAGTAATGTTGTTCCAAACAAGCTCTCCAAACAGAACCTAATACACCGTTGTTCCTACACCGCTGTTTGTGATATTTTATTAACCTGGTGGCTAAATGTTGAGAACAAGTCTTAGGAACAGGTTCCGAGCTTCAGTGACACAAGATCAGCAAACAACATATATGGTTTAAGTCTTGAGGAACATTCAGCTACACAAGATCACCCAAGGAATCAAGGTGACCAAGGTGTTTTGGAGCAGCATATTCACTCTTGACAAGACAACTAATTCTTACAAGGAGTCTTGGTTAATTTAGTTTTTATCTTTTAGACTCTTGTTAATATGCCAATCTTGAAAGTATCATTTTTAGCACTTCTTGAAAACGGTTTTCGAAAAGTTGCTTTAGGACACCATTTCCAAACAACCCTGCAAACAGGGTGCCTAGGGTGTTCTCAAAAACTACAGCAGCTACATCAGTCTTTTCTGGAAATTTGCTTCGGTTGGCTGCCAGATCTAAAAAGATTTGTTTTGAATTTGGAAAAAAAAAAAATTGCAAAACCGTTTTTGCTAAAGATTTCTCTTGAAAGATTCTTATCCCTTATTTTTAGGTCTTGATTGAATTTGGGATAAATCAAGATTTTATTCTTTTCAAGCTAGATTACTCGGCCAAGATATTTTAAGAAAATCTTCTCTCCTCTCTTAGCCGTTGGAAATCTTTGGTGAATCTTCTAAGCGACTAAAAATAGAGGATTTTCCCTATCTTTTGAAAAGAATAGCCGTTGGGTTGTGCGTTTAAATATTGAAATTCTCTCTCCCATTTGACAATCCGGTTTTTACAAAGAAGTAAGAGATTTTTAGAGCTGAATTTCAAAGAGAAAAACCGTGAGAAGATTGTGCTTAACTGAGCTTTCAATTTCTTGGCATAATAGGACTTCATTGTACCTTACATCTGCTTAAGTCAGAAGCACCCCAGTAAGGTATTTTGTACCCCTGTTCTTAGAATAGAAAGTGAGTGAGTGTGTCCTCAGTCGTGTGGACTTTGGACGTGTCCTATCTGGTGAGATTGGACGTGGTGTAACCTGTCTTAGGGAAGAAGGTTACGTGGGTTACAAGTTGTAACAAGGAGTATTGCTTTAGTAACGTTTTCAGCCCGTGAGTGAAGTGGTTAAATCCTACACGAGGTAGAGTCGTGGTTTTTCACACCTCAGTTGGGCTAGAGGTGTTTTCCACGTAAAAATTGTGTTTGCTTTATTTTCGCATTTGTTACTTTGAATTTCACTACTGAATCAATTGAGAACAACCGCTACAAACAAGGCGTAAGGTTGTTTGTGAGTTACAAACAATCTCTGCAATCAAGTGCTACGGTTGTTTGTCAGTTATTAGGCGAAAATCGACCACCACAATTCACCCCCCTCTTGTGGTTGTGTACTCTTGGAATTCAACAAGTGGTATCAGAGCGGGTTCTCTCAAAAGGGCTAACACCTTGAGAGATTCTGAAGATGAGTACACCACAAGGAATCATTGAAGGGCAATCCATCACTCGTCCACCCTATTTCAACGGCCAACATTATAGTTGGTGGAAGAATAGGATGGAGAACTATATTCAGGCAGAAGATTATGAATTATGGATGCTCATCAAGAACGGGCCCCTTGTTCCCACCAAGGTGCTTGAAGATGGTAAGAAGGTTCCCAAGGAACCCATAGAGTTTGATGGTGAAGACTATAAGAAAATGGAAAAGAATGCCAAGGCCAAGAAGATATTATATTTTGGCCTAAGTCCAGATGAATATACACGTATCTCGGAGTGTGAGTCAGCTCAGGAGATATAGAATTCCCTCCAAGTAGCTCATGAAGGAACAAGTCAAGTCAAACAATCACGTATTGAGCTACTTATGAGGCAATATGAGTTGTTTGATATGGGTGATCGTGAGAACGTGATGGATATGTACACACGCTTCACCCACATAACAAACGAGCTAAAATCCCTGGGAAAATCCTTCACCACAGAAGAGCTGGTGAGGAAGATTCTAAGGATTTTGCCTCGGTCTTGGGAAGCGAAGGTGACAGCCATCCAAGAAGCTAAAGACATGAACAAGATCACCCTCGACGAGTTGATTGGCAATCTTCAAACCTATGAACTCAGAAAGAACTCACAACAAAAAGAGGAGCAGAAGAAGGATCGTGGGCTTGCCTTGAAAGCACAAGAGGATGATGACTCTGACCTTGAGGATGAAGAGATGGCCTTAATGACAAGAAAGTTCAAGAAATTCTTCAAAAAGGTCAAAGAAAACAGCAAAAGAAAAGACTTCAGTAAGTCCAAAAACACCCCCCGAGAACAGTTCACAGGGTGTTTCAAGTGTGGCAAACCAGATCACATTGTGAAGAACTGTCCACTACTTCGAGAAGAGCAAGAGCAAGAACACCCCAGGAAACAAGGTAGAAAATAAGCTGCAAGCAGTTTTGGGAGACGATTCTCGAAGGCTATGCTTGCTGCCTGGGGAGATTCCTCTGAGGATGAAGGTGAGTCTGAAACTGATGAAGGTGCTGTAGCTCTCATGGCACAAAGTGACACGGATTCAGATGATGAATCAACAAACAGTCTTACTGATCTCAAGAACAAGGTACGTGGTCTCAATAAAGCAACTCTCGAAGAACTTTTGTATACCTTGATGGATACTTGTGCTGAATTGAAATGAGATGTCCGAGACCTAGAACTAGAAAATGAGATCCTTAAAAATGAAAAACTGGGCTTACATGAAAATATTAATACGCTCAAAGAAAACCTCTTTATAAAAGAAGGAGATTATTCTCGAATGGAGGAAAAACTCTTTGAGGTGGAAGGAATGATTGAGTCCTTGCTCAGGGAGAACAAGGGTTTGCATGCTAATATAGAAAAACTGGAAACCGAGCTTATCACAACCAAGCGCTGGAACAAGTCCTCATAAGCCCTTGATTGGTTAAACACTCACCACAGTCGAAACAAAAAGGGACTTGGATATAAGCCTAAACGAACAGTTTACCCAATTCATAGAAAGTATGTGGGATTACCTGAAAACATTGTTTGCTTTCATTGTGGTAAAACTGGTCACTATCGATATTCATGTCCTCTGAGAAGGTATGTCATTGAAAAAAAATGAAAGGTATGTGAAACAAATCTGGATTAGAAAAGATGAGCTTTACTTGTCTAAAAGAATGGGACCCAAGTGGATCTGGGTTCCCAAAACTAACCTGTGATTTGTTTTGCAGGCTGAAGTGAGAGAGAACAACCCCACAAACAATCCAGCAAACAGGGTAAGAAACACCCTGTCAAACAGATCAGAAAACAACCTTGAAAACAGGCAGTTGTGGTATGTTGATAGTGGGTGTTCGCGGCATATGACTGGAGAAAAATCAAACTTTCTCTCACTTACAGCTTCAACCGGTGGGAGCGTGGCTTTTGGCAACGGCAAGTCTGGGACAATTGTCGGTGTAGTAGCATTGGTAAAACTCTCTCCCACTCAATTGATAATGTGCACTTAGTTGATGGTTTAAAGCATAATTTACTAAGTGTGTCCCAACTGTGTGACAAGAACAACCTAGTGGTGTTCTCACGAACACATTGCTTGGTTGTCAATGTCAACACAGGAGATGTCGTATTAAGAGGGAAGCGACACAAAAATGTTTACAAAGTATATATTTCCACTCTTCCCCAAAACAACCTGACTTGTTTGAGTGCTGTGAATGATGACATAATGCTCTGGCACAAGAGACTAGGTCATGCAAGCCTTACTCTTTTAAACAAACTTGTTTCAAAAGACCTGGTTATTGGACTACCTTCCATCAAATTTAATGATGATAAGGTATGTGAAGCTTGTGCAAAAGGCAAACAAGTCAGATCTTCTTTTAAATCGAAAAAAATGTGTAAGCACTACCCGACCTCTAGAATTATTACACATTGATTTGTGTGGTCCCATGAGGATCACTAGTAGAGGTGGGAAAAAGTATGTGCTTGTTGTAGTGGATGATTACTCTCGATTTACTTGGACCTTGTTTTTGGCATCCAAAGATGAAACCTTTGAGAATTTTATTGCCTTTCTCAAAAAGGTTGAAAAGAGAGTAGGACACTCCTTAATTAGCTTGAGATCTGATCATGGAACTGAGTTTGAAAATGCAAGTTTTATCAACTATTATAATGAACATGGTGTTGATCATAACTTCTCAGCTCTAAGAACACCCCGACAAAATGGGGTGGTTGAGCTCAAAAATCGCACCCTGGAAGACATGACCAGAACAATGCTCATTGCTAGTGGTCTTCCTAGGTATTTCTGGGCAGAAGCATTGAACACCTCATGTTACATTATAAATAGATGCATGATCAGACCCATTTTGAACAAAACTCCTTATGAACTTTTCAAGGGCAGAAAACCCAATATTACGCACCTAAGAACATTTGGTTGTAGGTGTTTTGTGCATAATAATGGGAAGGATGCCTTAGGAAAGTTTGACCCTAGGAGTGATGAGGCAATATTTCTTGGCTATTCTTCTCACAGCAAGGCATACAAAGTCTTTAACAAAAGGACCTTGTGTGTTGAGGAAAGTGTGCATGTGCTTTTTAATGAATCTAACTTGTTGAGTGAGAATGATGCACAGGAAGATGAACTTGAATTAGGTCTTGTTCGAAAAGAAGTGTTGTTCCAAGATAAACGAGGTAAGAACACCATGAAGAAAACAACTCCTGAAGGTGTTCCTCAGAACAGCAAGCAAGGTGAACACCAAACAGGGGGAAACACCGTTGAACCTTGTTCGGAACCATGTTCTTCAGGAACATGCTTACAAACAGGTGCAGAAACTGGCTCAGGAGATGATCGTAAGCTTGATATTACGACTAGAATAGAGCATGGGTCTGTGGATCCTCTTACTCCACGACCATGGAAGTACCATAGTTCGCACCCCCTTGATCAAATTCTGTCTGATATTAACAGTGGAGTGCAAACTAGGTCTAAGCTTAAGAATTTCTGTGCTTTCTATGCTTTTCTCTCTAATATTGAGCCAAAGAGTGTGAATGAAGCTCTTGCAGATTCAGATTGGGTCACGGCAATGCAAGAAGAGCTCCATCAATTTGAAAGAAATAAAGTATGGCACCTTGTACCTAAACCTGCAAAGAGAACAATCATTGGAACCAAGTGGGTGTTCCGAAACAAACTGGATGAGTCAGGAACAGTCACTAGGAACAAGGCACGGCTGGTTGTTCAAGGGTATAATCAAGAAGAAGGGATCGATTATGAAGAAACCTTTGCACCAGTTGCTAGAATTGAGGCTATTCGAATCTTAATAGCCTTTGCAGCTCATATGGAAATCAAGCTATATCAAATGGACGTGAAAAGCACATTCCTCAACGGATACCTTAAAGAAGAGGTGTATGTCAAACAACCCCCAGGTTTTGAAAACAGTGAATTTCCTAACCATGTTTTCAAACTTGACAAAGCTCTTTATGGCCTAAAACAAGCTCCTAGAGCTTGGTACGAACGGTTGTCAAGTTTTTTAATTGAAAATGATTTTAGAAGAGGCAAGGTAGACAATACCTTGTTTCTAAAATCTAAGGGGGAACATTTATTGATTGTCCAAATATATGTTGATGACATTATATTTGGTGCAACTCATCATGATTTATGCAATGAATTTTCAAATATGATGAGGAGTGAGTTTGAGATGAGCATGATGGGTGAGCTTAACTTTTTCTTAGGCTTACAAATCAAGCAAACTCCAAACGGTACCATGATCCATCAACAAAAGTATATCAAGGAGCTACTTAAGCGTTTTGGGATGGAGTTGGCCAAACCCGTAGACACTCCTATTTCTCCTTCAACCAGGTTGGTTATGGATGATGGGAGTCCCTCAGTTGAGGAGAAACTCTATAGGGGCATGATTGGGTCACTCCTATACCTAACCGCTAGTAGACCAGATATTGTTTTTAGTGTTGGTTTATGTGCCCGTTTTCAGTCTAATCCTAAGGAAACTCATCTTAAGGCTGTGAAACGGATACTAAGATATTTGAAACATACACCCAATTTAGCCTTATGGTATCCTAGAGGTTGCAATTTTGATCTTGTTGGATATGCTGATGCTGACTATGCTGGATTCCTAGTTGATAGAAAGAGTACCTCAGGTATGGCTCACTTTCTTGGACCTTGTTTGGTATCTTGGGCTACCAAGAAGCAACATTCAGTTGCCATGTCCACAGCAGAAGCTGAATATGTTGTAGCAGCTTCATGTTGTGCTCAACTGTTGTGGATAAGGCAACAGCTTAAGGACTTTTGTGTTGACACTGGATGCATTCCTATTTTTTGTGATAACACAAGTGCAATTAACATTGCCAAAAATCCATGTCAACATAAAAGAACAAAGCATATTGACATTCGACATCATTTCTTGAGAGATAATGTTGAAAAGGGTTTAATCTCTATGAATTTTTGCACAACGGAAAATCAAATTGCTGATATATTCACTAAGGCGCTAGCTAGAGATCAATTTGAGAGAAACAGATTTGAACCAGGGTTGGTGAGAACACCCTGAGATACCTGTTTCCAGAACATGAACTGGGTTTGGTAAGATCAACCTTTACACCCTGTTCTCTCCCCCTGTTTGCAAATCTTATTAACAACGGATGTGATTGCATACACTCGAATTGCGTGCATTTTGTCTCTACTTATCCACTTAGTGCAGCATAAGGGGATGTACTGGAGTCGCCTTAATACCATTAAGTCTAATCAAGATCAGACAGCAAAGAACAGGCATAACGAAGAGAACAGGTACGCCCCTTGGTTGCTCGATGTGTTTTCTTTCCTTCCCAAGGCACAAGCTTTTAATGCTCACACCCGTTGCAAACCGAGAAATCTTCTAAAGATTTTGGGTGCTCTCTCTCTCTCTCTCTTTATATGCCCTATTCTCAGTTCTGCCGTTCATCTCGCACACAAGCAAAACCTGAAAACCCTACAAAAACCTTAAACCCTAATCTCTCTCTTCTAGCAACAATGGCTCCCAACAACTCCTCTCAATCAAAAGCCCTCGTTCTTGCGTCCTCAATCCTTGCTCCCCCTCGCCCAATCCTGTACAAGCCTTTCAAATTCCTGAAAAGCTTGTCCCTACAATCAGTGGGAATGGGGATGGATGATATTCCCTTCGAGTGTGGAAGGGAATTGGTGTTCCTTGTAGGGACAATTGCTTGTCCCATTAAAGTCGAGTCAGAGGGTACACTATCGGGGTCTCAAGACCAACTCTTGGAAACCCCTGAAGGGTTTAATTTTGAGCCCTGTTCTTCTGGGTTGTTTCCTGACACAGCGACAGAAACAGGGGCTGCCTCTGTCGAAGGTGTGTATGTGGAGGATCTGAATGTCGACTTCCAAGGGAAGTCGAATGAGACATCAGAGGAGAGTTTAGAGAAGGATTCTCTCCCTGAGGCTGAAACCCCCACTCCGGTCGCTCAAACTGGAGAGAAAAGGAAAAGGGTGAAAATAGTGGCCAGGCGTAGCCGAACTCCAAGAACAAGGCCACAACCAAGGTCTCAGCCCTCTCAAACTCCCTCTTCTCCACAATCCTCCAAGCCTTCTCGCAAATCTGCGAGAATAGCTTTTCAATCCTCTCACCGTATCTCCAAACCCTCTGCTCCTGTCATCGAGGAGATTTCCTCCTCTTCTACCGAAGGGTTCTCGAGTTCTGACTCTGAGAACACCACCTTCAAACAGGGGACACCGGTGTTCTCCGAGTCCTCTGAAGAACAAGCCCCTCCAAAATCAACCACTAAACCTGCTGTGAAGCCCTCTCCTGTAAAAACACCCCTCAAACGAAAGCCCAGAACAGCCCCCTACCAGAAACTACCACCTCTGTTCCTGCCCCTAAACGCCCAAAGCAGTTCACTCCCTCTCCTATGTCTGACAAACATGCGCAGTTGCTTAAGCGCAATGTCGTCAGGGGGAAGGTAGTGAATGTAAGCTTTTTCGAGGAATAGAGTCTGGGGGTGTTCCTGACCAAGTTGCGTGCTCAAGGCTGGCTCGACTTGTTTGCAAACACCCAGCTGGGGTGTTCTGTGCCTGAGTTGGCTGAGTTTTACGCCAACTACAGTGTCACCGAAGAGGTGATGACTAGTTTTGTGAATGGGCAACGCATTAAGGTTGATGCGCCCACACTTGGGAAAATTTTGGGAGTACCCTCCCAAGGCTTTGACATGTATGTAAGGGAAGACAAAACAGCCCTAGAAATAGCCAGGCTCCTAGAGGTGTCCAAACGCCTCAGTCAAAAACAGGGCCTGAGAACACCCCTCTCTGTCAAGAAGGGTGAAATGACCTCCCTGCACCAACTATTGTTTATGTTCACTATCAAGAACATAATTCCGCGAGGTCAAGGGCGAAACTCAGCTGATGCCCTCGATCAATGCCTGGTGGACTTACTGGATCGGGAGGAACTAATCAACCTCCCTGCAATCATAATTCGCCACATAGGGCGAATTGCGAACACCACCCGGGCCCATGATCTTGGATATGGGTTTCTGCTGACAAGGGTGTTTGAGCACCTTGGGATAGTGCTCACACGGCGAGTGGAGGCCCAAGTCGTTGATGAGATTGGGATTGACACTCTGCTGGGGTGTGGCTATGAGGTTGGCGAAGGGTCAGTCTCCAAACAGGGTCGTCGACCACCTCAACCACCTGTTTCTGGGCAACCTTCCATCAAACTTGAGGCTGTTTTTGAGGACAATGCTCGCCTCAAGGATGAGCTCTCAGCTATCAAGGCTGCTCTTGCTGAGGAGCAAGCCCTCTCCGCCAAACGCCATGAGAAATTGCTTGCCCTTCTCTCCACTCTTGCCCCCAGCATTCCTCCTCTACAAACGAGACCACCCCCTGCAACCTGATTCTCTAGGCTGTTCTCTTGTCTCCTCCCATCTTCGTCTTTGGCATTGTACTGTTTTTAATGCAATATCTCCTTAATGATGCTTCTTGCACCTTATGCTCTATATTTCTTTTCTTGCATTCATACTGTTATTTATGCTTTTTAATGATGCCAAAAGGGGGAATAAGACCATATGAATAAAACCATATGACGTGCTCTATGACCTAGCACCTAGAGGATCCTTATCAGCATTAAACGTTGTTAAGCTTTTTAATTTTGTCAATATGGTCACTTGGTTTGTCATCATCAAAAAGGGGAAATTTGTTGATTATATTTAGTTTTGATGATAACAAATCCAAGAGTAACATATTTGTCTAAGTAATGTTGTTCCAAACAAGCTCTCCAAACAGGGCCTAATACACCGTTGTTCCTACACCGCTGTTTGTGATATTTTATTAACCTGGTGGCTAAATGTTGAGAACAAGTCTTAGGAACAGGTTCCGAGCTTCAGTGACATAAGATCAGCAAACAACACATATGGTTTAAGTCTTGAGGAACATTCAGCTACACAAGATCACCCAAGGGATTAAGGTGACCAAGGTGTTTTGGAGCAGCATAGTCACTCTTGACAAGACAACTAATTCTTACAAGGAGTCTTGGTTAATTTAGTTTTTATCTTTTAGACTCTTGTTAATATGCCAATCTTGAAAGTATCATTTTTAGCACTTCTTGAAAACGGTTTTCGAAAAGTTGCTTTGGGACACCATTTCCAAACAACCCTGCAAACAGGGTGCCTAGGGTATTCTCAAAAACTACAGCAGCTACATCAGTCTTTTCTGGAAATTTGCTTCGGTTGGCTGCCAGATCTAAAAAGATTTGTTTTGAATTTGAAAAAAAAAAATAATTGCAAAACCGTTTTTACTAAAGATTTCTCTTGAAAGATTCTTATCCCTTATTTTTAGGTCTTGATTGAATTTGGGATAAATCAAGATTTTATTCTTTTCAAGCTAGATTACTCGACCAAGATATTTTAAGAAAATCTTCTCTCCTCTCTTAGCCGTTGGAAATCTTTGGTGAATCTTCTAAGCGACTAAAAATAGAGGATTTTCCCTATCTTTTGAAAAGAATAGCCGTTGGGTTGTGCGTTTAAATATTGAAATTCTCTCTCCCATTTGACAATCCGGTTTTTACAAAGAAGTAAGAGATTTTTAGAGCTGAATTTTAAAGAGAAAAACCGTGAGAAGATTGTGCTTAACTGAGCTTTCAATTTCTTGGCATAATAGGACTTCATTGTACCTTACATCTGCTTAAGTCAGAAGCACCCCAGTAAGGTGTTTTGTACCCCTGTTCTCAGAATAGAAAGTGAGTGAGTGTGTCCTCAGTCGTGTGGACTTTGGACGTGTCCTATCTGGTGAGATTGGACGTGGTGTAACCTGTCTTAGGGAAGAAGGTTACGTGGGTTACAAGTTGTAACAAGGAGTGTTGCTTTTGTAACGTTTTCGGCCCGTGAGTGAAGTGGTTAAATCCAACACGAGGTAGAGTCGTGGTTTTTCACACCTCAGTTGGGCTAGAGGGGTTTTTCACGTAAAAATTGTGTGTGCTTTATTTTCGCATTTATTACTTTGAATTTCGCTACTGAATCAATTGAGAACAACCGCTACAAACAAGGCGTAAGGTTGTTTGTGATTTACAAACAATTTCTGCAATCAAGTGCTACGGTTGTTTGTCAGTTATTAGGCGAAAATCGACCACCACAATTCACCCCCCTCCTGTGGTTGTGTACTCTTGGAATTCAACAATGATTCAAGCATAAATGCAATTAATTTTCTTAATTAATTATTAATTAACTTAATTGTTTTAATTATTTTTTTCCTCATGTGGCTCTGATACGAGATAAAAGAGAATTTTGAGTAACACTTATGAACATAAAATCACATACACAAAATTAAAATTTTTGAAAGTATGTTTTTAAGGATTGAAGTGAAATATACAAATATAAAAAATTATGGGTATTACACGTGAATTCAAATAGTGGAAATGGATCTAAAAAATAGCTTTTATAAACTTTGAGAGTTGCTGTCTGTTAATTGCCGCATAATTCAAGATATTTTTTAGTTATTTTTAAAAACTAAGGGTCCTTAAACTAATTTTGTAAAAACTTAAGGTGCCTTTGCATAGTTCTTTGCAATTAGTTTGATACAATGTCCCTGTACTGGCTAGAGAAGAGAAAGCTAATTATTAGAGCCGAACTGAAAGGCATTGTTAGTTCCTTTTTTTTAAATTCGACAATGGAAATGGTATCCACCATAGTAAAAATGCCTTTATCAAGGGGGAAAAAGCCCATTGTTCTTAGTACCCTTGAGATGACTCCAAGTTGCTCTTTTGAGGTCATTTCCAAAAGTTATGAAGTATCCATATCCTGCATGAGTGGGGCATGATGTTATGACGTCATGAAAATTCTAATTCATTTTATTATTAATTCTTTGACTTAATTAGTGCATTAGGAAAATAGAGGCATCAGTGCTATATTTCAGAAGAAATACAAGACAAAGTGGGAAAAAAATTACCACATGACAAAGTTTATGTCAAATTTAGTGAACTCAATGTTTATATGGCCCAATTAAGCTTAACTAAACCAGTCCAACATTTTATTCAAAGCTAAATAAAAGTATGAATGAATCGTCCATATTCAGCCTGACTCTAATGTCCTTCCCCATGCATTACATCTGAACCTGAAAACAAAACTATTCGAAAAGTGAGACGGAGCTTAATAATGTCTACCTCTAACTGTCAAACGCAACTTTAAATTCATTTCAAACATTTTTGAGAGAGAGGGAAGGGTTTTCAGACAAGTTCGAAACAAGTAAGATTCCCAACCAACCCACCCTTGAGCAATTCTTTTTTTTTTTTAATTCAGAGCATTAATTAAGTTCATTCTATTTCCCTGGCGAGGGACCCTGATAGGGGTCTCATGTCCTTTCGCCAAACTATTTCATGGGACACCAACCAATAGTAACCAATGACTTGGCATACGGTTGTATATCACGGCACAGACCTGAAAGACTTGCATGCACCAACCCGGAGAGACTATCATGTCTCAACTATCATGGCCCCTACCCCTATCTCAGGAGGCACCCTCCCGAAACTCGCCACAATCTTCCACTTTTATTAATTAGTACATTACGAGCTAGATCTAATTTGGCTTTTACCAAGCCGCACTCAAAGTAGTCAAAACTAAAATTATTTCAAACATTCATTTAAGGCACGGACTGTTCATTAAGAAGCAAGTGCATCACAATAGTAAGCCTAGTCTTGAAATCAAATGGAGGCACATGGAACAGTTCAAATTTTCTCACATAGAGTCCCCTTTGGGATACAATTTCGCAACCAATGTAGAAATCCCTACAATACATTAAGAAAATGAACCAAAGAGGGGTTAGGGTACAAATATTACCTCAATGAAGTACAAATATAAAATACTCTAGTTTGAGCTTGATCCTAAACCATTTGGCCTGAATAAAAAAATAGTGTGTTATAATATGGCCAACCCAAAATAGATTTACAACCTGAATAACCCAAGAACCCTAAGGTTACAATCCCATAACTAAACCCTAATTGTTCATTTCCAAGTGCCAAAATAAGTTATAATAGTTATTTTTTGGTTAAATAACTTTGAATGAACCCTCAACTTAATTATAGCTTATGTGCAGTCTCGGCCAGTTTTTTTAACTCAACTCCTAATTTAACTTAGTAATATCATATTAGGATGTCTAAGTACAATCAGGAAAGCCCACGATGTCTACTATAACTTTGATTTTATGATGAACAGCAAAAAATAATTAAAAGTACCCCCAAATTGCATGTTTGTCAAACTGGTATGATTTTGGTCAAAATTGTGCACTCGTGGAAGAAGCGTTATTTATCCAGCATTTTAAGTCCAATTAGAAATTCAAAATTTAAATATAGTAGAGTCATAAATGTACATATCTGAATTTTACTATGAGTTTCGAATAGCTAGAAATTTTTGGATAAGTCTTCAAATTTGAGTCAGTGCAAGTCAATATTCTAGTCTTAACTAACAATCATATTTCATATTGTGAAGTCCATACGTTAACACTGTCCAAATACTAGAAAAGACTAGCTGTTCGAAACTTTAGTGAGAATAAATGCTGAAAACATTCTTAAATAGTTGAAATGGCTGTTCTAATCCAAAATGGAAATGTGTATATGTTCCTATCTAATACAGTGAACTATACACAAACAACCTATCAACTGCTCAACACGATCCTTATGAGCTTGATAAATTCCTTCGCCACAACTTTTACTACTTTCAAACTATTTGATCGTAAATTTGCAAACATTACTTGAAAACATGAAACATAAAATATTCGAAAAGTCAGCTGAAGCTCAGTACATCTACCTCTGTACTGTAAGGATGGAAAACTGTTTTAGTGGGCATCTACATTTTAAACCATCTTAGTTCAAAATAAGGGGGATAGAGAATTATATAAAAATTATTATTGTTTATTTTCTAAATGTGGAACCCAAATTTATGAGCTCATATATACAATGCCATCATTGAATAAAGTGCACACCTCTCAAGTCGATCAGAAAGCCTCAGTTGAAGCTACATGGGTGAATTAAAGGGTCTAAGCCTTGATTATTGGTAATTGATGGGTTTACTTGATTATATCGCAAAATAATTCTTGACATGGATACATTAGGTATTGTACATTATCACATTTTGGTTTTTTTCATAAAAGAAATATCTGAATTTTTGAAAGGTACATGTAGTAAACATACCTTAAGTTGAAGTCTCACTCCTCTTGTCGAAATCCATAGTTGATGGCATGAATGTTGGAGAGAAAATTGCCTTATTTTCTGATTCAAATAGAGTCTTTGTGCTTAATAAAGTTATATAATTGTCGAATTAATGAGTTTGTTCTACAAAGGCACGTGCATAAATAATTTTAATTATGAACTTTCTTCTAGTCTGCCAATATTTCTTCATAAGTTAACCAATCAATCTAATGCAAATAGGGTCGCTTGAATTTATTTGTTTATCATATTAATACCATTAATAATATGGATTCTTTTGAGTCTTGCTTTAAATGAGAACATTTATTAATATTACTGCTACTACTATTCTTGTTGTTGTTGTTATTATTATTTTCTTTAGTTATGTTAATTGCATAGTTGCTAGACATTACAGGGAAATCAATTTAGATAAAAATAAGTGATTTTACTCATCAATTGAGCACCTTCAAGGATTGTACTAATTGAGTTCTTTCTTGGAGAGTTCCAAGTAGCTTATACACAGAATATGTTGATTTTTATGATTTAATTAAGCCTCTAGTGTCCACCCCTTTTTTGTATGCTTAGATCATGATTATTTCTTAGATTAGAAGGGTCATTAGTTATGTAGTGTCCAGCTTTGAATAACATAAGTATCCAAAACTTCCCAAAATTTTTATTCTGCAATCACATTCCTATCCAAGATGTAACGCCCTTAAAATGCTAATGATATGATTTACGAAAAACTGCAGCGGAAGGCTTAATGATAGAAAGTGCGATCGCCGTCCTGATAAGGACAAGACTCACTGAAACCATGCAATCTTGCAACTCATGTTCACAATCACAATATGTATTAAATTGAAGCACTCCAGCACCAAAGTCCATAATAGTTCAACTTCAATACAATCGGCTTAATCATACCATGTGCTAACTCGCACTCCACACTACACAAGTATATTGAACATAGAACCCACTTGACCTTGAGGTCGATCTCAATATTCATGCTATGCTGAATGCACTGTGAGCATCTGATGATTACCAAAAGGGCTTCCTAAATGGAGAAACATATGATACTTCATCAACTTAAATGAAAAACATGAAAATAATTCGAAAATGTGAGCTAAAACTCAGTACATACATTCCTATATTGTAAAATGAGTGTAGAAATACTATTGATGGGTACCCGCCTTTGCAAGCCATTTAGTTTGCAACAACAATTAAAATGAAATTAATATGAAACTGAATTGCTTATTATTATCTGGATGCGAACCTCTTGCAATGATATGATCTATACATACATGTACACTTACCAATCTGATCAAGACTTGGTCTAAAGTCGTGCAGGTAAATGATGGACTGACACTCTATAGATGATAACTGACGGGATCACAAGTTAAATAGAAAATCACTGTATAAACTTATTCATTGATAAACTCATTAAGAGTTGCAACTTGATAAACATATTTTGCTTTCTGAAGATACAGGCAATGGACATACCTGTTTTGCTCTTTAAAAATATCATTTGACTTGATAAATGTCATCTATTTCATAAATGTTATCTGACTTGATAAATATATTCTGAGTTGATAACACTTATGCATAACGGGGAATGACAACTAGGCATCGACTCTGTTTCATAAATGTCATTGTAGGTATGTATAGTCAGTAAATGATCCTTACATAATTGAGTATGAGTAAGTAAAAGTAGGTGTAATAGAAATTGAGTAATTAAATAGTATACATAACTTGGGTATTTCAATATAACTTCAAAACTGAATTAATGAAAGTAATTAAATTCGATATAAAGTAAATGAAAGTAAAATAGACCATAATGAGATTACAAAGGAAAAGGCCTTGATGGTGACAAATAGAAGAGTGGTTTTGGCCTTTTTTGAGATAGGTTGCTGACACGGATTTAAGGCTCGCTGATGTATAGCTTGGTTCAAGATAACAACGACTACATTATATTAGCTTGATAAATACATTTGATACATTCTGAATTGAGTAAGTAGTAGAGATTTGAGGTCAAGAGAGATATATCTTGGTTCAAAATAGTATAAACTGTAATAACTTGATCTGATAAATATGATTTCTGAGTCAAAAATTCTCCCCCTTCCCATATTTCATTCACAAGTCCATTAAAATACAGTTTTTCACCCCAAATAGATTATGGATCCCAATGAAAGCTATTAAACTCCTCAAACTTGGTACTTTCTTTGTAATATCCATAAGTGATTCAAAACTCATAATTAAGCTCCTAAAATGCATGTTTTTCTTCTTTTCTCTCATAAATTGAACTGAAAAATTCAATAAAATCCATAAATATTCATTTCTCCCTTAAATGACCTTACTTGGCTCAAAATACATAAAATGAGTGCATGATCAATCTCACTCAATCTTTATTATTGCTCTTTATAGAATTACTTAAAATACTTCCAAAATTCACCAAGCTCAAAATACTCAACCAAAATTCATGGAATTTTATGGAAATTCAAAAATAATATGGGCAATCTATAGTGAAATTTTCAAAATTTTCTTGCAAGTATACGCTGCATAAAAATTGTAATAACAACCCAATTTACATCAAAGCAGATTAGTTCACTTTAAAAATTTATAACTTTCACCCTTGACTTCAAATAGAGAAGTAAAACCCAAATATGCAAAGAGTAAGAAGTTTCGAAAAACTTTCATTTGTATCACAAAACATGATTCCTACAATAGGATTCCCAAAATAGGGTTAGAACACAAGTGTGTTAGTTTTGGTCTAACTTGTACAGTTTTCGTAAAATGACCATAACTATTGTCACAGAACTCAGATTAAGGCGTTTCAAAAGGAATTTGAACGCTAACACACCAAAGTATCAACTCACCAAAAATCATAATTTTTCAATGGATTGATCATTACCAATTTAATCTTAAATTCACCCCTATTTTCTGCCATTTCTGGCCCTCACTGTTTTTGCTTTCTCCTCTTTTGTTCACATAAATCCTCACTTGAAATCATTGCAAATCACCAAAAACATCATCATAATCATCAATAAGACTAAAGATTACAAAATCATATGCAAAACAATACTAATCCATCACTTGACTTAAGATAACTTGATTATGGCAAAACCCTAACCTTAACATGCTTCAAGCTCAACCCCACCATGATCAATCCCCAGAATCAATAAAATTTGTATGATAACATCTACTTTGATCTCAAGAGTGTGAATCATAACTGAAACAATTATAGAACCAAAAATACATCAAGATTTAGGGCTTACTCACTTTGATGCTTGGAAGCAAGAGGTGTATAAGGTGTGAGGTGTGGGAGATGGTTGGTGGTGATTGTGGTGGTCAGTGGCAGCCTCTAGCTAGCTAGAACAGTGGCACACAGTAGCAGTAGCTAAGGGGGGAGGGGTTGGCTATGTGACTAGAGAGTGAGAGGAGAAAGATGGGAAGATGGGTTGTGATATCTGCTTCCTTCACTAGGCTAGGAAGGCTTTATAAATACTTGGCTGAATTTTCAGCCCATAAAGTGGCTTTTGTAAACCATGGTTAGATTTAAACCATGGTAATTAGTTAGGTTAGTCAACCAAGCTTGTTGGATTATGATTGACTTGTACTATTTGGGGCCCGGGAAGGGAAGTAAATTGTATGCGATTAAATTTTCGTAACTCGAAATTAAATTTTTGCGAGGTTATAAAAATAATAGTAGTAGTGGTAGTAGTAGTAATAATAATAATAATAATGAATTCTTAAATTATAATTATCGAGGCTCATTATCAATTCACTGAAATTTTACGATAATTGAAACCCGAAATGCAAAGTGGGATTCAAAATTATAATTTGTTAAATAAATAAATTATGTGTATTTGAATTAATAAACATGATTTGGTTAAATAAATAACCATGAAAATAAAGATGATTTAAATAAATATGGGTTAGGGTCGGGTTATTACAACCTTTCCCCCTTAAAGAGTTTCATCCTTGAAACTTATGAGTTTTGTGAAAATATGCACTGATATCACAAATAAATATGGATATTTGGCTTTCATCTCTTTTTGGGTTTCCCCAAGTGGCTTTTGAGGAGATATGATTTGCCCAAAGTACTTTTTGCCTCATCTAAAACTGTGATTGTCTCCTGCTTTTGTCAACATAACTCTTTTGTCGGACTTGTCTTACCTTAACATGGCCTTGAATTTCTTTCGTAATACTTGCTTGGATGAACTCTCTTCTTATACCCAATGCTTTTTCTGGCTCGCTCCAATAAGACCCGACATTGCTTAAGATTATACTCTTATCAAAATATCCTCATTCAGTGTTCTCAAGGCATCACCTGTTCTCCCCTCGTCCGACTAATCAAAGGTCTGCTCCAATTCCATATTGGACAATAAAATGAATATCGCTAGGAATGAAAATGAGGGAATTGGTAGTGAAGCGAGTCATTAAGTCTAAAAGAAATAAACAACGAGATCATTAAAGATTGATAAAAAGGGGGATTAACATGGGATAGTTAGAATAAAGATAACCATAAGTTTATCATGAATTCTGAAAAATAATGCCACAAGAATTGTGACTTATAAATATGGATCGTAAAGGGTCCAATAAATAATCAACCAAAGAGAAAGATGGTCCGATTATACTTGGGTTTAACTGATAAATTGGAAACAAGATGACAAGCGACTAAGCTTCAACGAGGTAACTTTATAGCCACAAGCAAACAAGATAAGTGGAATAGATAGATGGGACAAGCAATGTGCAATATATAGATAGATAGATTGGATAAGCAAAGTGCAATAGATAGATAAATAGATTGGACAAACAAAGTGTAATGGATAGATAAATGGATTGGACGAGCAAACTGCCAATGGATAGATAAATAGATTGGGCAAGTTACAATAGGAACATGCCTTTGCGCATATGAAGCCAATTCGAGTACAACAATAAGATTAAATAGAAAATTCGAAAGTTTATTTATCAGAATGTAAGATATATGTGTGGGAGTTGATGTTCAAAATAAAGAGAGTAAGGGGATTATGACAATAGCAATCATCCACACCAATGAGAGTTGAATTATATTATGAATTCAAAATAAGTTATGCGAGCTTATCATTATGAATAAATAAGATGTAAGGTAGATGAGTGAATCGACTCTCAATGGAATGAACTACAACTTATGATCATGAAATAAAGATGGTGAATCAGCTCTCAAAGTAAAAATGTATTGCACATTTAGCAATGAGTTTGCAAAGAAAGATCACGCTAATAGGAAATATCGGGTTGAAATGCAAGGGAGATTAAACACGTGGGATAGTATCAAGTTTGGAAGATGAGACAAGTAAACAATTTCAAGAATTACTATAAAAAAGGCATTCTTGCAAAAGGTAAGCTGTCATTGGCATGGTTTAGATAACAATTGAAGCCATTTAAACAAATGGCCTAGATAAAGAGATGTTACAGACCAAGTGAGTGTCGATAGCAAAGGAATAATGCCCCTGAACAATCCAAGGTGACTAGGGCTGAAGTAAGTCAATGACTGGACATAATGGAAGCATTATTGGTGTAAGGTTTTAGTGACAAGAGCAGCCTCTTTCTATGCATGGCAATTAAGTCTTACTCATAGCACCCATATATTGTAAGTAGCACACCGCAAGCTACTGAATTACCTTCACAGGATTCTCTATAGTAATTCCATCTTATACTGATTTAACCCAAAGATATACCAAGTTGCAAATGGCATTCCCTCAATAGGTTTTAAACATCACTATACTCAATATCATGTATGTTAATACAGTTCAATGAAACTCTCAAATTCTAGAGCGAAAAGGATAGAGTTCCGCCTAAAAACTGGCTAAAACTCAGGCTTAAAGCCTTACAACAGGCACTGAACATGAAAAATCACTTCAATAGCTCAACGGCCACACGCCGGAGTTCATAACGCAACGGACCACATGGCCGGAGTGCATAATTGCAAAACTTAAACAAATGATAGAATTGAAGCATACATTACACTCCTAAGTAAACGAAAGCCTGCATCATTATCAGATTACCTAATTTGTGTGTCCCTCACTCCTCTTGCTAATGCTCGAGTCTCAGGTATTATCAAATGATTGAGTCACCCAAATGGAAATGGTTCCTTATTATATGCCCATACATATGTACTTATAATTAGCAGCTCATTCAGCTAGTCCAACATAACTCATAAACACCTTATAGCTCACAGTAGCCCTTAAAACCTTAGCTCCGATACCAAATCTGTAAAGGCCAAAAAATGCTAATAACATGATTTACGAAAAATTATAGCAGAAGGCTTAATGATAAAAAGTGCTATCACCGTCCTAATAAGCACAAGGCTCACTGAAACCATTTAATCTTACAACTTATATTCACAATCACAATATCTATTAAATTGAAGCACTCCAGGACCAAAGCCCATAATAGTTTAACTTCAATACATTCGACTTAATCATACGATGTGCTAACTCGCACTCCACACTGTACAAGTATATTAAACATAGACCCAACTTGATTTTGAGGTCGATCCCAACATTCATGCTATGCTGAATGCACTGCGAGCATCTAATGACTTCTAAAATGGCTTACTAAATGGAGAAACATGTGATACTTCATCACCTAAAATGGAAAACATGAAAAAAATTCGAAAATGTGAGCTAAAACTTAGTACATATATTTCTACATTGTAAAATGAGAATAGAAATACTGTTGATGGGTACCCGCCTTTGCAAGTCATTTAATTCGCAACAACAATTAAAATGAAATTAATATGAAACTGAATTGCTCATTATTATCCGGATGTGAACCTCTTGTAATGATATGATCTATACATAGGTGTACACCTGCCAATTTGATCAAGACTTGGCCTGAAGCCACACGGGTAAATGATAGGCTGACACCCCATAGATGAGAACTGATGGGGTCACAAGTTAAATGGCAAATCACTATATAAACTTATTTATTGATAAACACATTAAGAGTTGCAACTTGGCAAACATGTTCTGCTTTCTGAAGATACAGGCAATGGATGTACCGGGCTTGAGTCTTTAAAAATGTCATCTGACTTGATAAATGTCATCTATTTTGTAAATGTCATCTGATTTGATAAATATGTTCTGACTTGATAATACTTATGCATAATAGGAACAATAACTAGTCCTTAACTTTGTTTCATAAATGTCATTGTAGGTATGTGTAGCCAATATGTGATCCTTACTCACATAATTGAGTATGAGTAAGTAAAAGTAGGTGTAATAGAAATTGAGTAGTTAAATGGTATAAATAACTTGGGTATTTCAATATAACTTCAAAATTGAATTAATGAAAGTAATTAAATCCGATATAAAGTAAATGAAAGTAAAATAGACCACAATGAGATAAATGAGATTGCAAAGGAAGAGGCCTTGATGGTGACAAATAGAAGAGTGGTTTTGGCCTTTTCTGAGATAGGTTGCTGACACAGATTTAAGGCTCGCTGATGTATAGCTTGGTTCAAGATAACAACAAGTACATTATATTAGCTTGATAAATACATTTGATACATTCTGAATTGAGTAAGTAATAGAGGTTTGAGGCCAATAGAGACATATCTTGGTTCAAAATAGCTTAAACTGTAATAACTTGGTCTGATAAATATAATTTCTAATTCAAAAAGTCTCCCCCCTTTCCATATTTGATTCACAAGTCCATTAAAATATAGTTTTCTACCCCAAATAGATTATTGATCCCAATAAAAGCTATTAAACTCTCCAAACTTGGTACTTTCTTTGTAATATCCATAAGTGATTCAAAACTCATAACTAAGCTCCCAAAATGCATGTTTTTCTTTGTTTCTCTCATAAATCGAGGTGAAAACTCCAATAAAATTCATGAATATTCATTTTCCCCTTCAATGACCTTACTTGTCCTAAAATACACAAAATGAGTGCATGATCAATCTCACTCAATCTTTATTATTACTCTTTACACAATTACTTAAAATGCTTCCAAAATTCACCAAACTCAAAATACTCAACCAAAATTCATGAAATCTTAAGGAAATTCGAAAATAATATGGACAATCTACAGTTAAATTTTTAGAATTTTTTTCTAAGTACATACTGTATAGGAATTGCAATAACAAACCAATTTACACCAAAGCAGGTCAGTTCATTTCAAAAATTCATAACTTTCACTCTTGACTTCGAATAGAGAACTAAAACCCTAATATGGAAAGATTAAGGAGTCCCAAAAACTTTCATTTGCAACATAAAACATGATTCCCACAATAGAGTTCCCAAAATAGGGCTAGAATACAAGTGTGTCAGTTTTGGTCTAATCTATGCTGTTCTCGTAAAACGACCATAACTTTTTCCATAGAGTTCATATTAAGGCAATTCCAAAGGAATTTGAAAGCTAACGCACTGACCTATTGACCCACCAAAACTTATAATTTTCAGTGGGCCGATCATTATCAGTTTAATCTTAAACTCATCCCTATTTTCTGCCATTTCCAGCCCTCATTGTTTTTGCTTTCTCCTCTTTTGTTCACATAAGTCCTCACTTGAAATCTTTCCAAATCACCAAAAAGATCATGACAATCATTAATACGACTAAAGATTATAAAATCATATACAAAACAATACAAATCTATCACTTGACTTAAGCTAACTTGATTATGACAAAACACTAACCTTAACATGCTTCAAGCTCAACCCCACCATGATCAATCCCCCAAAATCAATAAAATTTACATGATAACATCTACTTTGATCTCAAGAGTATGAATCATAACTAAAACAATCATAAAACCAAAAATACATCAAGATTTAGGGCTTACTCACTTTGATGCTTGGAAGCAAGAGGTGTATAAGGTGTGAGGTGTGGGACATGGTTGGTGGTGATTGTGGTGGTCGGTGGCAGCCTCTAGCTAGCTAGAACAGTGGCACATAGTAGCAGCAGCTAAGGGGGGAGGGGCTGGCTACGTGACTAGAGAGTGAGAGGAGAAAGATGGGAAGATGGGTTGTGATATCTGCTTCGTTCACTAGGCTAGGAATGCTTTATAAATACTTGGCTGAATTTTCAGCCCATAAAGTGGCTTTTGTAAACCATGGTTAGATTTAAATCATGATAATTAGTTAGGTTAGTCAAGCAAGCTTGTTGGATTATGATTGGCTTGTACTATTTGAGGCCCGGGAAGGGAAGTAAATTGTATGCGATTAAATTTTTGTAACTCGAAATTAAATTTTTGCAAGGTTATAAAAATATTATAATAATAATAATAATAATAATAATAATAATAATAATAATAATAATAATAATAATAATAATAATAATAATGAATTCTTAAATTATAATTATCGAGACCTACTATCGATTCACCTGAAATTTTACGATAATTGAAATCCGAAATGCAAAGTGGGATCCAAAATTATAATTTACTAAATAAATAAATTAGGTGTATTTGATGTAATGAACATGATTGTGTTAAATAAATAACCATAAAAATTAAGATGATTTAAATAAATATGGGTTAGGGTCGGCTTATTACACAAGATAAACTTTAAATCCGACCTTGCTTGATTCATAAATCCAAATTAAGTCTATACATTCCGAAATTTTTGAAGTTTCATACCTTTTCACTTTTTGCTTCTCTAGGTCATAAATAATACCAATCCCAAATTATAACACAAATCATTATTTTCTGCCAAAAAACATAGTGAACTTTTCGAATCTAGAGTTAATTGCAGATTGTCAGTCCGAACGGGCGAGTTAAATACAGATCCAGTGTATTCAGGTTTTGATAAAATATAGGTCGGGCGTATTCTTGTTTGGGTAAAATAGGGGTGGCCGTATTTTTGATTTGGTAGGCTTCTGGTCAACCCAATGGGTTTATAGCACATTTTTTATGAGTTATTTCTCTTTTGTCAAAATCTAAAACTCAAAATAGTTATTTCTTAAAATTATCCATATTTGATGAAAAAACATTGTAATTGTAATTTTCGAAAAGAATGTTAAAAATATTCTAACATTTAATTATGAAATATGAACCTCATGTATGAATGGTTAAAGAGTTGAGTTTGCTTTGGGGTGGGTTAGTTGGTCCATAATTAAAAGAAGACTAATAACAGTATAGGCAACCTGTTTAAAGCATGTTAATGGGTTAGAGCGGTTCAGCCAGCTAATAACACTTCTGACAATTCAACTTTTTTGTTAACTAAATTACCATTATGTACTCAGATAGACTTTATTAGTAGGTGGATCCTAACACGAAAAAAGGTCGGGCCATTGCGTAACACTAACATCATAGTTTGAGACCAACTAAAAGGGAAACCAAATGAAAGGATATTGGAGAAGCATAAGATATTACAATTAGCTTTAGATGTAACATCAAAATTTTAGATTATTACAGAGTAATACCTTCAGTTACTAAAAATATAATGGTATAACTTGTGCATTCAAATATTTGTCTTATATTAAATTTATTTTTTTAAGACTAGATAGTTATTTCATGCCATTTCATGCCCATTTTTAAAAGTTGTTCCATGTACAAGTTGCGTTTGATCTTAGTTTATGAGAATGAAGTTCGGAAAGAAAGGATAATATTGTTTAAGTTGCAAATGACGCAATGATTATATAACATCTCTCATAACGATTCAATATAATGAATAACAATTATTATTAAGAAGGATAAATTAAAAAAAAATAAGGATATAATGTTAGGTTCGAGTAGGGGGCTTCGGGTTGGGTTTGACCCACTAATATGCGGGTTCTTGAGTTTGGTTCATTTCGGGTTTAGGTTGAGTAAATCGTGTTCGAGACCCAACATTTTTGGGTGGGTTCGGGTTCGACTTTCAGGTCAGGTTAGTTTTGGTCAAGTCTAACTTGTAAGTTTAAAAGAGTTGCTACACTTGTATAATAGGGCTTAATTTCCACGTTTGTCAATTTCTCAACATCTAATGACAAAACCTTCACAAGAGTTCATTTGGGCATAAATCTCTCCAAAACTCCATAATTGTACTCCAAAACTTGATTGTGATCCCATTTATATCCATTTATTCCTAAACTCATGTTTTTCACACTCAAAAGCTCAACTCCAAGTTAAATTGATAATTTGGTATCTCTTCTCTTCCTCCTTCCGTAAAATATAAAGTCCATCCATCCACAACTCATTATTAATCAAAAAATTTCCTCAAAACTTAAGTCATCTTTCCAAGAATAATACATTCAACCAAAAGAACAAGAATACAAGTGTAAAAAATTTGCGAATCTGGGATACCTAGTATTTTATGAAAATAATTTTTAAGGGACAACTTTTTAGACTGTATTTTCAGATACCTACTATTTTAGGTAAACTATTTGCAGGAGTCGATATTCTACGAGAAAATGGTTTTAGAAAATTTTCCTCTCAAAGCAGACCCAAAACTTTCTAAAAATTCTATTTTTAATTTCAAATGGGGTTAAAAGTGCAAATATTCAAATTTTTGTGCGTTTTTGGAAAACTGTACTTCTATTCATGTTTAAACTTTTTATAATGACGTTAGTTATCACAATTTACTGCTTATCTCATAAATATTATATTTTTTGTGATTAGAGGCCCACCATGCTTTGCAAAATATTAAAACTGAATTAGAGAGTGTTTGACCATTATTTGAACTCAGTCAGCGTTGGACCCTAACATTCCTCTAGCTTCTAGTTTACAGAAATTATTAATCTCAACCATACCTTCATTAGATTAGGTACAACATAGATATATTTTGTTTCCTACCTCACGCCATAGTTACTAATCAAGTTTTTATATTTTTAAGTATAATGGGACTTTAATCAAGAAATCATAATATTTAAGGCATGAGATTCAACTAAATAACGTTCCGTACTAAAAAACTTCTTTTATTGAAAGCTTAAAAGTGGAAATATTACAATGGGAAGATTTGAAGAGGGACTTAAATAGCTAAGATCGTTAAAGATGCTTATTTATAGAGAAATAGATATACCCAACTTCTTTTTTGCTCAAGTATACTCAAATGATTGTGGCCTTTAAGAGCCCTCAGCTCCTCCTTTTATAGCGGAGATGAAATACATAGGATGATCTAATAACTATAGTACACATACCATTATAAGATGCTTTCACATTGCTACAGTAGACTGTATTTTTTGCTAACTTGACACTTGACAAGATATACATAATGGTGCAAGAACTTTTCAAAGCACTTAATGTTGATTAAGATTATGCCTTCATCTCCAATAAAGTCTTGAAGTCCATTATTATGCAAGTAATCATCAAAATCTTCATCAAGTTCAAGATGCTCTCGATCGCATTTCTCAAATATCCCATGTAGATATTTCTTTTCTTTTTTTGATAGAAACTTTTCAACTTAAACATCAAAAAATAATCAAAGATATCTTATGAAGTAGCTCATTCTATCCTCATATATTTGCTGAAATTGCTATAATAAAGAAAATACTTTCCCACAATGCGTTAGTATTTTTCCTTGTTCAATTATTGCCACATTTGACATGTTTTAAAAACCAATGGGTCTTGCTAAAGCCGAATCACTAACTACTTTTTTATCAGTCTGGTCTTGTCGTCGATTATTGGGATCTTGTATATCAATTAATTGAACAAGATAATGGGCTAGTTTGACCTTTCAATTTTCATACTTAATCAATGAACAATGTACCTCAATATGTAGACTTCTATAAAATTGAACAAAATAATGGGCTGGTTTGACTTTTCCATTTTCATACTCAATTAATGAACAATGTACCTCGATATGCAAACTTCTATTGTAGGGGCTATAGTTGGACTACCAGGAGATGTGAAAATCCAAAGGATCCTTTTATATCTAAATTTTTGGAACTTAGTTAGACTTGAAAGAGTGGGTACTTCGAATCAAGGATTTCCATGATGTAAGTTACCATCCCATGTTTCGAAGCTTTCATAACGGGGTCATCAAAAGGGATTGAATTTGCTGAAAATCTAACACCAATAACTTTAGATCTATCAGGGAAGAAAATTGTAGTACTCTATAATTTCAAAATATCATAGGAATAGTTATGATTGTAGTTGATGCAAAGTTCATATCGATTATTAAACCATTTTCTTGAACACACGAACTCATTTTCACTTGAACATCATAAGGACAACTTAGGTAATTCATTTATAACTCTAAAAGTTTGAATCTCCATACTATTTTGAATCTCCATACTATTAGATGGGCAGAAGACAATAAACCAAAGCGTGATCTACTTTTTGTAAGGAATTCTAAAGGATTCTATTAGAAGGAGAAACCTGTTATAGCAGTAATGACGTTTTATTTTGGATTTCCTCCTTTTTCAGTAGGAATTTTGCTCTGATAATCACCATTGATGAGTTGACGAGTTAAGATATTTACCAGAGAATTCTTCGAGTCCTATATATGTTTAATAGAAAAAAAAACTGCTCAAGCCATAATTGCTAACACAGGAGTCGCCCATGCGCTTGCATATTTAAGAAATTCTTTTTCACAAAACCCAGTATTTCTTTGCAATTGGTTTGAATAATAAAAGGTTTAGGGGCTAAAGATTAAGAAATTTTGAATTCCCCATATGATTATAAGGGTTTCTTTTTTCATCATGGGATAATTCCGTTGTGCTTATTGAAGCTTTCACTGCAGTATTGATAGAGCTTTCTCTTTCTTTGATTTTGAGTACTGCACTCCAGTGCTCATTGATGGCATCTCTCTCAAGCATTAAATCATCTCCTTCTTTAGGCAAATCAAGAACATGAGAATTTTTACACATCTTTTTGAAGTTTTGCACAATCTTTGAATCACTAGGGGTCCATCTCTATCTTGTTTCTTTCTTGCATTTCTGCTGCAATGGTTTTTTCAATTTAGGTAAATCTTTGATGAAATCTGAAGCATAGGTAAGATATCTAAGAAACCTTTCTAATTGCTTGCTATCTTTAATATTCTAACAAAAATTTTCTATTTTTCTAAAAATTTTTTTTTTTGTAGAATGATTTATCGGCTTTTATTTTTAGACCTTAACCTCTATTTCTTGTTCATCATGAGTACACTTATTCTTGCCAAGAATAACTCCCTGATCTATGTATCTTTCGGCGCCTAGAACGTTGTGTCTTAGAGAAGATAAGAACATCATCGATATAAATTAGGCAACATTATTAATATCTTTTAAGATGTTATTCATTCTTCTTTGGAATATTTGAGGCGTATCTTTAAGACTAAATGATATCACCATCCACTCATAATGTCCTTCAGATGCATTGAAAGCAGTTGATGAATGCTTTCTTCATCCATTTTTATTTACATATATCCACTTTTACAATCCATTTTCGAGAATCAAGAGACTTCTTGAATTCTATTGAAAAGAACAGTTTTGTTAGGAATACAATAACTATCAAAGACAATATTGTCATTAAGCTTTTTGTACTTGATTTCTATTCTACCTTTTCTTCTTCTTGTTTTTCCAGCGTGATTTCTCCCATTATCCAAAAGTTCTTTGATTTGTTTATCAAAATCTTGGATATCCTCGTGTGTGTGCACCATTTGTTTAACTCGGATAATAGTGTCGAAATTTAATAAAGTAATCTTTGCAAATATCTTATCTTTGTCTCAAAATTGAATAGAGTGATTAGAGTAGGGTTCCTTGTATAATTGCTCATGTTGCTTAATAATTTGTTCTTTGATAGATAACTTAATTAGTGTTGTTTAATAATTTGTTCTTTGATAGATAACTTAATTAGTGAGATTGTCAATGCTACTTCACATAGTATGGAGATTACCTTCTCACCACGCTCAATGCGCGTGGATTCAATCTTCTAATGGGTGTACGCTTTGTTTAATTTATCAATGGGAACTGAGTGGCCATTTATTATGCATATGATTTGGCTTATGGTCTGTGTACATGCAGAATATAACTTTTGAAAATTATTTTTAATAATCATATCAAGGGAGGGTTGGTCAGTAGCTCATAGTACTGTATAATGCGTTGGACTGCTCGTATTTCTATGGATAATCCTTTTGTGGCTTATTGTGGCTCATTATGCTATTATCGGCTATTCTTACTTTGTAAAGGATTCTTTGCTTTTTTTCCACATGAATTCTTAAAATAAAGATCTTTTTCAAAAATAGCTAGAATAATCACCATTGATGTAAGGACACAATTCATATCTATCATATCCCTCTAAACATATACTTATTGGGATATGAATATTTTTACAATTAGTATTGGTGACTTCATAACATACCTCCATAGTTATATTTTTTAGTGCTTCATCCTTATAAATTGGCTCACTAATAGTCTTCATTTTGTGCCCAATGATTTTTCTATCTAAGCTTATACTTCAGTCTACAATGTGTCTTGCGGGTTCAAAATTCGTTGTACTCATTTTGCTGGTCATACTAATTGTATCGTCTTCTTAATGGTTAGGGTTTAATAGTGATTTTGCCATTCTTATCAATTTTTATTACATTTGTCTTATTGATTTTTGTGGGATTGATAAAGCCAGATATCAAAGACTTATCTAATTTTATCTCCTATGGATTAGATTTTATCCTTTGGATTTTTTGCATTGGGGTAGGACTTTCAATTTTTTTTTTTCCATCTATCGTTGTTATCTTAGTTTTTGAATCTGTAGTATTACCTAAGTTGCAGATTATTTTGCAAAATATCGTTAGTGGATAACCTTCTCTTTTCATATCCATCTCAATTGTTTTTATCCTAAGTCATATAAAGTTTTTAGCAAATTCATCTTTTAGGCAACTATTTTTGTCTTTGTTAACCCATTTCTTTAAATAAGAGATTCTTGTACCAAGGGTATCAATGACATCCATTTTTTTCAAGCCATGTAATGTATTTTTCATTGAATATAGAATTTATCAAATAAAGTAATTTGTCACAGAACATAACAAGATTCATTTCATTATGTCCAATTTTGTAATAATATTGATTGAATTTAGTCATATAATTTTCTAGATATCTCATGTCTCACAGTTCTGTGTTATTAATCTTTCTTTGCCACTTTCTAGTTTTTTCTTCAGAATCAAGTTTGGCTTCGATAACTTCACTTTTGATTTCCATTCATAATTTTTTGAACATAGCAGTTGGTATTTCCATTATTGTTAATACAAGTACCTCCTTTACCTAATTAGTCATATCAGTTAGTTATAGTACAAGAAAAACTATATTCGATATAGTCTAAAAAAATTTCAGCATTCCATGTGGTATTCAGGTGTAGGACACGATTCACACCCTTCTTCTAATGTTCAAATATTTCTTCTCTATTACAAGCTCCATCAATGTTTAAGACCTGGCCATTTTGGCTAATTGGGGTAAGACTATTCTCTTCAAAAAATATGGTTTTCCTTGGGATAAGCCCAAAGGAAAAGTTGGTTGTACATCGTACTAAAACATACCTACGTCTCATGAAATGGGTATTTTTATTAAAGGATTCACTGGCCACAAAATTTCTATACTTTTTATCCAGTTTTCTCTTACTCTTTTCTAATAGAACAACATCTAGACCTTATAGTTTAATACTTCTACTGATGTACATCTTCTTCAAATCAACATTGTTTGTCTCATCATTATCATCAGATAATACTTCCTGTTTGCCTACTATTGCGCCCATGATTTTTTTTTAATTCTTCAAATTTTTTCTTTATCAAACATATTTTGTAATTCCTCAAGATTATAGTGCTTATATTCCATCCTCTTTCTATTCTTCTTTCTCTTCCTTTTTTGAGGTTTTTTTAGTTAATTTTTGTACCTCTGTTTCAATCTTTATGCCTTTTAATGGAAATTGATTTTTGTTATTTAGATTTTAGAAATGATATTTACGCCGAAATGCAATACTAATACTTAAATATGATTTTCCGCTATGTCTAATTTCGTTGATTGAGAAAATATGGATTACAGACAATTGCTTCTTTTCATCCTTAACTTCAATCTTAGTTTTCGCTAATTCCATCCTTAATTCTAAAACTATATGAGTAATATAGTTTAATTATGGTGCAAATGAAGTGGATCCCTCTAGGGTTTGTGCAATATGTGTAATAATTTGGATCAGGTCAAGTAGATGATGATTCGAACATTAAATACAATTAATTAGCTTAATTAATTATTAATTAGTTTATTGTTGTAATTAATTTTGGTCACATGGCTCTGATGCTAGATAAGGAGGACTTCAACTAGTGCTTAGGAGAAGAACATCACATGCACAAACTTCAAAATTTCAAAAGTAAATTTTTAGGGATTGGTGTAAAATATGCAAATTTGAAGAGTTTAGGATGATGGATGAAAATGAGAATAGTGAATTATCCCCTTAAGTTAAAATAGTTTCCGCAGAATATGAGACATTTTAAATCTATTTTAATAATATGGTGCCCTAATAATAATTTTCATAAAATGAGGATACCTGATAGTAATATTTTTGAGTATAACGTTACCTCATTTGTTTTCTTCAATTTGAACCCGACAACATAAATTACTCTGTCAACATATATAATTGACAACAATCATCCTCAATTTAATGGTAAAAACACTTATTTTAGCTAAAACACAAATTATTTGCCACTTAAAAGAAAGGAATGACTTGATATAATGGAAGAAGGTGAGAAGGGTTGGATGAATTTACATCGAAAAATTTCTAAAAAAAAGCTGTAGAAGAAAAGTGGAGGTGGCAAGGAAATGGTGGAGTGGCGAGGCCTGGCAAAAAAATCCGTGCCTAGCTAGACCCCGTAAAAGTCACCCCAATGGGTATGGGTATGGGTATGGGTCGTGAAAATGAAAAAAATGGATATGGGTATGGGTATAGGTATGTGTATCGATCCTACCCGCCCCATACCCACCCCATACCCTTTTTATCAATACCCGTCCTATACCCGCCCCATATAAAAACTGTACTCGTTTGTTTAAAGTTCTAATTTGTACTTTATACTTGGATATTTCGTTAGTTGCTTTGAGTTGTACGGTATTCAAGACTTCGGTGAGATATTTTATTAGAAATTGTAATTATCAAGTGCTAATTTATTGTTTTGATGGGCAAATTTTTAGTTGTGTTCAACGTGATGTGATATATTGTTAGAAGTTTGATGTTAATGTGACATATTGGCTATTTAATGTTGAATATGGGAATAAAATAGGCTTAATTCTTTTTTATCTATATGTACTCGAATAAACCCGCCCGTGCCCGCCCCATTGCCAACCCTTAGCGTCGATGTTCGTGTGGTGGTTGGTCAACTGGGCATTGGCAGCGGCGGCGACAACTCAGCGATGGCAGCAACAACACGGCAGGGGAAGAAAACGAGCATAGTGAAAAGAACAGGGTCGATGTTTGCATTTTTATCCGTTTATTCACGAATTTCTGTCTCTTATTTCCTTCCTTTCTGGTTTTTATTTTTACTTTATTTTCTTATTTTCTTTCTTTTTTTTTTTTTGTGGGGGTTGACTAAGTAATGGCCATCCAACCTAGAATCTAGGATTTTTTTTTTCATTTTTGCCCCTTATTTGTGTGTTTGTTTTCTTTTAATTTTATTCTATTTGTGTCATATAAATCTTGTATGTAAGTGATTATGGTTAATTTGAAAAAAATATATATTTGCCAAAAAATTATTCTTTTCACAACTGGAATAAATGCATGGTTGGTACACTTTTACAATAAAAAGGATGTTTGTGTATTAATTTAATACTTCATTTATGTTTGCCGTTTATTTACAAGAAATCTATTAAATATTTTCTTTATACTTTTCCCACTTCTTTAAACATTATGAAAATTAATTTGGCGGCCGTCATCGTCATCCGAGCCCTGACATATGTAATCAAAATAATTCGAATATTGGATTGAAATACATGCACCAACCGAAGTAAGTTTTAACTAATTAGCAGCAATTAAAGTGCGTTAGGGCTTGGTTATTATAGGGTTAGCCAGCGACATTTGGGGGGGGGGGGGGGAGGGAGCGACAGTGAGAGAGAGGACGTGAGATGTGAAGACGAGCATGAGAGAAAGGGGAATTTGTGATTCTCTTTTCAAAATAATGCAAGACGTAAATTTTAAAATTTGAAATGTGGAGGAAAATTTGGAGAAATAAAAGCCAAATTTTTATTTATTGATTTCATTCCACAACAAAGAAAAGACAGATAGATTTTTGGGATTAATTGGATTGATTGGGAGATTTTTGGGGATATTGACATCGCTTTCTAAAAACTACTAAGTCCATTCAAATTTTAATTTTTGAACTTTGGAGGTAATAATTCGAACTGATAAAATTTGAATTTATTTTTCTTTGGACTATTTTATTTTATTTTATTTACTTAGAGTTTTGGGTTGGGTCTAAAATGAAGAGATTTGGACTTACACTTAAAATCCTAATTAATGAAGACCCAAACACTAAATCGTAAAATGTAAGCTCAAGCAACTAGCTACAAATTTTTTTCAAAATTTAAATAATTTTAATTATATTATTCAGGAATTATAAATATGAATTTTTGGGGTTTTACAGATGTGAACCGCAAACATCTACATTCACAAGATCAAATATATGCTGGGAGCTAACCATACTTTGTTGCTTGGCTTTTGGACACGGATCCAGTGGGTGGTCAAAGATTATTAAATCAGAAAATTGTGCACAAACAGATAAAAATTTCTTTTTTTTTTAATAGGTAAGATGATCCCATCTAATATGCCACAAAACAAGTTGTTAAGCCATAACAAAATTACAACTTATTATTGAGCCTATCATTAAGTTATCTAAAAAGGAATTATTAGACCAAAAGCTGGTTGTAGCAGATGAGCCTAGAGGAAAAATAGTAGAAGCAAAATCCAAGTGAAGGCACAATCCATCAGAAACTCTACCTAGCTCTAGTGGCCTCGTCATTGAAGGGCCCTTTGAAAAGTATGCATGTGAAGTAAAGCAAGCAAACATAAGCAAGTTGCTAGCACAGTTTAAAAATTGACAACCGGGTGTATTGAAAATTAGGGAACAAGAACATTGACAAGTGTATAGTACTTAGACTAACGTCTATGCTATCAGTCTTAATGCTATTTAGTCAGTGTTCACTTGGCAAAGTAATGACATCTGGCTTGGAAAGAAGCTTGAGATAACTGACTATCATATCATCAAATGTCTTGTGATCAGAAGCTCCTAAGTAAGTATCTAGACTTTGTTAGTACAAAGGTATTTGTAGAAGTGCAAGCATTACAATTAATATGAGAAGTAGATATACCTGCAAGATTCAATGTGCAAAATTGAAGGAGGGTTCTTTGGTGTCTTCAAACACTTGAGTCCGTTGCAAAAGTGAAATTAGTTAATTATATTGTTGTTGAGAGAGTGCTGATGTTAGGCTAGCCTAGGAAGTAGAAATATCATTACAAGGATCAGTGCCAAAATGAGTCGAAATATCAAGTTGTTTTATGGCACTTTTGATGTAGTATCTATACTCTCAACATATGTGACAAATTTTTTTCTTATGATGAATTCAAAATTGCTTAGGAACCCACTGAGCATGTGACATCTATCCTTAGTGTGCCTTGGCTTCTTAAAGTGGTAAAAAATAATCAATTGCTTCTTGTTTTCAAATTTCAATCATTTGCTTGATATCTATTCTGCGATTTTACATGCAAGGCTGCAGAATAAGATGAGAAGTGCATATTAGGGTGCATTTCACGTTGTTTCTCCTCACAATAGCAGCGAATATGCTTGATTTACGTTTGCCAATGGTTTCATCATTAATATATATATATATATACTCACTTAAAATTCTGTATGGCTCTTCCAACCCTATCACGAATTGGATTAATTTTTGATTCTATTCAAATTTCTGATGAGCTGAGAGTCAACAATGTAGGTAGGCAAAGACCTCGAGGAGTTGATGTCATGCCATAACTTTTGCAGATTGCTGAAATACTCTACAATACCGTAATTTCTGTTAGATAAATCAACTAACACTTTCTACACTTGATAAAGTTGTGCTAAATTGGGTTGCCTAAATCTCTCTTCTAATTCAGACCAAATAGACTTGGCAAATTGAGCATACATACCACTCTCTTTAATTTCTTTGGATAAAGCATTTAAAATTTATGATATTACCATACCATTACAGTACTATGATTGCTTGCTAAGTGGTCAAGAGTCATCATGCTTTACACATGGTCCATTAGTAAAGCCCACGTTATTTTTTATTGAAAGAATTAACATTGATCTTGTGCAAGTTCCATATCCTCTTCCATTGAAGATAGAAGAAACAAGTTACATGCCAGGCCTATGTGAAGGGTGCAAATATAAAGGATTATTATATTCGGCCACCATATTTGTATCATTTGTCTTGACTAGTTTTGAGGCTATGAGAAAATTAATTGATAAACTAGAATTTATAGATGAAGAAAGGTGAATTTTCAATTTCCTTAA
Organism: Carnegiea gigantea; assembly: GCA_029747015.1. Classification (NCBI taxonomy): domain Eukaryota; kingdom Viridiplantae; phylum Streptophyta; class Magnoliopsida; order Caryophyllales; family Cactaceae; genus Carnegiea; species Carnegiea gigantea. The sequence goes on along the minus strand of JAKOGI010000527.1, from coordinate 133,694 downwards.
AAATCAATAGAATAAAGAATATCTAAGAAGCAAAAAAATTTGATGAATGGTAACTCGATTTGATGAACTCAAAGGTAAATCAAGAGTTAATAGCACATAAATCTACTAGTTAAAAGCCACAATCAGATGGTGAACCAAAACGGAGAAGCCCGATTGTGAAAAGCAAGGTACTGTTGGTGATGGTGTCAAAGAGCCAAATAAATGCAACTGGGTCGCTAAAAATTAAATAGGTCTTCAGCCTTTTTGTTTTATGTCATGTTAAACTTTAGGAAAATCAATCTTTGAAGGAAATAACCATATTTTGGAAGCGAAATTAAGAGAACTAGAATCTAGAGTGAGAAAGTCAATCTTCTACATTTATTGAACACACGGATGCAAGAATCTTATGTACATTAGAAGATTCAGAGCGTTCCAAGGTGGCAAATCAAAAATAAGAAAATGAATATGGAAGTAGAAACTAAATTAAAAACAAAAAAATGAACTAAGAAAATAGTCATTTATCATATACCAATGACTAAATATGGACACCGAAGTATATAAATTTCCCCTCTATCGCATTAACTTTTCTTTTCTCATGTTGTCCTCTTGTGGTCGTGGACCACTTTTGGCAAAAGTCCTAGGCTGGTATGTGAACAGGTTGTTGGGTATATAGGGTTTCCAAGCGAAGGTTTCATTCCCTTTTTTGTTTTGTCTACACATGCTATTTTAAAGTTACCTTCACAACATGAAAGGCAATGTTGGCATGATGAGAGGTTAAACCTTATTTTTAAGTTACTTTGGCATGATGATAGGCATGATGATAGGCACAAGTTTTTGGGATTTTTTTTGGGTCAAGCCTCTTTTATGGCTAACAGCTTCCCCTGCCCTAGTCCATGCACTAGTGTAAATATTATTCATGGTTTATTAATTTTATCCCAATTTTTGTGATTGTCTCTCGTATGATATGCGTTCTTTTCTAAGTAAATACAATGACCGTAGTGAACAAAAACAAACAAGGTTAGTTCTATTGTTTATTATTATATATAGTTGATTTTTACGTTGTTAAATTTTGTTATTATCTAGAAAGCCAAATACATACTTTCTATTTTTCTCTCCTTGCTTTGTTTTAGTTTCTCTTCCAAATTGTAAATGGTAGGCCTAAACATAATAAATTTAGAAACTTTCTAAGTTTTGTAATTAAAATTGAGTTCTTCAACTTAGATTTTTGATCGTACTATTTTTTGAAATTTATAGTTAAATTGTGACATTTAGACTTCAATGTTCACATGTTGTATTCCTAATATTTTCATCATCTTTTTTAACTTCTAGAGAACAAAAAGAAGAATTCATTTGAGATTTTTAACAATCCGATGCAATTGCGTAAAAGAATTTGAGAAAAAAATATACGCCGAGATGCATTCAATTAAAATTTGTTAACATCTATACATTCAATGGCCATAAATTGTAGTATGAAAAAATAGGGTGCAAGGAAAGATAAATTTTGCAAGAACAGTTTAGATGTTCCCATTGTCATCCTCTTCCTTTCGCGCTAACATCGTTTGATGATCCATCAGAAAAATTATGGAAACTACCCTCATGAAGGTGACAATAACATTGTGAATTGAGCATTGAGAGGCAATACCCACATCCCTTGGCATATTTATAATATCATCAAAGAGGTTCAATCTTGGTTGAAGCAAGGTATTCAATTCACCATCAATCACATTTATAGAAAGGCAAATATAGTAGCAGATTGACTTTCAAAATTTTCGACATTCTGTCATAGCCTCACTTTCATTAGAAGCATATTTTTCCCCATCTCTTAGGTGCACCCAAGGACCTTGACAACATAGTCTGCAAGCTCCTTGTGGAGTACTTTCACCAAGATCCTCACTTAGGTAGGATGACTTTCCCAGCTAACGCACTTGCTTAGAAACAAAGTTGTCCCAACTCTCTTGCCTAATAGGATTCTCAAATGTGTATTTAAAGATTACAATAATTTTTAATTTGATATCTCAAGAGAGCACAATAGACACTTAGAATATAAGTCTGAGCTCTTTATGCTATGTGTTGCACTCTTCCATCTTTAGCTGAAGTCTCTGTTTATAATCTTCTCTATTAATTGGACCATTAGAACTGAAAGATATAACCATTATATGCTTTAAGATATTATGTTGACGTTTATTTAACTGCTAGTAGCTGGTTCAAGTCCTTGATCATTGTCTCTTGTTGTGTACAGTCTTGGCTTCATCTAACTCCGAAAGGTAAGCTTTCAACAGTCATTTAATGTTCTAATTCTTCATTCGATAAGGCAAATAAGATCGATCGACGTAGCTGCCTAGACATTCGTTTAGCTGGTATCCTAAGTCGTCTACGGAAGGTCAAATCTAGTCAGCACCTCGCCAGTGGCGATTAGGCCCATTCTTGATAATTGAACCTGTAGACGTTGAATCCACAAACAAGACTTTAATGAATAAGTCAAACAGTGGTACTGATGGCATCGAACTCGGGGCTGCCCAGCAGTGAGTCCCATCCACTCTTTTGGTGGTCATGAACCCCTATGTTTAGCCCATTCGACACCTTCTGTTTATAGCTTGAGAGCCACGACCCATGTTCTGGTGAACCTCATCAGAGTGGGTGTCGTGTCTGTGTGTGTCTTGTGTGGCGGCTTTGCACCCTTGGTCATCGATAGGGAGCCACCCCCTTTGTTCTTCTCCGGTCCTGCCCCCACCCTATTTTTAGCACGCCACCTCTATCTTTCCCGTTCAGTCCTAACATCTCTTCGGGTGCGTGGGGGGCCTAAGCATCAATTCTGTTTGCTATGTTTTAGACCCACTGCCATCCCATTGCTGGCTACCAGCGTGGCCACCCCTTCATCATTGCCGCCTGTCCATTACAATGGTCTTCCCCCCTTCCCCCTCATTTCCTTTTAGAGTGTGTCTTCCCTTCTTGGTGTTTTCTTATATTATCTTTCTATCTTATTTTGTTTATTTATGTTTCTAATTTGTGCTGTTTGCTGGTGCGCTTAATTTTGAATTAGCTTTGCATGTTTTAGTTACTTTGCAGTGCCATGCATTAGCTAGCCTTTATTACTCTGTAGCCTTTTGTCTTTATTAGTAGTTGCTACGCCATTCGTTGGATGCTTTACTTTTCTTACATGGCTATTTCTTAATTGTTTTTATTAGTTTAATTTCTGTTCTACCCATTAATTAAAATCAATTAGTTAATAATTTATTTGTTTATTTATTTTCGCTGCTCTTGTTTACTTTGTTTGCTAGGTCTCAACTTTTGTCTTCTTTGCATTTGATACTATTGTTATTATTGTTAGTGTTAGTATGTATACTATTATTGTTTTATTACGAGTACTATTAACATTATTATTGCTATTATTGTAATAGTGTTGGTGTGATATTTGTTTTTGTATTTTTTTCTTACCTTATCTACTGGCCAACAATGTAGCAGGTAATGCTTGCCCTCCGAAGAGGAAAGAGATTAGGAGGAGAAATGGACTCAATAGGTTGCGTATTGCAACATGAAATATTGCGATTCTTATGGGCAAGCCAATAGAATTAGCCAATATATCTAATCTGCGACGGAAATTTCGACGGAAAAAGGTCGTTTTTCCGACGAAAAATTGGGTTTCCGACGGAAACACCGACGCGTAAATGGTCGTCGGGATTCAGATCGTCGCAAATTTTTTTCTGACGGATTCTGACGGAGTCCGACGGAAATTCTGACGGGTTTTTTCCGTCGGAAATTCCGTCGGATACTGTCAGGCAGTAACTGGCAGGAATTTCCGATGGAAATTCCGACGGAATCTTCCGTCGGAGTTCCCGTCGGATATTCCAGGCAATGGAATTTTTTTTAATTCTTGGGAAATTCCGACGGAATTTCCGATCGAATATTCCGTCGGAATATTCCGTCGGAATTTCCGAAGAATTAAAAAAAAATTTTTTCTCAAAATTTTTTTCTAAATTTCAAAAGTTCTTAAAAAAAAAATTAATATTACAATAATCTCCAAATATATTCATACATATAAAGTTTTCAATCTACCAATAAAAGGTGCTAAATTAAATATTAAGTACAACATATACGTTGTTTTAGATCTACACGCAGATTATATAAATTACACGAAAATCATATCAGTTAATCAGAGTCAGATAAATTTGTGGGATCATCATCATTGTCATTTTGGGAGTCCTCTTCATCATCATCAGCGTTTAAGTCGATGTAGTTGGAAGAACCTGCACTTTGACCTTTGAAAAATCTGAAAACTTTTTTCAGCATGCGCTCTATCTTCCCTTGTTTCTTGGTTAGTTGAGTTATAGCCTCTGCTTGCTTGGCTATGCTCTCACTGAGGAGTTGCGCTTGCTCTCTTGGATCAAAACGCTCTGCTGATGAGTGACGTGCAGCTGCGATGGTAGCTGATTTCTTCAACTTCACCCCCTCCGTACTAAAACCGTATACGCAGCCTTTCTTGTCCAAATTTTCTTTAATCCAAAACTCTTCTTGGGTCATAGGTGACAGTTGGGAGCTCCCTTGAGTTGCAGCTTGAGAGTACTCCTGCCATTTGTTGTGATGGTCCTCCTGAAAATTTTCAGAAATAAATAAGTTTCATACTAAACCTATAATTGTAACATATGATTCATCTCTGAATAAAATATGCCAAATTGAACTTACAAATTTTTTTGCAGATTTTTTATCGACAAACGTTTTGTCTTTCACCTTGCAGTGGGTGTCCTTAAACAATTCCTCACATGTGGGTTCCCTACCTAATGCTTTGGCCTAAAGAGAAAAAAAAAAAGTAACCAGCTATTAAATATAAAACAAGGACGAGAACCCTAACTCATACCATACATTATATATAAGAAATACGCTTTTTAATAATCACATTCCTTACCAGGCGTCTTCTCCTTTCACTAATCGGAATTGAGCCACATGTATGTAACGAAGGACCAAAACTTTCAGCATCACTCAATTGATTCTTTTTATTTTGTTGGCTCAATTTCTTGAACTTGTCATCCTCAATCCAATGTTTAAGCATCTCATTCCAAACACTAGGTGGTAACCACTTCGGCTTTTTGTTGTACTTCCTGGCATATCCAAGAATGTCCCTAAGTCGAGCTGCCCCTCTGTACTCAAAGTTACGCCGTATCTGCGCTTCATTGTCTGGATGCCAGTAGTAGTGTTTCTGTGGCAAAGTTAGAGTATATTAGTAATTAAACATCTCAAACAATCCAATGACAACTTTGAAATTCGTTGTACAGAAAATTAACCTTGAATTCATTAAACCATATATCTCTATGAGATTGTGAAACTTCTCCCCACGTGGTCCAAGCACGTGGGTACTTACCTGCAAAACTTTCCACAATTTTCTGAACTACACCCTGGTAAGGAACAAAACTAAGAACAAAAAAAGAATTTGTTAAAAGTAATTACTGTAGGCATTAAAAAAATATGATTAGTGAAGAAGTTACAAAGTTTGTAATGAACTAACGTGTCACCATCGGGTTGTAAATATATCTTATTAATGGTGCTTGCAGTTTTACTATCAGGTGCAAGACTGTGTCTATCTCTTCCTACCCCTTCATTTTGGACCCATTCGTTGTGCATTGAGTGGCTTGGCATTCTAGGTTACCCCATCATCTGATTACCGTTGAAATGTGGACTAACAGTGCCAAACTGTTGATAAAGTAATGGAGTAGCTGAAGTACCACCCATGTATGAAATATTGGGTTAGATTGGTGTCTGCATACCCGCATTGAAAAAAGGTGGTTGCATATGGGGTTGCTCATTCATACTACCGTAATAATTTCCGAATGGTTGAGTTGGATCAAGAACACCTCCAAACATTCCACTGAAAGTGTTTGTTTCATAATTTCGATCAGCAGGATCATACTGTGGAGTCGGTTGTGCTGCTCCTCTACCCGCATCATTCCTGACCGTTCGACCACGACCATGTCCACCATTGAGTCCAGACATCTAACAAATAAGAACAAAATAAAAAAAATACAACCGCACCAATATTTATAGTATTGTCAGTGAAAAAATTACGTGACATATGTCCAATTGTTTTTCTGGGTTTGCAATTAAGAAAAACTCCATACACAGACATAAATATCCATACATCGAAAATATTAAATCAATCATTGTGGGACACATCGTCATCGTCATCGTCATCATCATCACTTTGCAATGCCATATTTTCATCATCATAATCATCATCATTGTCTTCAGGTTCATCCTCCCATTCACCTTCTTCATCCTCGTCATCACCATTCCCATCATGATCATCACCCCAATCATGTCCATCAACATCATCAGCTTGTGCAGTTTCATCAACTAATGTTGTCGCTATTACATTATCCACATTCATGGTTGTCATTCCAAATTGCTGATAGGCAAGTTCTAGATTATCCTTATCTTTAGGAGCACCGCGAGGTTTGTTTGGTATAGCTACCCACTAATTCGCTTTTCCTGATATCCCCTCAGGGTACTTAACATATACCACTTGGGTTGCAGTATCAGCAAATATGAATGGGTCAAACTTTCTGTAGCGTCTAGTATAACTAACCTCGGGATATGGGGTAAATTTAGGATAACACAGCCCCCGAGGAACATCCGGGTCAAACCACTCACAATTAAAAAGTACACATTTTTTAATTAGCTCACCCGTAAATTCAACACGAATAATTTCGTGAAGTACGCCATAATAATCCCCTGCTACTTCATCACCTTCGCCAACTCCTTTGACACACACGCCACAATTATATGTTGCTTTACCTTCATTTCTAGCCTTGGTATGAAATCGATAACCATTAACTTTATACCCAAAAAAACATTCCACTACCATAGGCGGTCCATGAGATAAGTTTACCAGAAAATCATGCCTCTCATCATTAAACACCCGATAAGAATTTACCTATAAAAAAATAAAGGTAATCATCTTTACAGTTAGAAAAATATTTTGTAGGAGTTGAAGGTTACTTAAGAAAAATTACTTACATTATACTCAAACCATTGTGCAAAATTTCCCTCAATAAACAAGTCAACTTCCACATCACTCGCATTTGGATTGTGGCCGCGAAATTGATGTCTGAACCAACTGTAATGTTTAACGAATGAAATTAAATATTTATCACTGAACAATTAGTAAGTATTCAAATGAAACTTTCAGTAATTGGTATACTTACTCCAAATATGGTTGCACCTCATCACAATTCAGTAAAATGTGAAGATGTGCGACACGATACTCAGGTTCAGTAAGATATCTTCTTCCTCGTTTTCCAAACGGAGTACCCTTATGGTTGAACACCGAAAGAGTTCGCATTTGTCATTCGGGTTGTTGCAGATCCTCATTACGCCCAACACTCGGGCAATGCAAGTTTGATTCAAAATAATACTTAGCGAAATGTTTGATCTCAAATGCTAAGTATGCGTTAACCATAGATGCCTCCACACGAGCTTTATTCTTTGCCGTAGGCTTCATCCATCCAAAGTATCTCTCAAATGGATACATCCATCGATATTGAATAGGACCACCCAACAAAGCTTCTTCGGCTAAATGAATGGGCAAATGTTCCATGACATTCCAAAATCCAGGCGGAAAAATTGTCTCCAACTTACAAAGAATTATAGCAATGTTCTTGTTCATCTCTTCCAGCATGCTCACGTGTAACTCACTGGAGCATAAGTTTCTGAAAAACTCACTCAATTCGACCAAGGGTCCCAACACATCTTCCGGAAGAGCAGCAAAAGCTACTGGAAGAAGATTCTCCAGGAACACATGATGATCATGACTTTTCATATTTTGCAACTTTGTATTAGATGGATCCACCCAATTTCCCACATTAGAACAATAACCATCAGGCACATGAACCTCTCGCAACCATTGGCAGACAGCCCTTTTTTGAGGTAATGACAGTGCAAACTTGCCTTTTGGCTTACACAATCTATCGGTTGACCCTCTTGTAATCAAGTTCAACTCTTGCCTACTACACAGAATGGACATATCCATTCTTGCTTTGATATCGTCCTTTGTTTTTCCGGGCACATCCATCACTGTGTTTATAATATTTTCACTGAAATTTTTCTCTATATGCATAACATCAAGGTTATGCCTCAGAAGTTGATGCTTCCAATACGGCAACTCCCAAGAGATACTTTGTTTTGTCCAATTATGTTCATTTTCGTCAAATCCCGGAATTTGAAAATGGATATCTTCAGTCACTTTAGGCAATGTCGACACTATTTCAGACAACATTTCACCAGAAATCCTTTGGGGAGGGCCAATGTGTACGCTCTTTTCTTTATGGAAGCAACTTTATTAGCTCTAAAGCAATGATTTCGAGGCAAGAACCGACGATGGCAATCAAACCAAGAGGGCTTTCGGCCATGCTGTAACTGGAATGCACAATTTTGGTTCATACAAACCGGACAAGCTAACAACCCATGAGTACTCCATCCGGATAACATACCATATGCTGGAAAATCATTAATTGTCCACATCAACGCGACATGCAATCTAAAAGTTTCCCCGTATGAAACATCAAATGTATCAACCCCAACATCCCACAGCATTTCAACTCATCAATTGAGGGCTGCAAGTACACATCAATCCTATTTTTCGGATTTGCTGGGCCCGGAATAAGACAACTTAAAAACATGTATGGAGTTGTCATACATATATCGGGAGGTAAGTTGTAAGGTGTAACTATAATTGGCCACACAGAATATGCTCTTCCAGACATGAAAAATGGTATGAAACCATCAGCACAAAGACCTAACCTTATATTTCGAGGCTCTGCTGCGAAATTCGGATACTTTTGATCAAAATGCTTCCAAGCTAATCCATCCGACGGATGTCGGAGAACACCTGATTCTTGGCGGTGCTCATGATTCCATCTCATATGCACGTCAGTTCTTTTCAACGCATACAGTCGTTGCAATCTTGGGATTAAAGGCAGGTAGTGCATTTTTGCATATGAAACAACCTTATTACCTCGTTGGTTGGATTTCTTTGGTAAATATCTTGCATGTCCACAAAACTTGCATGCGGACATCCCCTCATCATGTTTATAATAAAGCATGCAACCGTTCGGACAACAATCAATTTCCTAAACATCCATACCTAAATCTCTCACTTTTCTGAGTTGCTGATGATAATTTTTTGGAATGCCATTTTCAGAAGGGCATATGTCTTTCATCAGGTCAACAACTTCATTGAAACAACGTTGAGACATGTTGTTTCCCGATTTAATACTAAGTAGTCTCATAGATGTTTCAAGTTCAGTTATGTTGCACCCTTCATACAACGGTTTTTAGGCAGACACAAGCATAGTATAAAATGCCTCAGGATTTGCGTCCTGATGGCTACTGATGTTCATTTGATTAGCTTGGAAGGCAGCATGAAGCATGTTCTCCATATGACTATGATCGGTGTGATCGGAATCACAATTCATAGAATGTGAACTACTTGCACCCCCTGCTTCCGAATTATCTTCTTCCCCACGACTTGTCCAATACCAATAATTTTTGACAAACTCCTTTCTATACAAATGTGACTTTACAACATCAGGTGTAAAATATTGCATATTTTTGCACTTCGCACGTGGACATCAGTAAATTCCATTAACTCTATACTCCTCTTGATTTCGTGCAAATTCATCAAACATATTAATTCCATCAACCACTCATCTCTAAGTCCATATCCATTAGGATTTCTTCTCCTATACATCCATTGACGATGCAACGGCCCATCCATATCTTACTAATATGATTGCCTTAATTGTTATGTAAACTACAACCAATTACAATAAAAATTTTTTAGAAGTCTATTTAACCAGTTCAACATATATATATATATATTATATATATATATATATATATATATATATATATATATATATATATATTACATAAAAATATATTTAATAGAACTATTAAATATATCATAACGCACCCAAATAAGCATCATACATAAATTACACAATTTATTTCACACTTTATTCAAATATACATAACAAAATTAATAAGATACAATACAATTAACATAATGAGCAAATTTCAATTAATATATACGTAAAACACCTGAATATATACTTAATATTCTTATAATATTTTACTCCATTTGTTCAAATAAATACACTTAATAAATAAACTTAAAATTGAATGTAATTCACATCCATATTTTACGACACAAATAAAGTACATATTAAACCAACCAAATCATCCGAACAATTAATCATTTCTCAAGAAAACAATATTATTCGCATACTTATCAAAAATTAATATACATAACAAATTGAATCTAAAACGAACATACTTAACATTCTTAAAACATTTAGTAAAACAAAACATATATTACACATGCTTACGCACTCACAACTATTTCAATTATTCAAATCAACATACATTACATATTAATTTAGAGTTATATTATACTTGTTTTCTATCAAAATAAATTCTCACAAAACCTAAAATACAACAATTAATAGAATTAAACATATACGGTGCAAAAAATAAATTCAGCATAATAATATTATTTAATATCTACATATGCGTCAAATGCGTCAATAAGCATCAACCACAAATTAAACACCTTAGCAAATTTAAATCAATCTATACTTAACATACTTAAATCTCGCAAAAATATAAGAAAAATTCTTCATATATAGAACAAATTATAAAAAATTAAATCATACCTCAAAAAATATTCATGCATAACATATTTAACATTTTATAATAAACAAACTTGTTTCACTTAAATTATTCATTTTAATAAAACATAATATACATACTTAACATATTTAACATTTTCAAATAACCAAATAATTATTGCAGATCTACATACTGAACATGTTTTACTTCTATTATTCTAATATACATATTTAATAAATTAAATAAAAAATTAACGTTATTCAAATTCATATTCAACGGAAAAAATAAATTATTCAAACTAAACAAACATGATTCTACTAATTTTCACACACCCGAAAAATGAACATCACATATCAAATTAACACAACTTGAAAGCGCAACAATTCTACTAACCTTCACACACCCGAAAAATCAATCAGATTATAGACGGTGACGGCACTAGCGGCGGCGATAGCGGTGGCACTGGCGGCGGCAAAACATGAAAAACAAAGACCGTAAAAAATATCAATTAACTTAACTATTTTAATTTCAAACAATAACTTAAGTGAAAATATCACTTACCATTAAATTTTTCGATGAACAAAAGCTTAAGATCTCACTTTCTCTCTCTTCCTTCTCCTCCCTCTCTCTCTTTTCGCACAACTTTCTCTCTCTAATTCTCAAACACCGTTGAAAATTTCCCCTCCCCCCAAATTTAAAGCCGGGCAAGCCAAAAACTCGAGATTCGCGCTGGAAATCCGACGGAATCTCCGACGGATTTCGATGGACTCTGACGGAATTCCGTCGGAATTTCTGACGGAACTCGAGACCGTCGGATTTTCCGTCGGATTTTCAAATTTTCGACGGAATTCCGTCGGAATTTCCGACGGGCCTGCGTTCCGTCGGAAATTCGGAATTCTGTCGGACTGCGTCTGAAATTCCGTCGGATTGTCTGTTATTTTCCGACGCCTATCTGACGCGTCGCTTTTTCCGTCGAAGCTGAGCAACGTTTTCGTAGTGTGTTAATAGAACCAAGAATGGAGTAGAGATTTTGATTGAGGAGTTGGTGGAGCAGGTCGTTGAAGAAAGGCGTAAGAGAGACCGCATTATGTCTATCAAGTTAGTGGTGGGATCGAAAATCCTTAATATAATAAGTGTGTATGCACCTCAGATAGGGTTGTCACAGGATACTAAGAAGCTATTCTGGCAAGAATCAAATAAGGTTACCGGGAGAGAGATAGGGCTGGAGTGTCTATTTTGGACTTTGCAGTTGGATTTTTGATAGTTAACTCCATTTTCAAGAAAAAGGAGTAGCACTTAGTGACTTTTAGGAGTGGTATCACTAAGATCCAAGTTGACTACTTTATGATGATGACGAACAATAGGAGAATAGTGTAAAGATTGCAAAGTAATACCAAGTAAGTGCTCGATGACACAATATGGGATATTGGCTATATGGAGATTGAAAGTCTAAAAGATGAAGAGTAGAAGTACTAGGGACCTTAGAGTTAAATAATGTAATCTAACTAATAAGAATGCAACTAAGCCATCTCAGAAGATCAAAACAGAAGGAAATTAGAGACTAGCAAGAGATGCAGGCACAAAACGAAGAGAAATGGTAGAGTGTATTAGGAGATTAGCTGAGGAAATCTTTGGAGTCTCCGAAGGAGGTGGCGGGAAAAACAAAAAGAGCTTGTTGGTGGAATGAAGAGGTGAAGGAGAAAGTTAACGTCAATTAAGAGGTATATAATGCTTTAGTAAGTAGTGGGATAGAGGAGGAAAAATAGTCTAATAGTAGTGAGGTATAAGATCACGAAGAGGGAAGCAAAAAAAGGAGCCATGATAACAAAGAACACTTATAAAAGGTTATATAAGAAACTAGAGCCTAGGGAAGGAGAGAAGGAGGTTTTTAAGCTAATAAGGGCTAGGGAAAGAAGATCATAAGATCTAGGGAGTATAAAATGCATTAAAGATAAAAATGGTATGGTCCTAGTTTGAAGATACTAAAATAAAAGAGAGATGACAAAGATGTTTCTGTAGGCTCTTTAATGGGGAGTGGTTTAAGGATTGCCAACATAATGAGCGAAGGAGTCAGGAGAGGCAATGTAACTGTAGGCCCTGCTAGCATATCACCAAAGAGGAGTTTAAAGGGGTATTAAAGGGGATGAAGAATGGAAATATAGTAGGAGCAGATAATATCCATATGAAGATTTAGAAGTGTTTGGGTGAAAAAGGCCTTGAATGGCTAGTAGAGCTATTTAATGTTGCATTCAGAATTGTAAAGACACCCAACGAATGGAGACACAGTACAGTTATATCTTTATATAAGATTAGGGAGATATTTAAAACTGAAATAACTATAGAGGTGTAAAACTACTTAGTCACACTATGAAGTCATAAGAGAGGGTGATTGAGGGAAGGTTGAGGGGATCTTGGAGAACAAGTTTTGGTTTTATGCTAGGTAGGTCTACTATAGAGGCTATCCATCTTTTAAGAAGGCTCATGAAATTTTACAGGGATAAGAGTACCTAGGGTAATGTTGTAGAGTTACTTGGAAAGGAAAGACGTGTTGGTTATTAAAGATATGTACAAAGGAGTAAAGATGAGAGTTAGGACCTTAAGAGGGGATACAAATGACTTTCCTATGGATATTAGACTCCATCAAGGATCAGCAGTAAGCCCTTTTCTGTTTACTATTATTGTAGATGAGCTCATTAAAAGGGCTCAAGATGAGGTTCCATGGTGTATGCATTTTACTGATGACATAATCTTAAATTCACGATGGAGTTAATGACAAGTTAGAGTAGTAGATAGATACCTTAGAAGCTAAAGGTTTCAAGTTAAGTAGGTATAAGACTAATACTTAAAATGCTGATTCAGCGAAGGGGAAGGTGGTACTAAAGACGAGGCATCCATTGGGGGTGCAGCCACACCAGGGAACGTTCAAATATCTAAGCTCAATTATCCACAAAAATATTGACGAGGACATTAACCATTGAATAATGGTAGGTTGGCATAAATGGATGATTGCTTCAGGGGTGGGGTGCAATAAGAAGATCCCATTACTGTCAAAGGGTAGAGTTTATCATATGGTTGTTGGACCAGCTCTACTACATAGCACTGAGTGTTAGCCAATCAAGAAAATACAAGTCTAAAAGATGAAGGTAGCTGAGATGAGGGTGATTTGGTGGATGTGTGGGCACATGAGATTGGATTGGATTGGATAGGATCAAGAATACAATGATCAGAGACAAAATAGGAGTGATATTCATAGAGGATAAGATGAGAGAGACTATACTTAGATGATTTTGCATGTAAGGAGGAGGAGTATAGATGCCACAGTTAGGAGATGCGAAAGGATTACACTTTCAGAGTGTAAAGGGATTGAGGCAAACCTATAAAAAGTTGAAACGAATTAATTAGGTACAATTTGAAGACTTTAGCACTAATAGAGGACATGACTTAAAATATGACGCTATGGAGCTGAAAGATTAAGATAACGGAGCTTAGATAGTGTTAAAATGTATAAGGTTTTGATGATAACAAATCCAAGTGTTGTAGTAGTTGTTGTTGTTCCAAACAGGCTTTACCAACAGGGTCTCACTGCTGTTTTTCAATATATTAAAACTGCTTGACTAATGGTTTATCAAGAACAGGTACTCAAGTCAGCGATGTAAGAACAACCGTGAGGAACAGGTTCTGTGAAGTGTTTACAGTAGATTCGTCTCTCTACAAGATGACTAGTGGTTACAACAAGATGTCTTGATTTAATTTGGTTTTATATTTTTAGACTCTTGTTAATATGCCAATCAGAAACTCTTAACTTACCACTTACTTGAAACGGTTTTGTTTTCTTTTGTTAAATATTTCGGATCACCCTTCAGAACAATCCTGGAAACAGGGTGATCACGGTGTTTTCAGAATAAGCTGCGGAAAAAAAAAACCGTTTTGCATGATTTTTATCTTTTGGATTTTGAGCAGCTTCTTCAAGGATTTGCAAGAAAGATTTTTTATGGAGTATCTTACCCCTTATCCTAAAAACGGTTATTAAAATCTAAGGGGATTTACAAAATCTTTTTGAATAAAAAGAATATCCAATTTTTGGCAAGTGGATAAGGTTGTTGAGAAAAACATGGGCTAGTTGCTGAGAATCACCGCCTTATGCACACATTTAGGAAGTGTTTCTAGCTCATGTTTTCTCATCCCTTGTGGCTAAAGAATTCTATATTCTTTAGGGATTTTAGTTTCCAAAAATTTGAGGAATTGTTTTTCCAAGCACTATATAAAGTCGCTTCTTAGAACGTTAGAAGCATCGGTTTTCAAAGAGAAAAATTTAGTGTTCATGAGCTTAAAAGTTTGAAAAGAAACCGTGTCTAGTAAGTGAGTTATTTGAGCTTTCAAAGTTGGCATACTAGGACTTCATTGTACCCTATATTAGCTTAGTTGAGAAGCATTGTAATAGGGTGCTTTTCTTTATACTCTTCTTTCACAAAAGTGAGTTGAGTGTGTGTCCAAATCAAGAGGATTTTGGACGTAGGGTAACCTGTCGTAGGGAAGATGGTTACGTGGGTTGCAATTTGTAACAAGGTGTGTTACTATTATAACGTGATTAGCCCATTTAGTGAAGTGTTTAAATCCTACACGAGGTAGGTCGTGGTTTTTCACCTCAGTTGGGCTAGAGGTGTTTTCCACGTAAAAATCCTGTGTCCATTATTTCCGCATTCAATTTTGTTGGATTTTCGCTTCTGCTTATCTCAGGAACAACCTATGCGAACAGGGTCTAAGACTGTTTGCTAGCAACTTGCGAAAATCGGACACCACAATTCACCCCCCTCTTGTGGTTGTGTACTCTCTAAATCAACAAGTGGTATCAGAGCAGGTTCTCCTTTGAAAGGCTAATACCTTGAGAGATCCTTGAAGATGAGTACCCCACAAGGCGTGCTTGAAGGTCAATCCATAACTCGACCACCATACTTTAATGGTCAACATTATAGTTGGTGGAAGAACCGAATGGAAAACTACATTCAAGCTGAGGACTACGAGTTATGGATGCTTATCAAGAGTGGACCACTCATTCCCACAAAAGTGATCGAAGATGGAAGCAAAGTTCACAAAAAGCCTGAAGAGTTCAATTCCGAAGATTTCAAGATGATGGAAAAGAATGCAAAGGCCAAAAGACTCTTGTATTTTGGCCTTGGTCCTGATGAATATACTCGCATATCTGAATGTGAGTCGGCCAAGGAGATCTGGGATGCTTTGCAAATAGCTCACGAAGGGACCAATCAGGTAAAGCAATCCCGGATTGAATTGCTTGTGAGAAAATATGAGCTGTTTGAGATGGGTGATCGTGAAAGTGTGATGGACATGTACACTCGCTTCACTCACATAACGAATGAGTTGAAATCCCTGGGAAAATCCTTCACCACCGAAGAATTGGTGAGGAAAATCCTAAGAATTTTACCTCATTCTTGGGAAGCGAAAGTCACGGCCATCCAAGAAGCTAAGGACATGAACAAGATCACCCTAGATGAGCTGATTGGAAATCTCCAAACGTATGAACTTAGAAAAAATTCTCAGCAAAAGATGAGACAAAGAGAGATCGAGGTCTTGCTCTGAAGGCCTTAGAAGATGATTCTGATTCTGATGAGGAGGAGATTGCCATGATAACTCAAAAATTTAAGAAGTTCTTCAAGAAAGTTAAAGAAAACAGCAAAAGGAAGGACTTTGGCAAGGGTAGAAATACCTCTCGGGAACAGTTCTCTGGGTGTTTCAAGTGTGGCAAACTGGACCACATTGTGAGAAACTTCCCACTGCACAAGGAATAACAAGAACCCGAACACCCTAGAAAACAGGGGAAGAAACAGGGCGTAAGCAGCTCAGCGAAAAGGTTCTCAAAAGTTATGCTCGCGGCCTGGGGAGATTCAAGCGAGGATGAGGAAGGGTCTGAAGCTGGGGAAGCTGATGTAGCACTCATGGCAAGAAGTGACACTGATTCAGATGATGGATCAACAGACAGTCTGACTCAACTCAAGAACAAGTTACGGGGTCTAAATAAATCAACTCTTGAGGAATTAGTGTATACTATAATGGATATATGTGCTGAATTAAAAAGGGATGTTCGAGATCTA
The DNA here is from genome assembly GCA_029747015.1 of Carnegiea gigantea. Lineage (NCBI taxonomy): Eukaryota > Viridiplantae > Streptophyta > Magnoliopsida > Caryophyllales > Cactaceae > Carnegiea > Carnegiea gigantea. The sequence goes on along the minus strand of JAKOGI010000527.1, from coordinate 116,949 downwards.
GAACTTGAAAATGAAACCCTTAAATGGGAAAAACTTGAAGTTGACAAAGAGACTCTTGGCTTGCATGAAAACATCAATGTGCTTAAAGAAACTCTACTCATGAAAGAAGAGACTTGTTCCACTAAACTGACTGAGCTAGAAAAAGAATCCCTTGACTTAAAAGGTAAGGTCGAGTCTTTGCTGGAAGAAAATAAAAGCTTGCTTGAGAAAATAAAACACTTGGAATCAGACATTGCCACAAACAAGCTCTGGAACAGGTCCTCAAGGGCGTTTGAATGGTTAAACACTCATCATAATCGAAATAGAAGAGGACTAGGTTTTCGTGCCTAAGATGACCTACCCAGTGAATAAAAAATATGTGGGATTACCTGAAAATATTGTTTGCTTTCATTGTGGTAAAACGGGGCATTATCGATGTGCTTGTCCTATAAGAAAGTATGCCATTGAAAGGAACACAGCTCATGTAAAACAAATATGGGTTAGGAAAGATGAGATTTGTACGTCTAAAGGAATGGGACCCAAGTGGATTTGGGTTCCCAAAACTAACCCTTGATTTGTTTTGCAGGCTGAAGTGAGAGAGAACAACCCAGCAAACAACCCAGCAAACAGTGCAGGAAACAGTCTAGGGAACAAGCAGCTGTGGTATGTTGACAGTGGGTGTTCGAGGTATATGACTGGTGAAAGATCCAATTTTCTCTCACTTACAGCTTCAGAAGGTGGGAGTGTGGCATTTGGAAACTAACTCTCTAAGCGAGAATGATGCACAGGAAGAAGACTTCGAACTAGGTCTTGGTAGAAAAGACGTGCTGCTTCAAGGTGAACAAGGTAAGGATCAATCGGAGGGAGCAAGGTCTGAGGCTGCTCTTCAGGAAGGTAAGCAAGGTGTGAACCAAACAGGGGGAAACAGGGTGGAACCCTGTTCGGTACAACACCAGCCGAATCCTTCAGGGATAAATCCAGGAATAAGCTCCTAAACAGGCTCGAGAACAGGTTCTGAACCTATTTCACCGAGTATTCCAGCTAGGATGGAGTGCGAGTCTGTGAACCCACTTTCACCACGATCATGGAAATACCAAAGTTCACATCCTCTTGATCAAATTTTGTCTGATATTAATGCAGGAGTTCAAACTAGATCTAGACTCAAAAAATTTCTGTGCTTTCTATGCTTTTCTCTCAAAAATTGAGCCTAAGAATATTAATGAAGCCCTTGCAGATTCAGATTGGGTCACAGCCATGCAAGAAGAACTCCATCAGTTCGAAAGGAACAAGGGATGGCACCTTGTGCCACGGCCAGAGGATAGAACAATCATTGGAACCAAGTGGGTGTTCCGTAACAAGCTGGATGAGTGCAGAACAGTCACTAGAAACAAGGCCCGACTGGTGGTTCAAGGCTACAACCAAGAAGAGGGAATTGATTATGAAGAAACCTTTACACCTGCTGCAAGGATGGAGGCTATTCGAATCTTGATAGCATTTGTAGCCCATATGGAAATCAAGTTGTATCAAATAGATGTCAAAAAGTGCATTTTTAAATGGGTACCTCAAAGAAGAAGTGTATGTCAAACAACCCCCCGTTTTAAAAGTGATGAATTTTCTAACCATGTTTTCAAACTTGACAAAGCACTTTATGGCTTGAAACAAGCCCCTAGAGCTTGGTATGAGCGGTTGTCAAGTTTTTTTATTGGAAAATGACTTTACAAGAGGCAAGGTAGACAATACCTTGTTTCTAAAATCTAAGGGGGAATATTTGTTGATTGTCCAAGTATATGTCGATGACATCATATTTGATGCAACTCATCATGATTTGTGCAATGAATTTTCAAAAATGATGAGGAGTGAGTTTGAAATGAGCATGATAGGTGATCTTAATTTCTTTCTAGGCTTGCAAATCAAGCAAACTTCAAACGGCACCATGATCCATCAACAAAAGCGTATCAAAGAGTTACTTAAGCGTTTTAAGATGGAGTCGGCCAAGCCCATTGATACTCCCATCTCTCCCTCAACCAGGTTGGTAATGGATGATTGTAGTCCCTCAGTTGAGGAGAAATCCTATAGGGGTATGATAGGGTCACTCCTATACCTAACGGCTAGTAGACCTGACATTGTCTTCAGTGTTGGTCTATGTGCACGTTTTCAGTCTAACCCTAAAGAAACTCATCTTAAGGATGTAAAAAGGATTTTAAGATACTTAAAACATACACCTGATCTAGCCTTATGGTATCCTAGAGGTTGCAACTTTGATCTTGTTGGGTATGCTGATGCTGATTATGCAGGTTTCTTGGTTAATAGAAAAAGCACCTTAGGTATGGCTCACTTTCTTGGACCTTGTTTGGTATCTTGGGCAACCAAGAAACAACTCTCTGTTGCCTTGTCCACAGCAGAAACTGAGTATGTGGCAGCTGCATCTTGTTGTGCTCAGTTATTATGGATAAGACAACAACTCAAGGACTTTTGTATTGACATAGGATGCATTCCTATTTATTGTGACAATATAAGTGCAATTAACATTGCCAAAAATCCATGTCAACACAAAAGAACAAAATATATTGACATTCGTCATCATTTTCTAAGAGACAATGTTGAGAAAGGAGTGATCTCAATGAATTTTGTGCCACTGAAAATTAAATTGCTGATATATTCACAAAAGCATTGGGTAGAGAACAATTTGAAAGGAATAGACTCGAACTAGGCTTAATTAGAACAACCTGACCAACCTGTTCTCTCTCCCTGTTTGCAAAATTTAAAAGTTACGGGCACAACATGTTAAATTTTTGTTTGCAATCAATTTCTGTGCTATGTTTAGCATATGTGAGGTTTGCAACTTGCTGACACTCATTGAGGTCTAATGAGATTGCCCTTATTGTCCCATGTTACCGAGCAAGTAACCTCAAGAACAAGCACTAGGAACAGGTACGCCTCTTGTTTGTCAAATATGTGCAACAAATTGAAAATTGCTAATCTCTTCCCGAGGCGTGCGCGGCCTAAATAAATGCAAAAGTCCGTTGCAAAACGGGCAAAATCTTTTAAAGATTTCGCATGTCTCTCTCTCTCTTTAAAGCTCTCTTGCTCAATCTCTCACCTCCACTGAAACTCTCTTGCTCTGAAACTCTGTTCAAGAAACCCTAATCTCTCTCCTTCCTCTGAACAATGGCGTCTCCTATTAGCTCCAAGAGCTCCTCGGCCTTGACTTAGGGCAACCAGACACAGGGCACAGCCTTACAAACAGCCACAGCACGGTTTGCGCCTACACAATTTCTGACGGCCCTCATGGAAGGTAAAACTACTGAACCTTCTTGACCCATTGTCTATAAACCTTTTAGGTTTTTGAAAAGCATCGACCTTAGAACAGTGAATCTGAAATTGGAAGACATCCCTTACAAATTTAGGTGGGAATTGATTTTGTTTGGAGAAACGGGGGCATGTAAACCCCAAGAACCTGTTGGGGCATCTGAAAGAGAAATTGGGCCTTTAGATGAAATCTTTCTGTTCGATCATGGACTAGATGACATCAGTTCGCTTGGGCTGTTTCCAGAGTAGGAAACAGGGCCAGAAACAAGGCCTGAGGTTTTTAGGGATGACCTGGGGGAGGATTTGTCAAAAGAAGAAGGGGGAAGTAGTGGTCAAATGGAGGAGTCTCCTGTCAAGCCTGCACAAGCCACACCGGTAACACAAACCGGTGAGAAATGCAAAAGGTACAAAATTATGGCTAGGCGTACTAGAATGCCAAGAACACGACCACCATCAAGGCCTAAAAGTGGCCAGACTGAAGAACCCTCAAAAACTGAAACCCCTGTCAAACCAAAACCACAAATCCCCTCTTTGGCCAAACCCACAAATAGGCCAACTCGAAAATCAGCCCGAATTACTTTTCAATCCACGCCTCGTCCTGCCAAACAGTCATTCCCTGTTGTTAAGGAAATTGATTCCTCCTCTGAACCTTCATCAGATAGCGACACTGAGAACACCTCCTTCAAACAGGGCACTCTCGTGTTCTCAGAGTCCTCAGAGGATAAGCCTCTGCCTGCACTAAAATCAACCTCCACTTTACCCTCCAAACCATCACAACTCAAAACTCCCAAGAGAAAAGCCTCCCTCAAACACGCGTCCACACAAGACCCTCCTACTGAGCCCCAACCTAAGAGAGCCAAGAAGTCTACCCCGTCTGCCATTTCAGCCAAACTGACCCAATTACTTCAGCGACGGGTCGTCAGGGGCAAAATTATCAAGGTAAAATATTTTGAGGAATAGGGTCTGGGGGTGTTTCTGCACAAGCTGCGTGCACGGGGGTGGTATGAGCTGTTTACAAACACCTAGTTGGGGTGTTCTGTACATGAGTTGGCAGAGTTCTATGCCAACTGCACGGTCACCGAAGGAGTGGTGACAAGTATTGTTAATGGGCAACAGCTTCGCTTTGATGCGAATATATTAGGGAAAATTCTGGGGACTCCCTCCACGGGCTTTGATATATATGTGAGAGAAGACAAGACTATTCTAGGGACAGCCAGGCTGCTGGAGCTCTCCCAGAAATTTAGCCAGCAACCAAGCCTGCAAACACCCAAGTCCGTGAAGAAAAGGGACATGACATCGCTCCATCAATTGATATTTTGGTTTATTATCAAGAATGTCATTCCTCGGGGCCAGGGTCGTAATCTTACCGATGCCATGGATCAGTGTCTTATGGACCTGATGGACAAGGAAGAGCAAATCAACCTTCCTGCCATCATGGTTCGACATATTGCAAGAATTGCAAACACCTCCAGGGAACATGACCTGGGGTATGGTTTCTTCCTGACTAGTGTCTTTGAGCATTTTGGGGTGACTCTACAGAAGAAGGTAGGAGCTCAGTTCATCGATGAGATTGGGAGTAACACCCTTATGGGGTGTGGGTATGCTTTGATTGAGGGGTCTGCCTCAGAACAGGGGACTAGAACAACCCGTCCTCCTGTTCCTGGCAGTTCCTTAGTCAAGCTTGAGGTTGCCTTGGAAGAAAACTCTCGACTCAGTGCTGAGCTTACTACGGTAAAGGCTGCCCTGGACGAGGAAAAGGCTCTCAATGCAAAACGCCATGAAGATCTCCTCGCCCTTCTTTCTTCCCTCTCAGCAAAATTTTCCCCTCCTGCTCTCTGATCACCCCCATCTGTTGTTCTCATAGCCTGTTCTCACTTCTCTTGGTTATCCTCTCTTGCTAGTTTGTACTTTCTGTTGCACTGGTTTGGTGAATGACAGGTTATCTTGTTTTTGATTGGCTTTGCCTTGCTTGCTTTTGTTGCGAATTGCTTGTGTGTGGCTAGGATGGCCAATCTCATTACCGTACCAATACACTTGAGTGTATCGCCTGTTGACTTTCCTCCATTACCCAAGTGGTGGTGATAGCAAACACCCTCTGTTTGACTGTTCGCTCCTACTTTTTAATGATGCCAAAAGGGGGAAGATAGGTTGACCAATATTGTTTTAGTTTTGCCATGGATGAGTTAAGTTTCTTACAATCTTTTCGATACTAACTGCTTCATGTGAATTTGAACAATTGGTACTAATCACTTCACTTGCCCTTGAAAGTCAATATGGTCACTTGGTTTGTCATCATCAAAAAGGGGGAATTTGTTAAAATGTATAAGGTTTTGATGATAATAATTCCAAGTGTTGTAGTTGCTGTTGTTGTTCCAAACAGGCTTTACCAACAGGGCCTTACTACTGTTTTTCAATATATTAAAACTGCTTGACTAATAGTTTATCAAGAACAGGTACTCAAGTCAGCGATGTAAGAACAATTGTGAGGAACAGGTTCTGTGAAGTGTTTGCAGTAGATTCGTCTCTCTACAAGATGACTGGTGGTTACAACAAGATGTCTTGATTTAATTTGGTTTTATATTTTTAGACTCTTGTTAATATGCCAATCAGAAACTCTTAACTTACCACTTACTTGAAACGGTTTTGTTTTCTTTTGGTAAATATTTCGGATCACCCATCAGAACAATCCTGGAAACAGGGTGATCAGGGTGTTTCCAGAATAAGCTGCGAAAAAAAAAAAAAACTGTTTTGCACGATTTTTATCTTTTGGATTTTGAGTAGCTTCTTCAAGGATTTGCAAGAAAGATTTTTTATGGAGTATCTTACCCCTTATCTTAAAACGGTTATTAAAATCTAAGGGGATTTGCAAAATCTTTTTGAATAAAAAGAATATCCAATTTTTGGCAAGTGGATAAGGTTGTTGAGAAAAACATGGGCTAGTTGCTGAGAATCACCTGCCTTATGCACACGGTTTAGGAAGTGTTTCCAGCTCATGTTTCCTCATCCCTTGTGGCTAAAGAATTCTATATTCTTTAGGGATTTTAGTTTCCAAAAATTTGAGGAATTGTTTTTTCCAAGCACTATATAAAGTCGCTTCTTAGGACGTTAGAAGCATCGGTTTTCAAAGAGAAAAATTTAGTGTTCATGAGCTTAAAAGTTTGAAAAGAAAACCGTGTCTAGTAAGTGAGTTATTTGAGCTTTTAAAGTTTGCATCCTAGGACTTCATTGTACCCTATATTAGCTTAGTTGAGAAGCATTGTAATAGGGTGTTTTTCTTTATACTCTTCTTTCACAAAAGTGAGTTGAGTGTGTGTCCAAATCAAGGGGATTTTGGACGTGGGTAACCTGTCTTAGGGAAGACGGTTACGTGGGTTGCAATTTGTAACAAGGTGTGTTACTATTGTAACATGATTAGCCCGTTTAGTGAAGTGTTTAAATCCTACACGAGGTAGGTCGTGGTTTTTCACCTCAGTTGGGCTAGAGGTGTTTTTCACGTAAAAATCCTGTGTCCATTATTTCTGTATTCAATTTTGTTGGATTTTCGCTTCTGCTTATCTCAGGAACAACCTGTGCGAACAGGGTCTAAGACTGTTTGCCAGCAACTAGCGAAAATCGGACACCACAATTCACCCCCCTCTTGTGGTTGTGTACTCTCTAAATCAACAGATAGCATGTTACTTGCTTGTCCCATAGACCCTAACCATATAGGAAATGTGGATGTGTTGTTCTGGCGATCACTTATCAAGCGTGTCCAGAACTCGTATATGCTAGAAGTATTGTCGATCTTATTTAAACGTGTTACTAGGTGACTTCATGTTATTTATTTTAATATGCCAAAATTGTCTCTATTATTTATATATCATTACTAGTCACTTATGTTTTTGCTCCCTTTTATAGTAACAGTTTTTTTTTGTTTTTCTTCTGTAACTCTAAAACACTTTACCAAATTTTTTTTGTAGGTACATATATTAGAATTGACCTCTGTGTAGGTAGTACCTGCATGTCTAAGATTGTTTACATTTGAATCTCCATAGACCCTGGATAAGCGGGACTTACACTGATAGTTGTTGTTATTGTTGATATCATTGGCTACATGTAACTCTTACATAAATCTTTTCTGGGCCTTTCTAGATTTGGCATACTTTCGAATTATCTTTCCTTGCATCCAAAAAGTTACCAACTGTAATATGGTGAAAGTCACAAATTAATCTTACTTTTTGAGAGTTGAACAAGTGATATTTAGCCACATAATTAAAGTTACTTAATCCAATTAAGCATTTTCGGTAATTCATTATTGTTGAGGGCAAGTAACGTAGCCAAATTTTAAATAAAAGGTGAAAAAAATTTAGACAATAATTTATGCTATCCTTACCCATTATGGAAATGCATATTCTAATTTAATTTAGGCGTTGACACACATATACGCAATTCTCAGATTTAATGCAATTAATTAGAATGTTGGTAAAATGCATTTTAAGCACTTTCCAAATTATTCAAATTTTATGACACTAATAAAGGTGTTCTTCTGGCATTCATATCAAGAATCTTGACTAGATGAGTTCAGGAACATTGAACTCTAGTGCTGAAGCACTAGGAACTTGGTGACTTAGGGAGCTTGTCATGCTAGTAACTTGTCAATTTTTAAGCATATGAAAAGTGATGAAGTAACGTTGCATGCTGAATTAGTTGACCGTTGACTGTAACAAATATGTCTTGAATTCTCAGATCATATGTGACCTAATCTAGGGTGAGCGAGCATGCAAGGGAGTTGTGACGAGTTGAGGAGCTCTTTGATGTAACTTTCTAAAGTAAACAGAAGTGGTGATGTTTCAATTCTAAGAGGGAAGATCTTAGTTAGTGACTAGTCCAATTCGTTTGCATGAACTTCATTAACAATCAATGTGTTTGTCCCATTTCATTCCCACATTTTTGTTTGTTTCAAAACTCTAATTTAAAGACTTTAATTTTCAGCTTTGGTTTTAGTTGGTCCTAAGTAAGCATAGTCATCCTAAAGAAGGGGGTGAATAAGGTGATCATAAATATTTGTAAATCAAAACTTAATCATACAATATGCCAAATAATAGCAAACTAAAGGACGTTGAACTGTAAAGTCGAGGACACTGATCAAACAAATAAAGGAAGTTGAGTAGTAAGAGAGTAAACCCGAAAGTAAAGCATGCAAAGTTTGTTCATGAGGATCATCCCTCAACTGGGCTATGACCCCACCTAAAGACTATTCCTTAGGATTCAACCACTTGTATTAATTTGCTCTGAGATTTACACAATTTGCAAGTGTCCACCTAAGGTCCTTGACCACAACGCACCCTTTAAGACCTCTCCTGATGTGATTCCTCGTAAGTCCTTATTTAGGGAGGATGGCACACTTAGCTAACCCTCTTATTTACGAGCAAATTCTCACAACCCTCTTATCTTACAAGGAATATCAAGTGTGCATAAAAAGATTACAATGATTGGAAGGCGATCACTCAAGAATACAATAACACATTTGAATAGGAGCTAAGCTCTTTATTCTTGTCTGTTATGCACTCTCCTTCTTCAGAGCTTTTCTTTATCCATATAGCAAGTGAAAATGGGACCATTGGAGGATGCTGAAGGTGCAGCAGTTAGATGGTTTAAAATATTATATTGGATGCTTCTCTCTAATAGCTATAAGTTGGTTTAAGGGCTTTGACAACTATTCACTTTTGGACAATAACTCAATCAATTCTCAGCATTTATGTCTTAAAAAGTTGGTCTTTAACATTCATTTAATATTATAGTCATTATATTTTTCTTTTATTAAGGTAGAACCATCTTTCAAGCTTTTATGTTGACATCCTCCAATTCTGGTATAGTTGACCTCTAGCTATCTTTTCAACAGAAGTGCTTTGATCTTTGGCTAATTTGGAATATATTTGAATATGCTTTCTAAGCATCTCAAATGCTACCAGCGATTATATTACAAAAACCAAAAAGTTAATCTTATTTCTTGAAAATTGTTCAATAAATAATTAGCAAGATTACTGATTAATTATATTGTAAGTAATTTAATTAACCTATATTAGCATATTGTGGTAAAGTACTATCTCTTGAAGTGCAAAACACATTATCAAGTTTTAAGCATGTAATGAATAAATTTTATACCAAAATTTGTTCAATGCCTTCCTTATCATGGAATTGCATATTTACAAATAATTTGAATCTCATAAATGAGATACAAAAATTCCATAATCAAATATCTAATTATAGTTTCAAAAAATTTATCAAGCTTAGTTCAAGTTGTGCCAATTTTATGACTCTGATGAAGGTCCCATTCTAACAAGTTTATCAAGGTCCTTGGCGATAAGATTTCACGATAGTTGAACTGAGGCTTTGAAACTTTAGGTAGTCAATTACTCAATGATCTTGGTAAGCAAGTTACTTATAAGCAGTCAAGCACATAAAGATGATTCAACCAATTTTGCAAATAAGATCTAGTGATCCTTAATCTTTAAGGCAAATGTGCCTTGAGATCAGAATGTATACAAAACATATAATCATATAGCATTGAGGTGATTCTTCAATTTTCAAATTTACTTCAGTTTTATTCAGTTTTTTTTGGGCTAATCACCCCTAATATCTTCACCTTTGGACCTTTAAAGGAGAATATAGAGATTGTGCACCCACTATGCATTCAAATCTCTAGATGAATGGTTGTTCACTCAAAAACTATGATTGTTGTTTACTCCAAATAGGGTTTATATGGTGAAGCCCTGAACCTAGTGTATGCAATGGATCATAGCTCCATGAAGTTTACCATGTTAACATTCTTGCTGACGTTAAGCGTTTGTGCCTCGTTCTAAGTCGTTAGGTGTTGACAAACATATTCATGACCTTGTTGTAAAATGTGGGTTTGATTTTGCCCCAATTTTTGAATAATTATAGTTTAAATTATTTATAATTGGCGTGTTATTTGAGTTTTCTTATCATGAATCGAAATTGTGATGCTTAAATTACTTGTGTTTTTTACATGATTCTATAGACATTTTGAAAATGCTGATTTATTTCAATTTATTAGTAGCCAATTGAACTTTGTCCTCCCCCAAATGAAGGGTGAGATCTTTTTGCTTTCATGGAACTATGTTTGATTTATCTATTGATTTGGTTGATTAACCTGTTTGATTATACCAATTAATCTCCTTGATTTGTTTCCTCCACTAGCATGTAGAGTAGTTTCTTTATTATTATTTGAACGCACACTTCCATAGTATGTAAATCAAGTTAAATATGCAATTTAGCTTCATCTGGGGAATGATTATTGTTTTGATTTAAGTTGAACTAATGGTACCTGATTACTTGCAAAAAACTTTAATCTTTATTTAAAAATTGTGACAGTTATAATATATTATTCAGCTTATAAACACCCCCACACTATCCAAAAGAAATGAACATACTAATATAGTCTATTTTGTAGGCAAAAGGGCATATATAAAAGGGTGGAAATAGATCTTTGCACTAATTGATGGTTACGAATCTCACTTTAGAAACCAATCTATAATACTTGGATCCTTATATAGCTTCTCCACTTCTTCACTATCCTCAATATGTAAATTAATTATAGGGTTTAATAGGATGAATATTTAATTGGAGTTATGTTATCATACATTTGAAATATATATAACTCAATACCGATAATATTTTACCATTAGTATAAGTATTCAACACAAGGTTCATGACTGCATCATATGTAGGCCTCAATCTATTAGAGTTAACATTCCGTTTAGACTTAGTAGGTGAAGATTTTAGTATGGATTTCATTAAAATCTAAATTAGGATTGGTTTTTCCTCATCGGATTTAAAATTGACATTTACACAGCGTATGCATTGCTTATGTCCTGTATAAGGACATTTGCTATAACTTCTTGGCTTCTTCCCTTTGGTGCCCTTCTTCTAGTTATGACTTTTGGGTCGTTAATACCTATGAGATGACTTTTAATTACAATTTTATCCTAGTTAACTGTATCTTCTCTTCTTCAATGTGTAGCAACTTCTTTGTGTAGCATAATATGTTCTTTCGCACGAAGAGTCCATTGTTGAAGGATACAACTATTTGGAGCTTTCTTCCTATTTACATATTTCATGAGTGCATAAATATAACAATATAGATGTCCTGCTTGCTCTAACGTCATGCAGTAATGATACATCATTTTATATGGATCATGCTTAATTACTATAAATGTTGTGTTTTTCACATTCAACTTCTTTTATCCAATAGTAACTGGACTCTTTAGGTCATCACCAATTTGTTTCTCCCCTTTGACAATATAAATTGTCTCATAAGTTATCTCCTTACATAAGTAGTAGTAGCAATTTTTTGTATAAACTATTGCTATATATGACTTGATGTTGAAAAGGATTCTCTCCATAAATGGATAAATATGAATGGTAGTGTAGTCTCCATTTATATGTTGAACTCTTAGCTCTATAGTCACTTGATCATACAACTCAATAAGCTCATTTATTATACTTGGGCTAATTGATATCTTCATCATTTTATGTAGCAATTCAACCATTTTCATGCTTCCATACCTTAAAAAACGTAAATAGTAAAAGATGCTAAATAATGACTTTTGGGGAAACAAATGTAAGCTAAGGTTACCAACCTATAGAGAAATTTCTATGTAAGTATGCTTCTACCCATTTCTACTTATCATTGGACAAATCTATTGTCCACTTTTTATGTTGAACACCATAATGAGACAGGAGCTTTTTTTAACTTTTTGCAAAATCATTTAGAGCTTGATACTCAGTTTGATGAGACACTTAATTGAATGATTAGATAATCTATCACCTCTATAATTAGGTGCAACAAGCCTAATCAATGTTGTGGCTTAAGGGAATATGACCTTAATAGCATTAGCCATTATTCATCTGAATAAATCAGAATAGTCTCTACCTTTTGTCCACCCCCTTGCTTCAGTTACTTGTTCTTACACCCAAATAAGTGAAGATTCTCTATCATCTACCATTGATATACCTCCTAATAGCACTTTGTTTCAGTTATAATTGATGTCAACAAGCTCAACAAGCAGCTTATTATAGGAATTGGATTTGTAAGTAGTATCAAACACAAGGATTTATCCAAATGTTTTACAGTATATATATGAATCCTTATTACACCAAAACGTATTTTATAAGTAGTCTCATCACTGATAGTATGCACTAGGAAGAGAGAGGGGTCAACACATTCCCCCCCCCCCCCCCCCAAAGAAATAGCCCATGACAATCTAAACATCACCATCTTGTTTTTTTGACATGATTCTTTAGATCTTCCTTTAAAAGCCTAGTTTGCGATAGCTTCTATTGTTTTCACCAAAAAATTGCATGATGCAAGGGGGCATGTGAGCACTATGCATTTGTTCAATTTATTTAAGTCTCCTTTGGAATTTTCATATGAGACCTGATTGCTTATAAAGGAACAAGAGATCACACTATAATAACATAATTTAATAAGTGTATATAATGTCAATTTAAAAAACGACAATCAGTTAGAAATATATTGTCTACCTCAAGTAAAGTACACAGTTTAGCTCAGTAAGGGCATGCATATGTTTAATAGCAAATCTTGTCACGATCTAATGATCTATTTCTCTAGTTCATTTGAATTATATTTCAGGTTTACAATTACAGGTTGAAGACAAAATGCTTAGAATATAAATTCAATGAAGAGGAAATAGAGATAATAGAGAAAGTCATCATTGGTGATATAACCATATCGAAAGTTGAGAAGTTTAAATACTTAAGATCGATCATACGAGACAATGAAGAGATCGACAACATTGGCCACCGTATAAGGGTGGTATGGCAAAAGTGGGGTATGTATATGGAGTACTGTGTGTTAAGAAAATCGCGATAAAGTTAAAGGGAAAGGTTTTCCATGTGATAGTTCGATTAGATTATTATGTGGATCAAAAAGTTGGATTGTTAAGAAGGCGCATGCTAGAAGGTTTATGGTAGTGGAGATGAGGATGATCATGATCAAGTAGATGTGCAACCATACAAGATTGGATAGGATTAGGAATAAGGTTATTAGACGGAAAGTAGGTGTAGCTCCCTTAGAGGATAAGTTGAAGGAAGTAAGATTCAAATGGTTTAGTTATATTTAAAGAATAGATATAAATGCACATGTGCAAAGGTATGAGAGGATTGATGTTCCGAAAAGTAAGAAGGCTAAAGGAAGACCAAAGAAGAATTGGAATAAGGTGATTGGAAAGAATATGGGCCGCTTGAGACTTATGGAGGATGTAGCCATGTAGGAGTTTATTGAGGCCTATAATTAGGGTGGTAGATCTTAATTAAATTGATGTTTAAATCTGGCTTTTGGTCACTGCGTGAATATGTGTGTTATTTGACTTGTATACTATTCTTTAGTGTATATTCATTGGCTGAACAATATTACTATGATTATTGTACGCATTAAATTTCCATTTTGTTTGTTTATTTATTTAATAGTTAATTTTTTTGATGTCCTAATTGATATCTAATGCTCATATTTGCAAATGTATTTCAAAATATTCGGACAATACAAAAATGCTTTTTGAAAATTTTTTAGGTGGGTTGACCGCATTCGACCGTTCTGCTGATAGAAATACTCGCCAGGGTAAGTTTGTCTATACTATGATCTTCATGGAACCTAAGTCAGGAGTTGTTGTTATTATCATTGTTAAAATGCTTTATCTTTTTTGTTTCCAAATTTTATCAGGTTTTTAATGTGTTTCAGATGTCATTGACCCTCTACAGAACATTTAATGAAAGTTCAATCTTGATCTATTCTGCTCATGAGTGCCTGTAGATGCCTAAAAATATGTCTTGTTTTTAGAAAAAGCCCAATTACAATAAATTGGTCCAATAAGACTTTAGACTCTCAGATATCAAAAATATAAAAGCCTTAAAATGTGCTAATATCCTTTTGATTCAGATATTTTAGGAACCTTGCCAATGACAAGTTGACACATGGTGGGATCTAAGTCAACATGAGTCAAAGGTTGACCTAGTATGAAGATGAGGAAAAAGACATAGGTGTAATGGTCATTCCACCATTAGAAGGAGGAATTACCATCCTATCCTTGGGTACCACGCCCTAAGTTATAAATACTCCTACTTATTATCATTATGGCAACTATTAAACACAATTCATGATATGACACTTGTGACATTCTTCCAAACTTAGTAAATTCTCTCTACCTTTGTTCTCCCCTTTTCATTTTCGCATTCGTAGATTAGCTTGAGTGTCAGAGGAAGCCTACTCAGGTCAAACCCGGCATTGACCTTTTGTGTAGGTTGTTGAATAGGGACAAGTCAGCACTTCTAGCCGGTTAACACGTCATCCATTTGTAAGCCTGAACGTCCTTCTCGAATTCACCTGAATTTCTCCGAAAACACTTTAATTCAAACATCCAACCCTATATATGCCTACAAATAGACACTGAATTTTGGCATAGCCCTTTTTTTTAATTATTTTTATTGTTACTATTGTTGTCGCTACTGATATTGCTGTTATTCTTTCATTAAAAAGTGGCTAATTGTTTAATGAAATATACCAAAAATCCAAGACAAATCCGTCAATCTAAGAGAAAGAGAAGTCCTGAAAGCCCACAAGAATAATCCTTATCCAAATTCAAATCCTTAAAAATCCCACCACCAGGAGAGGCATATGGGGGTCTAATGTAGCATCCTTACTCCTGAATTGCAAAATTACAGAGAGATTGTTTTTGTTAGACCCTAAATTTAAAAATCATAGACTACCTATTACTCCATAGAAATGGAGTAGATGAAGTTCAGAGAGATATTTTGCTTTACTCTGCTATAATCCAACCTACTACTCCATAGAGATCGAGTGAAGTTCAGAGAGATATTTTACTTTACTCCGCTATAATCCAAGCTGAATAAATAGTCTAAACATGCATCATCCTTGTCTAATTTTGAAAAACGGAAAAAACGAGGAGGGAAATAACAAAACCAAGGAAAATAAGGAAGAAAAAAAATATAAATTTGTTTTGAGAGCACCATAAGAGGGTTCCTCTCTTCGACAAAGTGATTTCTGATTAGTAACTTGCCGGTGCCGTTTGAAAAAGTGGGAAAACCAAAAAAGAAGAATATGGTTGCACATTTGACGAAGGACCTATATGAGGCCCCTCTAATTATCTATAACAATCTATATGAACTTTGACTTCATGGAAAACCTTACCTACCATAGATGAGTAATTTTTAATTCTGGTGGTGATTCATTTTGAAAATCATCATAGTAGAGTTAAAAGGGTTAAACATGATATTGAATTGGTTGAAGAGCCTGTTTATTCTACTCTTGAGGTCATTGTCTTGTTACTTGATCTAAGGAGGGTGAGATTAGAGGGGATATTGTTAATGATAAAAATGGTAAGTTAAGGAGTTTGGTGGTGTTGCTAAGAAGACATTTCGATTGCTATTTGAGGACAATAGAGAGCATACAACTGGGTTATAAATTCATTTTGTCAAGCATGAGATTGCTAATGATGCGAAGGTTATTAATACTACAATAAAGGACATTGCTAAAGAGATTGATTTTTAGAAGATAGCTTTCGTAGGTTATATCACAGCGCTCATGCCTAAATTATCTACTATCTAGGATTTCAATGAGAAGAGGCAGGGGATGGTTACTAGACCAAAGTTTTTATGTCGTCCTTTACATTTTGTACGTGTTTAGATTTGAGTGTAATGAGAATATGGAAGGCATTTTAAGAGGAGGCCCTTAGGTAATTTGTAATAATTCCTAATCATAAAGCATTGGTTTGTATTTTTGAGTTTAAGCATTAGATTACTAAAGTTCCAATTTGGATTAATTTTCTAAATATGGTCTTATAGATTTGGTTAGTTACTGGTCTTAGTAACTGGCTAGTGTTGTGGTTACCACTTGTTTTGCAGATAAATGTACTATGTTTAAGAAGAGATTTGCTTATGTTAGGGTTCTGGTTGAGGTAGATGTTACTACTGAATTGTTGAGAACTATTTCATTTCATGATCCTTTTGGAACTTTGTTTGTTCCAAGGGCTCAGTTCAAGTGAGTTCCTTATTTTGTAGGAAAGGTAAGAAGTTAGGGCATGTTGAGGAGAATTTCTCTCTATCTCGTGTGAGGAAACTTTGGCTGCCTAAAGATAAAGTTGCTCATTTATGTCAAAGTGAGGTTCACTTTATCCCTAAGGTTGAAGATGTTCCTCTTTCTGATCAGTCTATTCTTGTGTTAAAAAATGTTATGGATTCTGTGATTGAAGGGCACATTAGTGCTATCTAGGATGTTGCCCTTTGTTTTCCTTCTTCTACTAAGGGTGCTCGTAAGAATTTTAGGGGAGAAAGGTAGTGGCTTTGGAAGACTACCATTGTTTTCACTAACAAATTTAGCTCTGTGGTTGGTAATTAAGAGAAGGTGTTAGATCATATGGTACTTTATGAGCAAGCATGACAAATCATATAGTATAGGAAGGGTTTTGGCTAGCAATCTACTACATGATCATTCTAAGTTAAATTGTGAGAGTTTTGAATAACTTCTCAAAACAACATCAAATAAAGTAGGTTATCTTGATAAGAGACCAGCGATCTTTGGTTTTGTGGAAACAACGGTCAAAGAGCCAAATACTAGAGGTATTGTAGCTAGGATGTTTTTTCTCAATTGTGTTTTGTGACCAATTATCATTATCATTATAATATACGATTTAGGTGTTCTAAAAGCCTATTTTGCCGGTAGATGTGATTCTTAGTACTGCTAAAGTTGTCCTTTTGTTTTATCAAGGATGGAACGAGGTCTTTGAGGGGTTTAGCGCTTTAGTGTATGGCCATAACTATACTACAGTTGGGGAGTCTCTTAAGATCTTCATGCTAGTAGGCTAAATATTTCTTATCATTAGGTGATCCTAAGGGATATTAATATTGTCAATTCTTAAGATGAGAACATGTTTAAAGTTGATCTTGCCTAAAATAAAATTGATGCTTTTATTTCTTGGTGTGAAAAGAATGAGTTGAGTATAGCTCCTACTACTAGGTTCTTCTATGTCTGAGTAATAAGCAGCATGGTAGTTTTAGGTTGTAATCTAAACTTGATTGAGTGCTGCTTAACCTTGCTACTATTTACAGTGATCATCTATCTTAACTAGTTTCCCAACTCCTGGTGTGTCTGATCATCATTTGTATTGGCTAATATTAAGGATCTTTTTAAAGGTTAGAAGAATCCTTTTAAATTTTTTAATGCTTGGACTTTACACCTAGGATTTCCTAACTTTGTTAAAGAATCTTAGCTGTAAGTGGATAGGGCTTGTTTATTATTTCAAGTTGCTAGTAAATTGGAAAGACTTAACAATCTTTAAATGACCTTTATTCTGATCATTTCCTGGGTGTATCTAATAAGGTCGATATGCATCATGAACAATCAATTCATATTCAGGAAGGTTTACCTTTGGCCTTAGGACTTATGGGTTCAATAGTAGTTTTATTTGCTTATTATCTCAAAATTTAGGAGGTTAGAGGATGGTATATTAAAGAAGGGCAAAACAAAATTATCTTAAGCATAATGATGCAAATGGTAGCTTGTTTTATGCTATCATAAAGCAAAGGAGCAGGAACAATTTATTCATGAAGTTTCTAATTGTTATAGCCATGAATTACTTCTCTAGAGGATATTGGCTAAGTTTTTGTTGATTGTTAAAAAAGCCTTTAGGGTGGCTGCTCAAATTGTACAAGCTTTTCATAATTCTTGGCTAGCTAATGTTCGTGTCATTATTGAGGCTTAATAGGAGATTATTTTGGCTCCTTTCACTTGTGAGGAGTTCAAGAGGGGTATTTGTAGTATGGGTAAGAATAAAGTTCTAGGATAGGATGGTTTGACTTATGCCTTCTATAAGAAATCATGGGACATTATTGGGTAAGATCTCTATCAAGCTATATTGCTCTTTTTTGAAAACAAAAAGCTTCCTAAATAGGTAAACTCTACCTTGATCACTGGTTGTTAAATAAATAAAATGCCACCAATGTTGTTAATTTTAGATTGACGTCCTTGTGCAATGTGCTTTATAAGGATAAATCTAAAGTGATAGCTAATAGGCTCCAATAATTGACTAGACCTTTTGGAGGTTCCCTTGTTAGCTTTTGGCTTTCATGCTCAGTTTGTTTATCTGATTATGACTTGTGTTTCTACTAGCTCCTTTCTATCAGCATGAATGGTGAGCCATGTGGGTGGTTTTTTTTTTTTTTTTCCCTAGGGCCAAAGGTTTGAGACAAGGTGACCCTCGATCAACTTATTTATGTGATTTGCATAAAGGTTCTACTTAGGGATCTTTGCTTAAATTACTAATGAAAATTCCATTTTCACCCGAATGTGTGATTTGTATAGGAGTATATTTGTGCTCTATGGAAATATTTTCATAAATTTTCATAAATGTCAGGGCTTTTTACCACGAAATTTACCTTGGTGAGCCCGAAGTTGCTAGATTTATCCAAGGATCATTTGCCTTTAGATACTTAGGTCTTTCTCTCTCTACCAAAAAACTATCACATCATCTATGTTGGCCTTTACTTGAAAAGATCAAGAAGAAAATTGGCTTTTGGTCATTGTTATCCCTGGTAGAAGGGTTGTGTTGTAATCTATAATTGCTGGACTCATTCATTTTTTTTTTCCATTAACTATAATTTTATTGCCTCAAGCCACTATGAAAGCTACTAAATGTTTATGTCATAAGTTCCTTTGGAATGGTAGTGTAGAGTAGGCAAATAGCCTTAGTTAGAAGACTATTTGTCTGCCAATACAATATGGTAGTTTGAATTTCAGAAAGGATTTGGCCTGATAAGGCATGTTGTGTGAAATGATTGTGTACGATGCAATATTGTGATTATGTTTTCACAAGATGGTCTAAATTGTATTTGCCACTGTATTATGACATTTTCAGTGTATAAGCTCGTGTATTAATGCTTGGGGTTGGAAAAAGTTACTAGCATTGAGGAATGAGTTGGGTTGTAAATCTAGTGGTGTATGTGCTATTAGGAACTAGATTTTATTTGCCAGCAAATTTAGAATAGAAATTGTTATGAGATGTTTTGTTCAAAACAACAAAGAGTTGCTTGGTGGAAGGTAATATCGAAGAGCTAGGCCTAAGGTAGACATCAGTTTGTGCTTTGGACAACTAGTCATAATAGATTAGCCACTGCAAATCTTCTGAGGGGTAGAAGCTTATTGATTGATTGATTCCTAAATATTGTATAAAGGGCCTAATTTAGATAATTGTGGCCATATTTTCTTCTAACATCTTGTTGTAAGTAATGCTAGGATCAAGCAGTTACTATAGTATGGGCAAAGGTACAAAAATTGGAATTTTTAGTAGAAGCCAAAGTGATATGCTAGGAAGTGGAAAGACAATTTAGATTCTTGCAAGTGGAGGAAGACTATTTTCATTATTATTGTGTACAAAGTGTGGAATGAACTAAACTTGAGGAAACACAAGTAGAGGTGAAGGAGCTATAATGAATTGGTCAAGAGTTTTCAGTACATTTCCTATGTTAGAGCTAGTAATTTTATTTTTGATTGGCATGGTCTTACCATGAACTGATATATTCTTCTGACTTGTAGCATTTTTGTGAAAGTTAAATGAGAATATTTATTTTTATATCCCTTAAAAAAAATTTTAATTTTATTTAGAAACCTAATGCCCGAACCATGAACCCTACCCCCACTTTTTATTTATTTTATGTTTTTTAAGATAAGAAGATAGACAAAAGAAAGAAGCAAAAAGGGAATAAGCAAAAAACAAGTTCTCTTCTTACTCTTTCATATGGCAACCATATATTTTATTTTTCTTGAAAAGCAACAAAACAAAAAGAGAAGACAAATGGCAAAAAAGAAAGGGAAAATGGAAAAGCCATATTTCAAAGTTTGAGCCATCAAACAATCTTATAACAACTACTTTTTTTTTTCTATAAAGAAAGGTTATTTTTTTATTAAATCCCTTTTTTGGGTTTCTCTTGATTTCTATTCAATAGCTTTCTAGTCTTTCCCCTCTAGATTTTTTTATTTTTATTATTTCCTTCTCCATTTTCTTTTATTTACTGCGTTTTCTTTATAACTTTGTGAACTGATTCACTCCTTATAATTGCGCTTTTTATCTGGTTTCACAACTACAATGTAATATGCCTTTTTGTTTTAACCCTCCATCATCATTTCCCCCTCCTCTCCCCCCTAGATCTGCCCATTTCTTTTATTTTTATTTTATTTTATTTTCTTCTTTAGCAAATGTTAGGGTTCTTGGGACTTAATTTTTCACATGCTTATAAATATTATCACTTTTCATGTAGTGATGAGGATGAATCATCGACTTCCAACATCATAAAATGCTCAAGATAAAACGACTTTGTGGCTTGCAATTCATTCATTCATCAAATCTGAGAATATATTGAGGGGAATGAGCCATAAATACCCAAAATAAAGGGAATTCATTAATATATTAGTGGGGCAGGTGGACCAATGAGTGCCATGCAATGTATCTTAAGAATAAATCACAAATATAAAGATAATGATGATCATGACAAATTCCATGAGCTTGAATTTCCAGGATTCCTCTCTCATCTTCTAAGAAGATTTTAGAGAGTTATACTTATCCATTAGGAGTACTTTCATTGGAGCTTCTTCATTGGTGAGTGTAGATTCATTCCATGCATGGAAAGTTCAAGGTCTATAGTTGCATTTTCCAAATTGAGCCAAAATCCAAATTGTTCCAAAACTAAATTTTGTGTACATTCCACATAATCTTGACCATTTATCTCTCAAAAAGAATCTAATGCCATTTTTTAGCACACATGCTAAAATAGATATCCTAATAAAGTAAATAAACTAGGACTTTTGTAAACTGGGTGCTCTTGGGTTGGAAAATTCATCCAAATTAAACAAAATTATTGACAAATTTGCACTATAGTAGTTGGGGTTTTGCCATTTTTAGGGAAAGGAAATGTAAAGTGCTATCAGAATTTATTCCTTATTCCTAAAGTGGACTCACTGAGCTTCCCAATGAAGCATGAAACGCCCAAATTAGACTTTGTTTGGCAGGTGAAGACCCATACCAGGGTTGTGCTGATTTAGAGGAATTCTTGATGTGGAAAGCTCGGATAGGAATTTGGTAAGGATGGGGACAGAGCTAATAATTGGCAAGGGGCTTGACATCCATCAACCTCTCCTTTTTGAGAAGGATTTTCCCTCAAATCCTTAAAGCCATCTTCCATAAAAGGGGCATGATCACCCACATTGATTGTAGCAGTCATAGTTATGTCACTCGATAGTTCCAACTTGTAGGCATTGTCTCCAATCTGTTCAGGCACCTTAAAAGGACCATCTCGACAAGCCGTGAGTTTATTTTGCCTTCTTTCCTTAGGTGCAACCATACTAAGTCATGCTTCTTATGCTTGTTTGCTCTAGCCGAGTAAGAAGCGTTAACCTTCTCTATTTGAGCCCCAACTTGTTCATGAAGCTTCTTCATTTCCTTAGCTCTCTCTTAGTCTCAAAGATAACCCCAAGCTCAATAGTTCTATTAGATTTGCCTCATAACTAGTTTCAAATGGAGAGTGGCATGTGGTATAAGTAGGAGCCTAGTTGTAAGCAAACTTGGCATGTGAGAGCTTTAGATCCTACTCTTTGAGGTTTTGCTCACTACGTATCTAAGAAAGGTGGATAAAATCTAGTTGGCAACCTTCGCTTGCCCATCAGTTTAGGCTTGACTAGTCAATCTAAATAAAAGCTTTATTCCCAACCATTTCTGTAGTGACCTCCAAAAGTGAGATAGGAATTTGGTGTCCCGATTGGAGAGAATACTCCTTGGCACCCTATGAAGCCTGATGATTTCTTTGAGGTAAAAGTGAGAAATGTGAGAGGCATCATCACTTTTTTATGGCATGGAATAAAGTCGGTCATCTTAGAGAACTGAGCAAACACAGCCATAATAGAATCATGCCCTCTTTGGATACTTGCCAAACCCAAAACTAAGTCCATACTCACATCTTCCCAAGAGCCATTTGGCATTGAAAGAGAAGTGTATAGCCTTTGACAAAAGGTGCTTTCGGCTCTATGGCATATAATGTGCTTGGAGACAATAGTATGAAAATCAGTTGCCATTTTAGGTCAATAAATGCTCTTTTAAGATTTTAATTGTTTTGTTGATTCCAAAATGACCTTCTAATGCACCATGAAGAACTTCCCTCACTAGTAACACCTTACAGAGCCTTTAGCAATGTATAGTTTATTATTATTGAAGAGAAATTCATTCTCACATAATATAAGAATCATGAGCCTTGATATTTACAGTGATTTCTTAGAAATACTCATCTTCCTTACAAAGTTCTTGGATAGTGTAAAATCCCAAGCATTAAAAATAGAGAGAAAATTGTATCTCCTTGAGAAAACATCAGCCACCACATTTTTTTCCCGTCCTTATGCTTGTAAGTGACGGAGAATGTTTAGAGCAATTCCACATAGTTGAAGTGCCTTGAGTGGAGCAAGGATGCAAGACTAAGCCTTATGATATGAATGTATCACAAATGGTCTTGAGGTAGTTATTCCAATAAGTAAGAGTCCAAATGGTAGCATAAAACTTTTTATCATAGGTGGAGTAGCTAAGCTTGAGGCTACTCAATTTCTCACTGAAATAAGCTAAAGGGTTAGGACGAGGATTGGCCCGAGGCCAACTCCACTAGCATGACATTCAACTTGAAAAAGGAGCTCAAAATAGGCAAGAGACAAGATTGAATTTAAAGATAGCTTGTCTGTGATGACCCCAAAGGTCCTTTGGTTAGCCTTTATTTGCACAAAACTTTCCTTCTTCATGCATTCGGTCAAGCGAGCCATAATAGAGCTAAAGTTTTAATGAACCAGCGATAGAAGGATTCCAAGCTGTGGAAGCTTCTAGCCTTCATCATAGAGGCAGGCAGGGGCAAACTTTGGATAGGTTTAGTCTAGACTCATCCACTTGTATACCCTTTCCTGCAACAACACAGCCAAGAAAAATAACTAGGGTGAGAATAATTCACACTTCTCAAGGTTAGCATATAATTTTTATTGCCTCAAGACATAAAAGACTTAGAAGAGATGCTCAACATAAGATGCTTCATTAGAACTATACACCAAGATATTATCAAAAAAAACCACATCGAATTTCTTAATGAAAGGCCTTAGAACCTTATTTAAGTCTTATGTAAGTGCTAGGAGCATTATATAAAGTTAACAGGCATGATAAGCCACTCATATAACTCGTACTTGTTGTTCAGTACAGTATTTCATCTATCTCCTTCCTTTATTTGAATTAATAGTACCAACTTCTAAGGTCAATTTTTGGGAAGACCTTGGACTAACGTAATTCATCAAACATATCATCCAATCAGGGGATAGGATTCTATAATTTATGGTGTTATTGTTTATGGGTCTAGATTCCACACATATATGCCAAGTCCCATATTTATTAGATACCAAAATGGCAGGAACTAAACAAGGACACAAAGTCTCCCTAATATATCTATGGTCAAGCAACTCTTAGACTTGTATTTGAAGCTCTTAGATTCATTGGGATTGCAGGCTGATTGCTCGACAATTGAGCACTCAGTGGAGGATCAATTTTGTGCTAAATTTCTCTCAAAAAAGGGAGCCCTGGGTGTGAATGTAATGTATGTTTTTTTTCTGGTCGAAGCAAACTAATTCGACTAATGGTTTTATCGATTGCAATTTTATTATTTTAGCTAAATTAGGTTAATATTTATACACTTATTTAAGTGGATAATTTTATTAAAGATTAGTTTTGAAATTTCGCGACCTATTAAGTAAGCGCGTAAAATTAGGAATTCGTTGAATATTGAGCCAAGTGAGATTGGCGAAATTAAGCGGCTAATGAATACTTAAATTTATGGGCTTGATTTTGGGCCTGGGAATTCATGACTTGGGTTAGTAGAAAAAAAAAAGAGGAAAAAGGCTGATAAAAATTAAAATGCTAGGCATCTGTATCTCAAAAGAAGTCATGACACTCAGCATCCTTCCCTTCCAATTTCACAACACCAGCCCATGCTCTGCCATACTTCACACAGGCTTCATGCCATATCCACCCAACCAGCACTGATTTTGGACTTGATAACAGATAGAAAGCAAGGCTAGAGAGAGCAAGAAAGGATGAATTCGACAGTAGCAGTAGCAATTCATATAGACAAAGGAAGAAACTGGAGCAGAACTTGTTTTGAGCAGTGGGTCACAGCCAGTAGCGGGGGTTCGTAACTCAACCATCCTACAAACCACCCATATCACCCATTAATCGAGTTCTTCAGCTTGGAACATGGTGGGTGGGTCTTGATATCCTAAATTGCCAGCTAATTTGCAAATATTTTCTGAATTGTTCATGAGTTTTGATTCAGTTATTAGATTGGAAATTTTGATAAACTATGAATTTGTGGGTAGTGGGTGGATTGCTTAGGTTGATTGAAATGAATTGGATCAAAAATGAGTGGCTTCTATGGAAGTTTTGTGGGCGGTGCTATGAAGAGGGAGTTCGGATTGTGTGATAAATCGATAAATATACGAAGTGTGTTGCTGTATTTTGATGTTGTGTTATCACTTGTTATTACCAGAATTTGTGTAACATGTTGGTCGATTACGTTGTTGTTTCTATTAACTTTTGAGTCATGGTTGCCTTGTTTTGTTAGAGCGAAGTGGGAAAACAAGGGAATCAACTGAACGGTTAAGTGAATCTATTAAGTAGTGAACTAGGTTCATAAACTAAGCAGCCTCTTGCTCTTGGCCTGTCTCACTCTAGCTAAAACCATATTCGCTTGTTTGATTGCGTCTCAAACCTTAATTGATTGCTGTACCCTGAACTTGGAACAATAATCAGGTTTGCTGAACTATTCAGTTGAATTGTTCAACTAAATCGTTCACTTGTTTGAACCATCAACCAAAACATTGAAACATTACTTTTGAAATAATAAAGTGTTATGTAAAGGTTGTGAGCTTATTTTAAATGTTCCATTTTATACAAACTTGAAGCGAATTTAGCAATTTAAAGTATATGACTATTTTACATGATCAAACTGCTGAGTTCTTTTTAGTGAAACTATTTATGAGTAAGTTGCGAACTAGTGGCTTCTAAAACGAGTTTTAATATCTATTCCTTTGAAAAGTAAATGGTTACTTGGCCAATAATTCGTTTGCAAGCTTGCTTTCCTAAATGGGTGGTTTTACGGTTTTTAGAAGTTGACTTGATGTTATTAAAGGTGTTGTTAGCCTTCTTGAATGTGGATATGCCGTTGTTGCAATATAACGGGAGCTTTAAATGCTGAATGCATTGAAAGTGAACTACATTTGAATTATTTTAGCTAGGATGAAAGTGCTTACTAAATGGACTTGATTTAGGGAGTAAACTCAGTATGCAGGAACCCTAATTCCTAGGGAGCAGACTCAGAAGTGGAAATCCTAGTTGACACTACCCTGATGAGGACAAAAGTCCATTGACTATGAGAGGCCCGGGGATACCATTAGTCATAAGTTATGTTTATCACCCAAAAAGTGCACCAATATGTGACTCAGATGCCCAAAAAATGATTTTATTTCCCATTATGTGTTGATGCCTTTTTAATTTTGATATATGCTATTGCAAGGATTTGGTAAAGTGCGTGAATTTTTAAAAGGTGCTTATTGATGTATAAACGACATTCTTTAGAAAAAAATCATCTTATAATGATTTAAATTGATTCAAGGAAGTTTCTTACTCATTTTTCGCATCTATCTCGTTTCTCATTAAAGGAGTTCAAGTGGTAGCTTTTAGTTGAGGTGCTTGATGCTAAGTGTGTAATAGGAGTCAATAGTCCACCAATCTTAACAAATTAGATTGGGTTGAAGGATGATTTGATTATTAGTCCTTGCTTGGCTAGTATATTAATAGGAATAATTTCTATGCATTTGCTACTTATTAGTATTGTATACAACTATTTTGTTTTCCTGGGGCTGAGAATCATTCAGTGAGCATATGGTAGCTCACTTCCCTCCTTATTTCTCTTTTCTAGGTTTAGAATAGTCAAGTATGGAATTATATTGGGTGACTCATCTGCAGCTACTTCCAGTTCCACTCATTTGCATGTTGTGGGATTTTAGGTGGTCCTATGTTGCCTTTGTAAACAAGAAGCCTGTTTGTAATACTTAAAAGCTTATAGTTTGGCTCTGGCTCTATTTTTCCCCAAATAGGTCTTATGTACTTTAAATTACGTACCTAGTGTAAATTGATCTGAATCTAAGTAACTTAGATGTATGACCAGAGTTGTTGACTTAGTTGATAAGTTTTTAATTTGTTCAGACCTCCAGGTACCGTTAGCTCGAGTTGATTTTTTTATTTACTGCAGTTTCTAGTAGAACTCTATCAGTTTCATTCCAGAACACTTAAACTCACCTTGAGTTATGCTTTGGGACTTACCAAATCACTTCATTAAATCCTTTTATGCCTTAGGGGTTTCTAATCCAGAAGCGCTGGCGATGTGACATCCTTCATAGGGTGTAGGCCAAGTGTTGTAGTAAATCATCAGGCAATGGGGCCAAAGTGAGACTATGATCCTTATGCTTGGACGTATATGTGTTAGCATGACTATTGTGAATCACATCATTATCATACAACCAAGGTCTGCCAAGTGATAAATGACATGCATGAATAGAGAGTAGATCACATATACATCACCACAATATGGACCAACCAAAAAGGAAATAAGAGCTTGTTTAGAAACGGTTACCTCGCTCCCTCATTTAAGCCATTAGATAGAGTAAAGGATTGGATGCATCATAGTGGGAAATCATAGCTTGTCAATGTGTGTCATTAAAGCCACATTGGTATAACTTCCTCTATCAACATTTAGCTCACATACTTTGCCTCCTATTGTACACTGAGTATGAAAGATTTACTCACTTTGTTATGCCTCAAAAGGAACCTCTTTGACATAAAGTGCTCTTTGAATTACAACAATTCTTCAACATCTGGAGTAACTAAAGTACGATCCTTGACTTCAAAATCATTATCACTAGTCTCTTCCTTGAAGCCATGGTTCTCTTTTACCTCTCTAAAGGTGAAAATCTTTCTATTGGGTTAATTGGTTTCGAAATGACCATAGCCATGACATTTAAAGTATCTATTCCCTTCTAACCTCTTTTAGGGCTCACTAGTGATTCCCTTATCGTTGTCTAGGACTTTGATATAGGTTAGGGTGGTTTTGGTCTTGACTTTGATAGCTAGATTGCAAACATCATCAAATGGGAGGTAAGGTTGCAAGTTTATCTTGTTACCAATATTAGGGGATAGACCCTTGATAACCTAGTAATCGTAAACTTGGGATCTTCATTCAGTCCAATCCTCACTTGGAATTGTTCAAGCTACCTAATATACTCTTCCACTCAAGATTCTCTTGACCAAGAAAGGTGATCTTGAGATAAAGCTCTTCCATATAGAAGTAAGTTGAAAACCATAATGCATGTGCTTCTTGAGTTTAGATCATTTCTTGATCTTAGAATGGGCCTTCGTTAGTCTATTCCTCTTTGAGTTCTCATACCACTGGGATGCATACCCTTTCATCTTTAGAATAGCCATTTTTAAGGACTTCACATCTTTGGACTCCTTAAGTTTACAGATCCTCTTCATCAACTGAACATAATCTAGTTAGCTTTCTCGGTTAAGGTTGGCATCCCTTGGAGGCCTTCTTCTCCTATTTCTCCTTTCCTCATCTTCATAATCTTCATGAGAAAGAGAATAGGCAACATAAATAGCACTCACATCTTATTCACAATGATGTGTTCTTCTCCTAGTGGAAATGATTTCTTTTATTTGCTCCAGCTCAGTTGTGAGCCTCTTTAGGCTGGCACTGTTCACCATCATTGGCCAAATTTGAGTGGTTTTGGAGTAAAATCTCATGTGTACATAGCTAGATAGATAGGGGATGACATAGATTATGTCCTACAACACATGCCTTGACATGGACAAAAAGGCCTTGACACAACCTTTGACACTGTCAGGGAAGCTTGACACAGCGAGGCTAGTGTGACCATGTTAAACTTGGTTCCTGCGGATTCTTATGATTTTATGAAGGCCTTGTTTGTGGCGTTAGGGCTATGTTTTGTGTTAGGTTTGTATTTAGGCTATTTTCGGGTTCTTTGTAGACTAATAAGGCTTGATTAATATCGGTAAGTGAAAGAAATTCAATGAAATCAAAGTGTAGGTTTTTGAGGATGGATCTAGGAGTGAAGGCTGAGGGTTAATTGAATAATGAAGGTAAGGGTTTCAATTAAATAATCAACCCAAAAAGGGCTTTTAGCTCTGACACCAACTTGATCAAGATAATTCTTCAATTACTAAGATCATAAAACACTCAAGAGAAAGACAAAACAATGGATGTTCCTCTTTGGTTAAATCTCTAAGAATCAAGGGGATTGCAAGATTCGAGCCCCCAAATTCAGATCCGTAAAGAGGATGAATATTCTACACTCATTCAATCTCATAAAGGCTTAAATCCATCAAAGATATATTTAAAGAAAATATTCTAAATCACCACTCTAGAAAAGATATAAACATTAACAGATTTTTAAGAGAAAATGGCCTTCTGACGTTCAATTCCTTCATTTATCAAATCTAAGAATACATTGAGAGAATGGGTCTATAAGTACACAAAATTAGGGGAACTCGTTGACTTATTAGTGAAGTGGACCGATTAGAGTCCTACAAATTATCTCAAGAAATAAATCAAAAATCTAAAGAAATGACAAATTCCATGAGATAAAATTTTCAGGATTTCTCTTCCAACTTCTACTAAGGTTCACGAGAGTTGTAATCATCCAACAGAAGTGCCTCTACTTGGAAACTCTTCCTTGGTGGATGAAGACTCATTCCATGTGGAGAAATTCTAAGCTTTACATATAGATTTTCTTCAAATTGTGCCAAAATTCAAATTGCTCCAAAGCTGAATTTTATGGAACACTCCACATATTTGTGACCATTTTTGTCTCAAATGGAATCCAATTCATTAATACATGGAGCTAAATAGATATCTTAAGAAGTAAATAAACTAGAACTTGCATTAACTCAGCATCCTTGGGTAGAAACATCAAGCCTATACACAAAAGCTTGCACTATAGTAGTTGGGGTTTTGCATCTTTAGGGAAAGAAAATACAAAGTGCTACTGGAATTTATTCTAAATTCCAAAAGTAGATTCACTAGGATTTCTAACAAAGCATAAACACCCAATCGGACTTCGTTGAGTGGGTAAAAGTTCGTATCAAAGCAAGGGTTGTGCTTATTTAGAGGCATTCTTTATGAGGAAAGCTTGGATATGAATTTGACGAGGTCCAAGGGTGGAACTAGTAGTTGGCATAGGGCTTGGTATACATTAGTTAGGGGCGTGGAACTAGTAGTTTGCATGGGGCTTGGTATACATCTTGTTTAAGGAAAAAAAAAAAATCCTAATTTTCACTTGTCTCTCTTCTTGCATATTCTCTCTAATTTCAAGTAGTTAGATCATTTAACTTTAAATTATCTCTTTCTCTTAGAGTTGATTATGTTTAATTTAATCCTTCTAATTTATTTTTTGGTCTAGAACACTTTGAAGGCTAAGTGTTTTGACTAATTTTCTAAGTTCATCTTTCTTCAAATCTTTTTTTTAAAAAAAATATCTAAAATATTTTCTACATGTCAAACTATGCAAAAGTAAGTCTAAGTTTTATTATTATGTGAATATTGTGCTTAATCCCTCTATTTTTTTCTTTCAGTTCATCTTTCTTATTTCCCTTCTTTTAAAGAAATTGTTTTCGTTCTTTACCTACATTCCTTTTGAGATCATTATTTTATATGTTGTTAGTATTTCTTATTTTGTTTTTTAAAGTCATAATCTGTATTTTAGAGGACCATTATTTCATATGTTGGCATCATTTCATGTATGTTACTCTTATTTTACTTTGTTTATTATCAATGTTCTACTAAAAGTTTGTTGTTTCCTTATATTTTTCTGGGTCAAGCTGGTCTTTGATGGTCTTTTGACTCTAGTTTTGTTCATCTGTTCCTCTAGGGGCTTCATGGTCGTTCCGCATACTTGAATGGAATACTACTTGTCTTTTTAACGCGAATGGTGAGAATCAAGAGTGATCAGGGAATAATGCATGTTTTGTGTTTTTTTAATTAATTTTCTCACTTCCACCCTTTATTATGATCTAAAAAGTCAAAAAATGGGCAAAGTCATGATTAAAAACATATAATATGATTGACTTGGAGTCAAGTAGTTTAAATCAGAAACTCATATAAACTTAATGCTCTAGGATTTTTTTTTATTAGGTGTATTCGAAGTCCAATTAGTTTGATTTTTGTGTCATAAGTTAGATCAGCGAATAAGCTTTTCAAAAAGCATCAAAATCCAACTCCTAAGCTATCCACATCATCTATTTTTCTTTAAAGCGTTACATATGCCGACATTGATGACCTTTCTTTGTTTGTTTTTTTTCCCCTATTTATGTGACCTTACTGAACTTTTCTATAAAAATGTTCTTCAAGTGACATAATCTAAACTTCTGGATCTTTCTACTTGGTAAATTGTGTCTCTTAACTGTCTATAATTAGGAAGATATTATTTGTCAAATTCGGTATGGTATTGCAGAAATGTAATTCTTGTACTACTTAGGCCGAACTCATTCCTTGAAAAATCTATAGAAATGTATTAGAGCGGGTTCAAATTTGTAATAAAGATTTGACATAATTCTTAGTATGTCTGGGTATCCCTTCTATAGAAATTTTGTAAAAGTATCTTTTAATAATTTTTGATAAATATAACAATATGCCGCCATTTAGCATTTAAGTTTTTCCTTCACTAGAGTCAAATACAATGGAATTTGCATCTAATAATTTTCTTAGTCATATTATGCATTAAAAGGAAAATTTTCACTGAATCACATCTTTTGGGTCCTCCTCCAAAAAATTATAATGTTTTGAATTTGGTTCTCACTTAACTTCATCAGGTGCAAGAGTTACATATTCATAAAAATTTTAAACTAACTTAATAATTTCCAAAATTGACGAAATTTAACAGTTGGCTTCTTATAGAGTAACCGAACTTTTGAAATTATTTTGGAATTTTTAACGCTTATCTTACCTGAGTTTTGAAATTTTCTTTTAAAATAGTCCATGAGTAGTTTATGAATCAATGACTCCTTTTAAATAAATGGATGCCTGTGATGTCCTTGTGGATATTGGAACTCATATTTTATCTTAGTGGAAGTTAAGGGCCCCTCAAAAAGTTGAACACTGGACAATCCTCATATCCATGGGGTTGAAGACCTTTATTTGTTTTGCTTCTGGATCTTTGTATGTAGGAAAACTCTTGTATAGGAAAAGCTCGAATAATAAACGTTCATAATTTTATGTTAAGCATCACTTATTCTATTTGTAATAAAATCAACTCAACTAATAAAAGTAAAATAAACTGTCTAAAAGTCGCTAATCTATTGTTGATCAAATTTGATTTATGACATAAAGTGACCTAGGAAATGATGGTATAATTAGAATCCCTTCATGATCGTTTTGGCCTTAATCATGAGTCATAAACGAATTTGACTGAATACTGAATAATGATTGCTGCATGCAGTTCTACATTTTTCTATAATTTTTGCATGCTTGTGCTTAGGGCTGACATATTCTTCAACGTACGGTCATGGCTCTTCATCAAATTTGAGAACATAGTTAGAAACTCATTCATATCTCATCTCTAAGATGGTCCACTGTCACTTTCATGTAAATAACCTTTAAATATCATTTACCCTGATTGACGTTTTTTAGATCAAAGATGACCGAATAGTTGATCGCATCCTCTTATTTGGTAGCAAACCATTGGCGGGGACCATCCTGGGTATCTAAAACCCACTAGCCATCAAATGGCAATCTATTAACTCCACAAAAAGGTTCATTCTATTCCATACTCGAGGTGTTATTTTTGCATCTGAAATTGAAATATCAAGAGGTCTAACCAGCATACTCATGCCTAAATTTGGATTAATCAGCTCATTTAGCTTTGTACCCTTAGGTGTTAAAGTTGGGGCCCTCAGCCACTCTTTATTCCCACCAAAATCGATCCAACTCTAGAAGCGACTTGTTTGTAAGCTCTCTTAACATAACTATTAGATAGGAAAAAAATAATCCCTACTCATCCCAGTGGAATTAATAGGCTCAAGACGGAGTCCCTCAACTACATAGGGTTTTGATCTAAAGTGGATACAAGTCCCACGATGATCAGTATGTAGAGCAATCTGATTCCGAATTTAAACCCACTATACATCAGCAAATTTAGTCCCTAAGTCTGTATTAGTGTGCTCTTATGTATATTCCTCTTTGCACAAACATGTGTGTTTCTCGTACTTTCATTATTAAAAAATGTATTGACCAACACTTAGCATATCTAAAAATGTATTACTATGAGCCGTAATTAAAATGAAAAAAGTGACAAGTTCGTAACCAAGACACTGAACTGATCTTCTTAGGCTCCCAGACTAGTTTTCACCAATTTTACCTTTTTTTTGGGCACAGGAGTCATTCTTGTTTCAGAAATAGTTTCTTTTAAATTTAAACCACTTTTCAAAAACTCCTTCCTTGTTTGAGGCATAATAAAAGAAGTGCCTCAGTTATCTCATCTTTGACGATAAAGATTGGCCTCAGCCAAGAACGCTGACTTCTCTTTATAGGGACGTCCAAATCCCAACATAGGATTCATAGAGGGAAATGTCCTTTTTTCCCACTACTGTGATCTGGGCCTTGCACCAAAAAAAATTTAAAGGACCTAAAAAGGCCAAATGTGTCCAAATTGAGGTTACTCAATGTTTAGCTGATCTTCTCTTATTTTTCTCACCACTCAAGGATGCATAAACTTATTGAGTCAAGATATTTATATTCATTACTGGATGAGCTTTCTAATGATATATTTTCAATTCAAATGTGATAAGCAACAAAAAAAAAGAGTTGATTACCGACATGTGTTAAAAAAGACATTTGCCCAATCTTTTAACTATATATCTTTTTTCACACTTATCTAAATTCTATGAAATTGAAGTCATTAGAAACTAAGCTCAACAATATTTCACATTAAAAAAAGGAATCACCCAACTTAGAGTTCAGACGAGAAAGTTATGTCCCAAACAATTCTGAGCTAGAAAACTGCCCATAGGCTAACCCAAAACAGAACTTGGTTCCTTGTGTTTGACTCATATTTTAGAAACTTTAGCATCAATTTATCTTACGTCCAAAAATTTTCACATGCTGACTAAACCCAGAAAACCCTCCTCTACACTGATAACCCTTAGCCTAGGCTTAATTCAGCTAACCTAGAAATCAGTCATGATCAATCTTCAAAAAAAAAAAAAAACAAGAGAAGCCTGTGAGATTGAGAGAACCTAGCTAAACCCTAATAAATCCACCTTTAAGATCCTCCCAGGCACAAACCATGGCTTGAATTCTTGATCTTAAGGTTCCCTAAGTGATTCAGGCAGGTAACCTAAGGGTTTTCAATTCTTTAATCCACCCACCTCCCTTTCCCTTTCTCTTTTGTTTTGTTTTAATTTAGTTTAGTTTTATATTTTGAGGAAGGATGCAATGTTGTAATTGATTCAATCTCTGCCTGCTATAAATAATTGTTTTTTTCTCCTTTCCTTTTCTTTTTTATTTGGACATTGCAACTGTACTTCTTATTTGCTTTATTATATCATACTGAATTGTATTTGTGTTTTTTAGTGTAATTTAATTTATTCGGGGACCTTTTGAAAACCTTCTTTTATTCAAGCATGTGTCCCTTTGGTGTCCCATCCTTAAAGGTTTTTTTAAAGTGGTGTATTTGGTTTTATTTGTTTTCTAGAAACCTCACTGCGGTTCCACTGAGATAGCAATCTTAGCAAGCATACCAAACAACTAAGCATTTGCGGGGACTGCATCCTTAATGCAGGCCGTGGTCATCATCACGCCCTCTATAACCCTTGACTTTAGCATAAAATTTACAAAATTGATGACATAAGTCTATAATTTTGAACAAACAAAAGATTGAGTCCTTTTAATCCATTGAACCTGCTCTCTGTGCAGAGCTTTGTCTACGCTTCTAAGGTTCTAATCTTTTGCCTTTTTGAGACCCACTTAGTGTTGATCCTAAATTCTCAATCCATAGCCTTTACACACTCAGAATGATTCATTGGCATGCTCAAAACCATTCAATTGATGCTTAACGGGTCTTCGTAATGCAATCATAGAGGCTGAGGTAGATCAATTAATGCAAATGACACAAGACCTGGAGGTTAAGGTATTGAACTTGAAGGGGATGATGAAATTTTTTACTGTTTGAACAATTTGAATTTAATGGGAAAGTTGATGGCGGACAAAATCGTCAACAAAGGTGCTATGAGGAATATTATTCTGTGTTTTTGTAATCGAAGATTTGGAGTTACCATAACTGACCTAGAGGAAAATATTTTTTATTTAATTTTAAATGCAAAGCTGATGTAAAGTGAATCCAACATGGAGGCCCTTAGACTATCATGAGAAATCATCTAGTGCTCAAGACGGGGCATGCCAATGCACAGGGAGAAGATATTGATTTCTTGCATTCTTGGTTTTGGGTTTTGGTCTTTGGGGTTCCCCTCAAAATGAAGAACATAGCAAATTATAGTAGAATTGCTAGTGTTCTAGGTGATCACTTGGAAGTGGACTTAAGGGGAAAATGTGGTATTTAT
Organism: Carnegiea gigantea; assembly: GCA_029747015.1. NCBI lineage: Eukaryota > Viridiplantae > Streptophyta > Magnoliopsida > Caryophyllales > Cactaceae > Carnegiea > Carnegiea gigantea. Next base: position 81,877 of record JAKOGI010000527.1, on the reverse strand, counting down.
TTTTGTTTAAAGATTCACATCAACATAGAAAGGCTACCGAATTTTTGCGATCATTGTGGAAAATTGGGTCATGAGATGAGAATGTGCGATGATAATCCAAAAATAGTGAATTTTTTTGGACCTTGGCTCAGAGCTAAAATTAGAGAGATGAATCATGCGTTCTGAATACAAAAAGAGGTTAGATATGAGATGAACAATAGAGATATGGAGGTACCCATTAGCCAGCTTGACCAATAGGAAAGAGCAGGCCATTGAAGCTGCATAAGAGATTTTAGCAAGCCCTTAATATAAATAGAAGAGCCCCTAGCTAAAGAAAACATGAAGATCTTAACTCCCCATGGAAGTGTGAATTTGATTGAGAATCATATGGTGGAACCAAAAGAATATGAGAATGGTAAAAGGGGTGGAGATCATTATGAAGACTATACTACTACTAAGAGATTGAGGGATACAGATGCACACACAATTAAACATTTCTCATTAAACCTAAAAGATGATGCCCTGAATTTTAACATAGGGCTAACTCGATAAAGGAAACACATTAAAGTGAAACATCAAGCTATAGTGCAACAGAATGATATCTTAGAGTTATCTCAACCTCAGGTGAATGATGTAGATCTACTTCTATAAGGTGATACCTCTACTATGGCTGAGGAGGTGGGCTTTATCATATACCAAAAAGTATCATAAAGATCTTTTGTTGGAATTATCATAGACTTACCAACCCTTGGTCAGTTGATGTTCTCCAAACTTGAGCTTGGAGAGACATCCCCAATATTACATTCCTAATGGAGATAATGTTGGATTATAGAGATCTTAATAGCATTAAACTGCATTCTGGTTTCTCTAATGGAATTTACCTTAGTAATAGAGGATGATCAATGGGTTTGGGTATGTGGTTGAGAGATATTGATGCTATGATTGTTGCTTATTCTCCTAACTATATCTTACTGGCCATCCTTGACCATAATGGAGAAAGAGAGTGGCTGATTGCTGGATTTTATGGTTGGCCTAACTATACAAATGATCCCCAAATATGGAATCTTATGAAGTAGATCATAGATAGGACAGAAAAGCCTCTTATTTTCTTTGGTGACTTCAATGAAATACTTTATATAGGGCAAAAGGAGGAAGGCAGAAGCAAAAGAGAACCAAATGCAATCTTTTAGGAGTGTTGTTGATAGCTGCATATTCAAAGATTTAGGTCTCATGGATGAACTATCTACATGGGAAAGGGATGGTACAAGAATGAGATTAGATACGTTCGTTGCAAACATCAATTGGTTCTGCAAATTTCCAAATGTTAAGGTTTCATTATATGCCAGATACCATGTTGATCATGCTGCACTGATTCCTGAAATGAAACCTCGAAGATGGATACCTTATGATGCCAAACTATTTAAATTTGAGCCCATTTGATTCCCTAAAGAGACTGCAAGCATATAACAGCTAATGCACGGGGAATGGTGGTGACCTTGAACCATGGGTCAAGTTGAATAAGCATACTGAAGATCTCAAAATTTGGAGTAGAAATACTCTTTAGGAGCTCAAAAAATGATTAAGAGAGACTAAAAGGCTTTAAAGAAGGCATAAAAACTTCCCCCCTCTGGTAACATTATTGTAAAATGTAAAAAGTTTGTAGCTGAGCTAGATTATCTTCACAAAAAGCAAGAAACATATTGGAATATTTGAGCGAGGACAAATGATCCCAAGGGTGGGAACAAGAACACATCATATTTCCATTACAAAGTCAATTCCAGAAGAAGAAGAAATACTATTAAACACCTTAAAGGTGGGAATGGAAATTGGGTCAATTAAGAGCAAGAGTAGGAGCAGGTGGTGGTAAGATATTTCTCTAATTTCTTTTTGTCACTAACCCCATAAATTTTGATGCTGTAGAGTTACTGGTGAAATGAATACTGACCTTAACAGAGAGCCTACAGATGATGAAATCTTTGTAACCTTGAATGAGATGTATCCCAAACAAACTCTAGGGCCTAATGGAATACATGCTCTCTTCTATAGGAAATGTTAGGATATAGTACAGCTAGACATGATCTCTTTTGTAAAGAAAGCATAGAGGGGGAGGTTGACCTGAGCCATGTCGACAAAACAAATATTGTGCTCATTCAAAAGTCAAGGACTCGAAATTTATCATTCAATGTAGGCCAATAAGCCTATGTAACGTACTATATAAGATCTTTTCAAAGACAATTCCAAATCACCTCAAAAAGATCCTGCCAGGCCTTATTTTAAAGTAGCAAAGTACTTTCGTACCAAAGCGTCAGATTAAAGATATTGCTTTAGTGGCTTTTGAGGCCTTCCACAACCTGAAGCGGAAGGTAAGCAGAAGGAGAGGGGGTTGTGCGATCAAGTTAGATGTGAATAAGGCATACGATAGAATGGAATGGCCATTCCTTGATTGGGTCATAAAGAAAATGGGATTTGATGGAGCATGGGTTAATCGAATTTTGAGATGCATCTCCATAGCTCAGTATTTCTTTATCATCAATGGCAAGCAAAAAGGAATTATCACGCCTACTTATGGCTAAAGGCAAGGTGACCCCATTTCCCCGGATTTGTTTCTCACATGCGCTAATGCTTTCTCGAGCTTACTGTCTAAGGTCCTAAAGGATGGACTAATCCATGGTATAAAAATATACAAATGAGCACCTCAAATATGTCACTTATTCTTTGTAGATGGTAGTGCCTTCTTTGTAAGAGCTACATCCCCTGAATGCAGAAGGTGGATGGGCATAATTTAAAGAAGCATCTGGTCAAAGAATCAACAAGGAGAAATATGAGGTTTTCTTCAATAGGAGGTGTTCATCTCCGAGATAAGCTTATGTCTATATTGTAGATAAGGGAGGTGGACCATTGTGAGAAATATCTTGGCCTCCTTACTATTCTTGGCAAATCCAAAAATACAATTTTTCCAGGAATTAAGGAGCGAGTTTGGAAAAAGCTCCGGGGGTACAACGAGAAGCTACTGTCTAGTCTAGGGAAAGAGATCATCCTGAAGACAATTGCTCAAGCCATACCCTCATATGCCATGAGCATCTTCAGGTTTGTTGGATACTTCGTTAGATGAAATCCATGCTGTCTTGACAAAATTTTGGTGAAGTTCATCGGACCAAAAATGAAAAATTCATTGGAACAAATGGGAAGAATTGTATATGCCCAAATTTATAGGGGGAATGGGATTCAGAGATTTATAGACTTTGGCAAAGCATAGGTGAAGACTACAAACAATTGAAGACATATTAGCACACAAGATCATCACAGCGAAATACTTCTTAAAAGTATCATTTATTGAAGCTCGGAGGAGAGAGAATGCAAGCTACGCATGTAGAAGCATATGGCGTGCAAAAAGTTAGCTCAAAGAAGGGTTTAGATAGAGAATAGGAAATGAGGAAAATGTTCGAATTTGGGAGGACTGATGCATACTGATGAAAGTGTTTGCAGCTAGGCCTTCTATGGATATGGAGTTTAACCCCAATCTTCTGATTTTAGCAGCTTAGGAGATTTATTCAGATTTCCAACGGCTAGGAACAATGAAGATAAAATTCTCCTAAAATATAGGGATTTGATACTCACGGGATAAAAACTGATTAGCCACTTAATATAGCCGTGTAATTTAGCCCAAAAAAGGATAAAAATCTTGGTTTCAAAATTTGAATCAATCATAGCCTAAAAATAAGGAATAAAGATTTTTCGGATTTTGAAAAAAATCTCTAGCAAAAATGGTTTTGCAATCTGCTACATATATATAATAAATAATAATCTTTTTAGGACTTAATAATCAGCCTAGGATTTCATAAAAGGATTCTTAGAACAGCCAGCCAACCAAAAGAAATTTTCAGGTAAAACAGATGTGGCCGTGCAGTTTCAGGAACACCCTAGGCACCCTGTTTGCAAGGTTGTTTGGAAATGGTGTTCTGAAGTAAATCTTGAAAACCGTTTCAAGAAGTGTTAGATTGAGACTTTCAAGATTGGCATATTAACAAGAATCTAAAAGATAGAACCTAAATCAAATCGAGACTTCTTGTTGTAAGAATTAGTCATCTTGTCGAGGATGGATGTGCAACTCCAAACACCTTGGTCACCTTGATTACTCGGGTGATCTTGTATCGCTGAATGTAGGAACTTGGTCTTTAAGACTTAGTCAGCTGTTGTCGAGATTTGTTGTGTGCTGATCTTTGTGTCACTGAAGCTTGGAACCTGTTCTTAAAACTTGTTCTCAACATTTAGTAGACAGAACAGGTAAGTAGGATCAATACAAACAACTGTGTAGGACTTGTTTGGAGAGTTTGTTTGGAACAACATTACTCAAGCAAGTATGCTACACTTGGATTTGTTATCATCAAAACTTTATACAGTTAGTTCAACAAAGGTGATACAAAGTATTTTTATAAAGGAAGCATCTAATGCTATGCTTTGCACGCCTCTAAGCATTTGAAACTAAGCATATTTAATTCAATGGTGGCCTTGTAAAGATGGTCTATTCACCATTAAGTTAGCGTACTTGATTGGAAGATTAGGAGTGCTTGAAACTCAAGCTCGGGCATGGTTCATGATGATGAAGAATGTTAGAAGCAAATATGGAAGATGAAAACACCCCCCTAAGTTAAAACATTTTCATGGTGTACCAATAACAACCTAATAGCAATGGGTCCAATCTTAAAGAGGAGACGTATCAAAGATCAAGATACATGCCCCATTTGCAGTCAGGTACCTAAAACAATTACACATTCAAATTTTGATTGCACTTTGGTAAACATTATATGGGGAACATCTGAATTTGCTTAAGTCTAGATTTTAAATCTGGATTACTCTTTCCCAGAGGTGTTAAAATGGGTATTTAAGAAAATGGAAGCTAAAAAGTTGGGTATATTTTGGAGTTTAGCGTGGGCCTGTTAGACTATTAGGAATAAAGTGGTCCTTGGAAATGAGAATTCAAATGCAACAATTCTAGTTGATGGCTTCACTAAGCTAGCGAAGGATTAGAAAGTTTACTCCAGGAAGGTTTTCCATACTAACATCCAAATGGGTATTGGGTATCGCCTCCACCAGGCTAGATTATGGTAAATTTAGACACAACAATTATCAAAGAAGTTGACATGAGACCGGGATGGGTAGCACGTGACCATGAGGGAAGGATCTTAGAGGCTAGGGTGAAATGTCTGAAGGCCTAAATTTCCACTGAAATTGCTAAAGCTGAAGCTGCGAGATGAGCCATCTAGGTAGCCAGCACACGAACATGGGATCACGTGATTATTGAGTCAGGTGCAAAAGGGCTAATCTCAAAGCTGCAATTAGGTTGAAAAGGGTAAGCACATGTTGACCTTTTAGTTGATGACCTGAGGTCTTTGTTACCTTGTTTTAGATTTTTTTATACAAGTCACGTAAAAAGAGGAGGCAATATTATTGCGCACCTCATGCCCAGGCTAGGCCCTGATGATGGGAGATGTAATTTATTTTGTAGTGTAATACCATATAGTGTCTTGATGCTAGCAGTCATCAATCTTATACATTAACAAAATCATGCTTTTGTCTTTCAAAAAGGTTAATAGTTTTAAATGCTAATTTCTTTTTGTCTTCCATAGTGAAACCTTCAAAATCTTTGTCGAATGCTACTTATATATCATTTAAATTCTCAATTATTATACTATCACTTGTTACTTGACAAAGCGAAGTAAAATGCTTGTCATTGTCCTCATCCATATTCTTCATCAGTGTAAGAAATGCACCGAATAATTTGTGAAGATGAAGAAAAATCAAAATATAAGAAAAGAAATAATATTAATGAATATAAACAAATCATGATATTCTTACAAATGTAAAAAGAAAAAAAAACCTTGAGCATTTATTATGTTTTAACTAAAATAAAAAATACTATTACCATCATATAAGTATGTGTTATAAAATTCATTCAAATAAATAGTAAAATCTATAGAAATAAGCAGCCTGCTTAAATGTATATGAACCTCATCGGCTCATAGTAAGCCTTTGGCCCAGTGAGCTATACTAATGTGTGGTCACCTAATTTCTAGTCTAAAGTATCTTATTGTAATCCATGTATTGAATATTCATCATTAATTAATTGCTAATCTATTCATCCAAAGTAAAATTAAGGCTTTTACTTTTTGTTTTTCAAATCGTAGGTTGAGTATGAATCCCTTTATTCCCAACTTGATTTTCTGTTTTTTCCTACCATAAGTAGAGAAGGTTTACTTAATATTAGGAATAGTTCCTTGGAGACTATTTATCTAAATTCACTAAACAAGTATTTCATACTTTTATGTATTTAAGCTAAAAGATAAAATAAAAATACTTTATAATAATTCTTAAAAAATTACTTTGCTTGGGCGTTTGTCTTATAATTTCCATTGAAGATTTCATATTATGAAGAGGGTGGGGAGTCATAATTAGAATTGGTTATTGCTTTAATTTGTGGAAGTAGTGGAAAGCTAGGATTTAGTTAGGAGGAAGAAGAGGACCAGGGTATACATATAAGGAAGAATTGCTGCAATTTTTGGGATATATATATATATATATATATATATATATATATATATATATATATATATATATTGAAAAACATGCAGACCAAGCTATCAAGGAGCAAAGTGAAGCCCTTGTGTTGTGAAGAATTGAACCCATGACACTATGATTAAGTAGACTGACTTTGTCCATGTCAACAATTCACTCTACCTTGATTGAAGTTTGCCTCCCTTCCACTTAAAATGTTAGCAATAACTAAAGAAATAAGTAAAAACATATCATTCCTTAACATAACCCAACCCTGCATAGAGCATGAGTGCCACCCAATTTGACAATCGTTAGAGCTACCAACATAAACATGCGACACCTACCCAAAGTCGGGACACACTCAACCTTTGATAACCCGGCGAAGAAGAGCCCTTATAATAGGGATTGATTGGTAAGAAAACCTACACATAGGGTGTGTTCTTTTCGTGTGTAAATTGGGATGGGTAAAAAGGTGAAATAGGTTGAGGTAGGATGAAGTAGGTTAAGGTGGGTTGAAGTAGGTTAAAATGGGTTGAATTTTTTTAATGTGATAAATTGAATTTGGTTAAAATAGTGGAAGTGGGTTGAAGTGCGTTGAAGTGGGTTGTGGTTGGTATTTTAGAATTGATCCATGAAAAGAATAGGGCCATAATGTAACACTCGTTAATCTATGCTTCTTTAATTATTTCAATTGTCATTAGTCATATGATTATGATACCTATCAAAAGCAATGAGTCGCACATAAATTTGGCCTTCATAAAAGGTATGTTTGGAATAAGTAGTTTATGTGATAATGAGTTTATTAAACATATTTAAGCATAGATAATCACATGAATACATATATTTGAACATAGATTTACGCACATGCTCGAATAAAACAAATCTTTGTTGAAATTTTTCAAATTACTTTATGGTAAAGGAAAAGATGAAACAAAAGGAAAAAAGAAAGGAGTTATTGTGATGGAAATTTAGATATTTATATGGCCAAAAATTTGAGCAAGTGGTACAATTTATTTGGATAAGCTCAATTTTTTTTTTTTTTTGGTGAGTAGTATTAATCCAAAACGTGATTAATACAGATATCTTTCAAGGCCAGATTCACAATGTGTTATACACCATCTCCTACCCACTTGTGACAAGACGAGCTATAAGGTTGGAGATGAGTGAGGGCATAAGCCACCCTATTCTCTATCCTTTTAACTTAGAGATGATGCTGGAGTAATCACCTTCGATAATTACCTTCATCAGGCCTTGCTCCCAAGCTTGTTGAAGGGCGAATAAGCGTGCATTTGCTTCTTCCAACTCTACTCCCTTGAACCCACTACTCTGTTGCACTACACAAAATAAGATTCTTCCACCAGACTCACGTCCCACAACCCCCCAATCTCTTTCCCAGTTGCCGAGCATAGCACTATCAAAGTTGATCTTAACTAACCCTGCGCTAGGTGCCATCCAGGAGAAAGGAGCAGTGGTTCTCGGCATTTGGAAGTGCTCAACTACCTCACGATACTCCTTAATAAAGTTGAGTGCTTTGGATATTGATCTTCTTGGATTAGGAGTGGGGTTATGAAATAGGCAATCATTTCGTGATTCCAACAAGCCCATAAAATTGCAATGAACTCGCCAAGTTTATCATTGCTTGGTTCCTTTATAGTGCAGATTGCTTCGAGAACTAAAGCTATTGTTGGTTAACGTCTCTATGAAAGGGCTCTCGGACCATATTTGAGCAGCAAGGGGGCATTCAAAGAGAGCATGCATATTAGATTCCTGCAAATCTCCGCACAGTTCGCACCGTGCATTGAAATCTAGAACCGGAAGTGCCAAGGCTGCCTTAGATGGCAACGCATTTGAACATGCTCTCCAAACGAATATCTTCATCCTTGGGGGGATTTATAGATGCCATAAATCCTTCCAAAATAAGTTCATAGTGTCACCACTACTAGAAATAGGTACAACCAAGCCATGAGTCTGCAAAATTGGGTGGTAGGTGAATTTCACAGTTAGTTCTCCAAAGCTAGAGAAATGCCATGTGATTTTATCTCTAGGCTAGGAGTGGCAAAGGGGAATAGCTAGAATGGCTTCCTCATCGATATAGAGGAACAAAGAATTGATCAAATTATAGTTTCACTTGGACTTTACCTAGTCAATCAAGTCACCAACACACAATAATTAAACTTTGGATTTAGAAGGACTGAGGACTTTGAAGAAGTGTGCCTGAGGGATCCATTTAGAGGCCCAGATGTCCTGGGACCAACCATCTCCCATAAGCCATCGAGTCCCTTTGTCCACAGCTCACTTGGCTTGGTGTAGACTTCTCCATACGAAACTTGGTTTGGGGCCAAGATCCACATTAAGAATACCACTTGAAGGAATAGATCTTGCCTTGAGGGTCTTATGTGCAAGAGAATGTTCAGCATGCACTAGCCTCTAGAGTTGTCTCGTGAGAAAAACTAGGTTGAAAGCTTCCAGATCATGAAATCCTAGGTCACTAAAGAGCTTGCTCTTTGTGAGTTTATTCTTAGCGACCCAGTGGATATGATGTTTATTATCATCGTGACCCTACCAATAGTTTAGAATAGAAGCCTAGATGGTATTCGTAAAGTCTCTTGGGAGTTTAAATACGCTCATAGCGTATGTGGGGATGGCCTGGGCAATTCCTTTTATGTGCACTTCCCGTGCTGCCAAAGATAGATTTTTACCTAACCATCTATTTACTCTTTTGCAAATGCGATCCTTGATGGGCATAAATGGCTTCTTGTTTGCTAACTCAACTGGGGAGGCCCAAATATATATCACATGCCAGAACCTCACGAATGTCTAGTTATAACACCCACAGTCCCTGGGGCCAGGAGCGTTACGTTTTCTTATTTCCTACTTAACTTCTAGGGTGGAGAGCTTCCCCTAAAAATTGACTGTTTTCAGGCTAAAAGCCTTACAATAGTCCCTGCAAATCAACGGAAGTGTAAAATATTTTTAAAGAAGCTCAACAGTTACATGCCGGAGTTCATAACTCAATGAGTAACTTGCTCGGAGTACATCAAATAAAATAGTTCATTAATACAGGAGAAGTGAAAGATACAACTCAACGGTTCACACAACCGAAGTACTGAAGTTTACATCCCTAATGTGTAACTGATTTCAACAAAAAGAACAACTGACTAGTAAAGTGGTTGGCGCTTATGGCCATATAGAGCGACTCCTAAACCGAATACACTACATGAGCTAGAATACTTGTTTATAAGCATTTACAATTCTAGAAATATATTACATGACTTTATTAAACACGTAAGACCCCTTCATATGGGCACACATAACACCTTGTAAGCAAGAATAGATTCCATCTTGACGTAAGTGACTTGGCTTCTACTTGTTATAATGCAAACCTGGGGAAAAAGGGGGAAAGAGTAATGGGATAAGTAACCACACGCTCAGTAAGTATTTCCCCGACTCCTTAAAACTAAAACTGTTGCAGACAATAATATCCTAATAGTCATATATCACGTATTTATACTTTACTATCGTATTAGGCAACCATAGTCCTCAAGGAAAGATTAGTATCCATAAACTTCATTTTAGCCGCTGAACTCATTTTTAGGCTCCTAAATAACCCAATCTCTTAAAACCAAACACTCAAAACACATAAGCAAGAAATTCGTTTCATAGGTTATGTGATATAATTCGTGATTTATGCTTTGTCTATGTAATTCACTCATATGAGATGCTTAAACACATGAAGCAGAGATTATGCAAGGGGCTTTCTTCAGCTAAACATGCACATTCAAATTCATATGCTCGATGCATTACAAGGATATGACCATGCTGTACTTGAAATTTCATTTGTATTACTTAGAATCTTAATCACATGATATGCACAAAAATCCTTTTCTTCTTTTTCTAAAATCACTTTATTTACCTCTTGAGGCTTATAAAAACTCTTTTTTTAGCTCTTTAGGCTCATAAAGCTCTTTTCGTAGCCTCTTTGAGGCTCATATTCTTAAAAGAATCTCTTTCATATTGGTTTCATAATGACCCTTAAAAACTTTCTTTCTGAAATACTTAACGGGTGAAATGCCGACTGCTTTTCTTACTTATTAGAAAATTACTCTGGGTATAAGATCATCATAATGTGCTGATTAGGTGAGATCTATTCTCAATCCCTAGAAAGACTATCGCTCATGCTAAGCTCTTACTCCCGGGATGACAACTAACTTTTGGACTTTAACCCTCGTTAGGGTCTCTAGGGCTTCCCACTACTGGGATACTCCCTAAGCTAGGGATTCCCCCATTTAAGCAGGTTCACTCCCATCTTATTGTCCCTATACATAATATCTTAGCCAATTTAAAGCGTATGGCCATAACGGCTAATAAGTTTGCTGCCTCTCATAGCGAAATCTTTTTTTAATACAATGCACTCTCTTTTAATTTAAATTCCTTAGGGATTCTCCCGTTCAAGCGAGTTCACTCTCAAATTGTATTTGAATAGTCAAAATAGGCCATTGTTTGCTAATAGTTATTGCTACTATTAGTTACAAACATGAAAACTTCCTTTTTCTAACTCACCCTCACTCGTAAGATGAAACTTAACGGCATAAAAGGGAAGGGAGTTTGCACGTAACACATTCAAGGACTCCATAATCAATTCAATAGAATAAGCTACACATGGCCTCACAATCCACACGACTGTGGTTAAACACAACCCTGGCTCCCTTCTCACACAACATCGACCACAAAGGATCAAAATTCTCAACAGTTCATCCTCAAGCCATCCGGCTATCAACTCGGTTTCAATTCCATAACCATAGCATATTATCATAAAAGTCAAATGAAGTAGCTACATATAAACTTACCGAGCGAGCAGCACCCATCCAGCAGCTCGACGCAGCATTTATATATGTATATTTGCTAGCATACATAGGTTGTTTTGAAGCTACTTATAAGCATGAGTTCAGTAACTAATCTATTTCGATTAGAAACATTATTAGGTTAATTTGAAGCTACTAATGAGGTATAAACTAACTAATTAATCAAGCATTGATTCTAAGTGCTCACATATCATTTCGAAGCTGCTATTCAGGCGTGAGCTAACCAATTATACAAGTATCGATTCAGAACATGTTTAAGTCGTTTCCAGGGTTACTTTTAAACATGAACTAAGCCACTCAGCATGCATCGAATATAGGTATTCTTAATTCATTTTAAAGTCGTTTTCAAGTATGAATTAGTTAAGTTAACGGGCATCAATTCAAAGTATTCTTATATTATTTCGAAGTTACTTACATGCATGTATTAACTAAACTAACATATATTGATTTAAACTAAATTCATCTGAAACAGGGCATGCATAATCTCAATCATTCTGACTAAACCTAAACTAACATGCGTCACAACTTAAGGGCTAAAACAATTTCGAAATTACTAATATTTAGGAGGTGAGAAACACCCACCTCGATTCCAAGCTAGAGGACCTAATTCCTGACTGTTGGCTCGACTTTGGGTGCTGGGGCAGCCTAAATTCCTAGACTCTTGCTCACAGACGCATTAACAGCCCCAGACCATGCCTAATCTCATGCAATTTGAACCTTGAATTCACCCTAAACGCTCACTCAATGACTTGAACTTGTGGAGGATGCTTGGGGCTATGAATTTACTCGCAATTTATAGAGGAATCGAAGTAGCTAAAAGCTATATGGTATGGTTATGCTCGACTCGCGTCTGGGCTTCGAACTGTCCCCCAAACTCGCCAAAACGTGGTGGTTCTTCTCCGTTTTCGCTCAAATTTCGCTCCATAGGTTCGTTTGTTGGTAGGGAAGGTTGAATAAGGGGGATTTTGAGTTGGGTTGAGGCAAAATCAAGGGTTTTCGAGCTCCCTAGGCCATGCGTATAATGGATAGCAGAGGAGGAAGGGGAAGAGAGAGAGATGAACTGGGGAGGGGGATCAGGGGTCGCGTGCCCACGGAGCAGAAAGAAGGCCCTCGCGCGATTTGATAAAAATACCGCTCCCTTCTCTCCTCTTTTTCCTTGTACCAAGTCTGATCAATGATTAACGCCGCTAGTCTAATTGATATCCCGAACTCTAAACTCAAATTGATGATATGACCCTTCATCGATTATTCGTTCCCAAATACGTCAAGGTTCGATTTAATAAACCTCGAAACTAATTCTGAAGTTGACAACCTAATTGTATTCGGGTTTCTAATCGATTTAGTACTCGTTAATAATTTATATTAACGCATACTAAAAATCATCGAAAGATTTTCAAAACTAATAATGATAATAATATTAATAGTGACGAAAACATCCTTTTTAATAAAATTATTGTTCACATAAGCGCATCAATAATAATTTTACTCGTATAGTTAATAAAAATACGATTTTTATAGCGTAGAAGGTAAGACAGCTAGGTTAACTTAAAATAAAGAAGACGGGTCCTACACTATTGTCAACAGGACTTATCTTTCCGATGCTGCGAGGTTCCTTTACCAAATGTGACATTTGATTTTGCAAAGTTAATTTTTTGTCTAGATCCAACTTCACAGACACCAAGAATATTTCTTATGATAAGAGCTTCTACTTTATCCACACCATAGAAAATTATAGAGTCGTCAGCAAACAGGAGGAGGGTAATCGAGGGAGCTCCCTGCCATATTTGATAGCCCCTGAGAGAGCGACCATGGACAACATCGTGCAACATGTAAGAGAGACCTTTCGCACCGAATAAGAAGATATAGGGTTTAATAGGATCACCCTGTCTGATGCCCCTGGTAGCCTTCAGTGAAAGAGAAAGTAGTTGTTTCTACACACCTCATCACATGATTGACCCAGTCGTAATGAAAGCCTAATTTTAACATGATAGCACATAGGAATGGCCATTTTACTCTATTGAAGGCTTTTGGTGTCTAATTTGAGTGGCATACCACCATTAGCACTGGCTTCAAATCCATATCATGAAAAATTTTGAAAGCGATTAGAATATTGTTAGTAATCATATGACTTGGGACGAAAGCTCTCTGGTTTCCAGTAATGACATTAGGAAGATAGACCTTAAGTCTGTTAGTGATGACTTTTGCTATGAGCCTATAAATAACATTGCAGAGACTAATCAGTCTGAAGTTGCTAATTTCATAAGGGGAATGCTTTTTAGGATTAAAACCACATGTGTGATTGAGGGCGGACGCCAGATCGCCTCCATTGAGGACATTTAACACGGCCTGGGTAACATTGTCGTCCATTGTTAACCAAATTTCTAATAAAAATATGGATTCATACTATCTGGGACTGGGGCCCTTTCAGGATGCATCTGATGAAGAACTTTAAACACTTCATTCGGGTGGTAGGACTTGCATAAATAATTGTTCATGTCTGTAGTGATCGTCAGCTGAACTTTTGCTATGGCTTAGTTAATATGATTAGCGCCCCGAGAGTTAAAAAGTGTCTGACGTTAGTTAACCATAATCATCTCTAGGTCGCTCGGTTCAGCGCGGATATTGTCATTATCATGTTTCAGTTTCACTGTGTGGTTGACACTGTGACGAAAGTTAGTCTTTTGATGAAATCAACTAGAGTTGCGGTCCCTAAACTTTAGAAAATATGTTCTTGATCTTTACCACTACAATACTTCTTCCTTTGTTCGCCACTCTCTAATTTCTGTAAAAAGGGAACGTCTGGCGCTCAAATCAGTGGTGGGCTTCAGCTTATTTTGTAACTTTTTGATCTCAGTTTAGATATTACCAAAGGTGTTAGAGCTTTAGATGATTAGATTCTCCATGTAGCGTCGCAACTTTCCATGCATCGATGAATCGGGTTAGCCTCCGTACCATGCTGCCATGCGCCCCGAAAAATGCTTTCGCAGCGAGTGTCTAAAGCCCACAAATTTTCAAAGCACCTCCTTCGAGCCTTCTTTTGGTGATGGTGACTTTCAAAGACCCTTAGAAGAATCGACAGGTGGTCTGAGAAGTCGTCGTCCAAGTAGGTGACTTTAGCTTCGGGGAACATGGCACTCCCTTTTGAGCTGGCACAAAATTGGTCCAATGTTTCCTCTACAGAATCATCATCTTCTTGACAGTTCCACCAAGTGAACTTATGCCCCGAGAAGCCTAACCAAATAGGTCACACATGTCAAGCACGTCACAAAAGGCGTCTAAAATAGCTTGGGGCTTCATAGGGCCTCGTTATTTCTCGAAGTTAAATAGCATCTCATTTAAGTCAACCCCTAATAACCATGTTAAGTTGGAGAAAGTCTTAAGATCTAGGAGTAGTTCACATGTCTTTAGCTTGTTATGGGTTTTGGGAAAACCATAAACCCCCTTAAAGTTACATTCTTCTCCATCTTGTTTTCATTTAACAGCGACATCTATATAATTAGAGGCACGCTATAATAAATGGATAAAGAGACCCTTGCTCTATAATACGGCTAGTCCTCCTGAGCGACCATGACTATCAACATAAATGCCCTCAAAGTCTTATAATTGATCGAACTAACCCTTTCATCATGAGAAAAAGCAAGCTGGGCTTGCAACCCTGGAAGATGCATCGGAGGTTGTCTACTGTTATGTGCTTGCCCATACCCTGATGGTTGAGACATAGGACGCTCATTTGGCTTGGTGGGGTTGCGGTGCAACCTCCTTCATTTGCTTATTTGTGTTGTTCTGAACATTCACTTCTTCGACTGCACGAAAGTTAGCCCCTTGAGATGAGGTGTCCGTTGATGACTTGGTTTTCCTTTTGGTTAGATCCCCACTAATGGTTATGGGAACCTAGTTGATATTCATTAGCAAGGCTGAATCCTTGTCAATTTTTAGTCGTGCCCTTCCCCTAATATTGCGATTGGTTAAGCGAAGTTTTAGCAGATGTTGGCTTCCATACAGAATTTTCTTCTCATGCTCTTTGGTTTTCTTCTTCATCAAAGAGGCTCTAATCTATGGCCCATATTATAGTCCCATCTCTAGAACGTTACTATCGTAGAGATTGCATCGCCTGTACACATGTCTGATCATACTGTAAGCATAGCAGAAATCAGGGAGCTTGACGTATTTTATTTTGAACCCAGTAGGTGCACCCCTTAGCTCGAGCATAAGACCCCTACGACAACGGTTTGCTTAAGTCATAGTGGATCTGCAATTTGAGTGCCTTAGAGGGTATGAGCAAGTTAAACTAATCTACCTTAACAAATTTTCCGATTTTTTTCCCCAAATGTTTAGCAAACTTAAGATTTCTCATGCCCATGGGAAGACCATAGATTGTAACCCAAAGTCGGCCGACGTTGAAGTCTATTTTTGACGGTTGGACATTGGCATCAAGTTCCTTCAATAAGAGTATGTGTCCGTCAATAGCCGATGGCCCTTCCTCGAGAACAAAATCCTTGTTTCCCAATGAGAAGAATTGGAATGCAAAGAGGTTCTGATTGAGATCAGTAATAACCAAACCTTGTGAAGGTCCCCATATGTTTCTCATTATTTGCTTCAGTGCCTCATGGTTGAAGGAGTTCTTTGTATTCAATTTTCCAACAAGACACAGTGAGACTTGCGATTTAACATCCCCCTCTTGATTAGGCTCGAAGTTAACAACTTTGTCTTCCGCTTCTACAAGGCTGATTCTTTTCCAGTCTTCCACCAAATCGTTCTCCATGTCTCCAGTCCAAGCACGCTGGATCGTAGACTTACCCTAACAAAATCAAGAATCCTAGAAACTAGACAGATGCTGGTAAACAATCTCACAAACAAAACCAATCAAACTGCAAAAACCTTACGTAGAACAGTGGGTTATCGACTCTCACATCAAAAAACGGGAGGTTAGGGTTTGAGGACAAACCCTAGCGTCGCCTCCAATGGAGAGAGATTTTTTTATGTTTTTGATAAGCTCAAATTAATTAATTAGACCCAAAAAAATAGAAGAAGAAAAGTATAAGTGAAGAAGGAGTTAGCTAGCTGAGGTTAAAGATTATCAGGAGGGGAATTTTATAATTAAGCAAAACTCTTAAACCCCTCTTAATTCTAGTTCCTCTGCTTCTCCTTCTTCCTCTTCTCCTTCCCACATGCAAGCCACTTGGCTTTGAGCCTAGCTACCATCATCTCCTCACCAAATAACCAATCATCGACCATAACCACCTAGCCTCATCATTGCATCATTACCGCTCCTTCTTCACCTGTTTTCACTCTGTTTGGTAGCCACAGGACGAAAATCAACCTTTATGTGGTGGCAATCTCTTACAACCCTTAGGGGGTTTTCTGACCACCTATAACCGACACTGACTGCCAGCAGTCACGCCAACCCATACCATCTCCCATCTCATCCGCTTCAACCCACTTCCCCATCAAAGGTAATCCCCTTTTAATCTTCTCTACAACTAGATCTAAACTCTATTGTTTTTCACTTTATTAAATTAGTGAGCAATTTATGCTAATCTATAGTTAATCTATACAAATTGATTAGGTCAAAATTGGTAATTGTGGCTATGATAGAATGTGTTTGAGGTGTTTGTTAATGTAAGTGAGCAAACTATTCTTGCAATTGAGCAAAACAAATTGGGTGACTTAGGTTACGTAGTTGTATTTAGAGAAAAAAATAATAAAAAGTTTGATGTTGTTAAAAAACCCCTTTATCAAATTGGGTATCAGTGTGTATGCATGTCCTGTGGGATAACTTATGCTTTGAGGAATTTGGATGATGATTTGATTTGAGCTCTTCATTAAGTTTAAAGAAACTAAAATTTAAAGATATTCTTAACTTTAAATGGAGTGTCAAGTAGTTGAATGAGATGAGTTATAAGGAAAGAAGATAGTAAGTTAAGTATTTAAAGGCCTAAATGGGAATTTTCGACTCTTAGAAAGAGTTGTATTGATGACATAAGCTAGCCAGGCTAAGTGGGTTATATCTCAAACTAAGTGGCTTATGGCACATCCATAATTAAGGGAATAAGTGAAGTAATGGGATGCTAATCTTGTTAGTTGATTATTTTTAGCCTATAAAGAAAAGTTTGAAAAGTGTTATGTATATAAGGAGAAATTTTGAATAATAAGTGTTCAGGCGTAATATACGTGAATTTTACACCTCATTCTACCTAGATTTAGCTCAGATAATTGATAAATTATGTTGTTTATTAGTGTTTTGTTAGTTTTATAGGTAATAAAGACAATTGCCCAAATGATGGATAAGCAGTGCAAAGCATGCCAATACTTACGCATGTTAACCTAGAAAACCTTTCAGGATAACCCGACATAACCATGAAGCAAGGTCGGGCCAATGAGTAAAAAAATTATGGGAGAAACTAGGAAGAAGAATAATGCAGAAATTTAGCAGAGGCTGCTAGTGCCAGGAGGCAAGGCCTGCAAGTGCCAGGTGACGTAGTGTGCCAGTGCCAAGAGGCACAGCCATGCCAAATTGTGTTTCTACTCTATTTCTATGCAAAATTCAAGGAGCTTAGTATAGTTAGACTATGCCACATGGCACGACCATCCCAAAATTGTTGCGCTGGATCTATTTAAAGCCCGTTCCCCCATTTGTGTAATCATCTAATTTTTAGGTTTTAAAAATAGGGTTTAGGAGACATTAGTGTAGGGTTAGTTTCATTTTGTACCCACATTTCAACAGTAACGAAGTTTTGATGCAATTAGCTTTCTTTCTCCCTCTAATCTTCATTTCCATTCAAGTTCTTACTTTGTTCAGTTTGATTTACTAGTTTAATGCTTAAATTTACATGCTTATGTTTGTTGATGGATTGAAATTAGTGCCTCCATTTCTTAATCATCCTTTTATTCCCTTATCTATTCTTAATTTCTCATTCTCTTTCTTCAAGAATGCGAATTTCAAGCTCTTTCTCTCTCCTCCATCTTAGAGTTCGAAAATCCATTTTTATAAATATGATTTTTTTGCTATCAAGGAATTAGATTAGGAATAGTTGAGCTAGATTAGTGAGAATTAGTGGAGAATCTACCTCAATCATCATCCACTTCCTCCAACAGTAGAGGCCAACCTCCATCGTTAGATTTTCAAACTTTTGAGATACTCCCCTTTCTTTCATCTTCTTTTTGTTAGTAAATTTAATGTTTTCTTAGTTAATTAGATGCTTTGTGAGTTATGTTAGTTAATATGAAGTTCTGGTTGACTTTGTTAATTGTGCTTTGTTTTGATTTAGTTTAATTAATCATATTTAAATTAGAACGAGTGAGTTATTAGATTAATTAATCATACTTAGTGACATTTATCGCTTTTCCTAAGTTAGGGTTGGGGTGAAAATAACTAGTGACTTGATTTCCACACTGTCTCAGAGGACGATAAATTTTCATCCTTACTCCATCCCAAAAAAATTACACCAATAAATTGGTGTTGTTGCCGAGGATGGTGGTGCGAAATTGAATCACTTCTTATAAATTAAGTCACTTTTTGTAAACATGCCCTCTTTTTATTCATTTTATGCCAGCGTAGTTTCTTTTATTGTTGCTTTGTTTTGCCTTTTGAGTTATAGTGTAGTTATTTGTTTTGATGGTATTGAAAAATACAAAAAAATAGAGAAAATATGAAAAGATTAAAAAATTGAAAAAATTGAAAATCAAAATGTTGTGACTCATTAAATGTCCATGATGGGCTTACGAATTTAGAGTAACCAAATATGGTTAATGTTGTGCCCAAGGCTACTAATGTTGATGAGCCAATTGTTAAAAGAGTGAAACCTGACCCACCACTTTTATTAAGGGATCACTTCCATCATCGCCGAACTTTTCCCCAATCATGTTTTGACCTCCCTGTTATCCCAAATAATATAACATTTGAGCTTAATCCAGATTACGTTCTTATGCTTCCTAAATTTACCAGCTTCGAAGATCTTTATTTGTTTATTCATGAGTTTGAGGAAGTTTGTTCGTTGATTCACATGTCTAAGGTATCAAACAATGTTGTAAAGATGAAATTCCTTACATTTGCTCTCAAAGATGATGCTAAGAGGTGGATGTGTAGTCTTATAGTTGGTTCTATTAAATCATGGGATTCTTTTGTTGATATCTTCCTTAAGAGATACTTTCCCACTAGCAAGACCATTAAACTTAGGAATGACATCCTCTCTTTTGTCCAATTTGAATATAAGCCTTTTTGGAAGTCTATGAATAGGATCAAGGAGTTGCTTACCCAATGCCTTCACCATGGTTTGAAAAGATGGAATTTGTACCAAATAACTTATGTGTGTTTTAAGTAGAGTACTAGGACAATCATTGAATCCATGTATGGGGGAGAGTTTCTTTGTAAGAATGTTAATAAGGCTTGGGGTTTTCTTGAGGATTTAAGTGATAAGACATATTTAGTGGGATACAATTAGGAAATCCGATAGTATTGCATCTAAGATTTTTATGGATAATGAGGACAAGATGCCTAATGACTTTGTTGCTTTAGAGGATACACTTCATTTTAAGCATTAACTTGAAGTTCCTCCTTTTCAACCACCTCAACCTTATGATTACATTCCTCCCTAGTGTCTTATAATTTTTTTCTTGGACTATGGTGTTAGCTCATACTCTCACCCTTTTAACTAAATGTCTTCTGAGCACATAAGTGATCCTTCATTACATCCCCTAATAATCAATCTTCATCTTAAGACTATGGACACTCTTAAAGGCGATATGGTTTTTTATGATACTCCTTTTCTTCTAGCCCCCTTGAGAGAGAATGATGAGAGTGAGAAACTAGTGTCTAAGGCTAGTTGTGATCTTGAGCATGAGATAATTGTGGTTTCCAAGGATATTTTTGTTAAGGAGGAGTTCAGTAAATCAGACTCCTTTTGAGGAGTCTTATGTTGAGGTCACTCCTTCTTATATGGACCTTGTTGATGCAACCCTCATTGAGTTCCCTCTTAAGAACATCCCAATTTCTATTGCCTTTCCGCCCTATACTCCATCATCTCACTGTTTCACGGATCCCTCAATGTCCATCTTAGTGAGGCATAGTTTAGGTGCACTCAACACCTTGCCTGGTACAATCATTCCAACGCTTTTCTCTTCTTCTTTTTCTTTGCTTTATTTCTTTTCATACATGATGTTTAGGGTTGTGATCAAGTGATCAATTTTGAAGCGAAATTTCAGAGTCGTTGAGCTGAGATGGTTGTGATCACCCTTATTTGATTTGTGTGTTTTGTTTTATATATGTTTGTTAGTGGTGTGTTTTGTTTTGTGAATATTTATTGGTGTTGTTTGGTTTTATGCTTGTTGGTGGTGTCATAAGTGTGTTTATATTTAGTGGATTTGAGTTGTTGGTTTAGCGGTTGGATTACTTATGTGATTACTTTTTGGTGCCTTAGCTGCCACTGTGAGGACATTATGGAGTTTTGGTATGGGGGTGAGGTGCCCATTTGCATATATTTTTCAAAAATTTTTGAAAATTCAAAGGGATTTTTAGTTTTATTTCAGGATTTGTGTGCTTTCTTAGGTGGTTTTGATCCTATGTTGTTAGGTTATTAAGTAATATGTAGATAAATGTGGCATGATGAGATGTCTAGTTGGGGATGTAGATTTGATGTTTCATAATTAGCCTATCTCATATGTGTGATTTTGTGCTTACCTTGCTCACTTTTTCATCAATTCTTTGGATTTTGTTATTAAGTTGGCATGTAAATTTTTGTTTGTCGAAGTTACCTTCTAAGCTCTTGAAAAATACAAAATAAAATGTAAAAAAAAGCACAAAATGTGAAATAAAAACCTGAGCACCAATGTTCAAACTACTATCTTTATTTTGTATCTTTAATTGGCTTGAATGTATGCTATTATACTTTATTACGCATCTATTTGGGCTTTGCACACTCTAATAAAACCGCTTT
This sequence comes from Carnegiea gigantea, assembly GCA_029747015.1. Taxonomy (NCBI): domain Eukaryota; kingdom Viridiplantae; phylum Streptophyta; class Magnoliopsida; order Caryophyllales; family Cactaceae; genus Carnegiea; species Carnegiea gigantea. The sequence continues at coordinate 60,552 of JAKOGI010000527.1, read as the reverse complement.
TTAGGGAGGGCTCGAATATTTGTAAGTCAAGTGGATTTAAGGTATGTGCATTATTATTCTTTAAGAAAAAAGAAAAAAAGGGGAAAAAGAACAAAGAATGTAATTAGGGAAGGAAACAGGGATTGTGTTTTTGCACATATACCAAGGGATACATATCATTATATATTGTTGTGTGGGTTGAAAAATGAATGTCCGGGTGCTTCTTATAATTCATATATCTTTTGATTATATATTCTATTTGTATATAATTTGGTGATTTGGTTAATAGAGTAATGCAATGGTCTAAATCATGCAAATAATTTCCCCATTATTTGTATATATCAGCATGTTTTGAAAAAACCAAAAAGATTTTCTGTTGTTTTTTGAGAAGATTTTTGTGGATATTTCACTTCAAAACCCTCATGAGGCCTCAGTCATTCACTTGAAAATCGAGGGGTTTAAAGGGCTTGTTGCGTACTCTAAATGAAACCATAATTCATCAGAAAGTGAGTTAAGATTTTCTTTTTCCTATTTTCCATTTCGTTTTGGTTAGCTTAGTTTGTTTTGCTCAAGGATGAGCAAAGTCTTGGTATAGGAGTATTTTTTCAGGCGTGACATGCATGAATTTTACACCTTATTCTACAACTTAGCTCAAATAATTGGCGAATTATGTTGTTTATTAGTGTTTTGTTCGTTTTGCATGTAATGTAGCGAATTGCTCAAATAGAGAATAATCGATGCAAAGCATGCTAAGAATTAGGCATATAACCTGAAAAACCTTGGTGGATAATCTGGGATAACATGAAGTAAGGCCGGGACAACAAGCACAAAAAATGTGGGGGAAACAAAGAAGAAGAACAATGCAGAAATTTGGCAGGGGCTACCAATGCCAGGTTTCACCAGGTACTCATGGCGAATCTATCTTTGCTCTATTTCTGTGCAGAAAATTTCTAAAACTTGGTACGGTATGCCTGTGCCACATAGCACTACTGTGCCAAATTTGCTGCGTTGGTTATATTTAAAGCCCTTCCCCAATTTATGTAATCATCTAATTTTTATGTTTAAGAATAGGGTTCATGAGAGATTAGAGTAGATTTAGTTTCATTATGTAGACACATTTCAAGAGTAATGAATTTTTGATGCGATTAGCTTTCTTTCTTTTTCTTTATTCTTCATTTTCATTTAAATTCTACTTTGTTGAGTTTGATTTACTAGTTTAACGCCCAAATTTACATGCTGTTATTTGTTGATGGACTAAAATTAGTTTGATTTACTAGTTTGATTTCCATTCAAGTTCTCTTTCTTCAAGAATGTAAATTTCAAGCTCTTTCTATCTCCTCCATCTCAGGGTTTGTTACAAGTTTGAGTTTTTAGCTTTCAATGTGTTATATTAGGAGTAGTTGAGTTAGATTAGTGTGAATAAGTAGAGTATCCACCTCAATCATCATCCACTTCCTCCAACAATGGAGGCCAACTTCTATTTTTGGATTTTCAAGCTTTTAAGGAACTCTCCTTTCTCTCTCTTCTTTTAGTTAGTAAATTTAATGCTTTCTTAGTTAATTAGACGTTTTTCTAGTTATTGTTTGTTAATATGATGTTTGAGTTGATTTTGTTAATTATGCTTTGTTTTAGTTTTGTTTAATTAATCATATTTAGATTAGAATTAGTGACTAATTAGTTTAATTAATCATACTTAGTGACATTTAGTGCTTTCGCTAGGTTAGAGTTGGGATCGAAAATAATTAGTGACTTGATTTTCACACCGTCCTAAAGGACAACAAAATTCCACCCTTACTCCCCACCCCCTAAAAAAATTACACCAATAAATTAGCGCCATTGCTGAGGATCGTGACGTAAACTTAAGTCACTTCTTGCAAATATGCCCTCTTTCTATTAATTTTGTGCCATTATAGTTTCTTTTATCGCTGTTTTATTTTGTCTTTTGAGTTACAATGTAGCTATTTATTTTGATGGTATTGAAAAATTTAAAAAAAAATAAGAGAATGTCAGAAGATCAAAAAATTTGAAAAACCAAAATGTTATGACTCATTAGATGTCCATTATGGGCTTGAGAATTTAGAGCAAACAAATGTGGTTAATGTTGAGCCCAAGGCTACTATGTTGATGAGCCAATTATTGAACGAGAGGAACCTAACCCACTATGTTCATTAAGGGATCACTTCTATCACCCCCGAATTTCTAACAATCATGTTTTGCCCTCTCTCCTATTCCTAAGAATGTGACATTTGAGCTTGATTTAGATTATGTTCTCATGCTTCCTAAATTTACTAGCTTTAAAGATCCTTATTCTTTGTTTGTGAGTTTGAGGAAGTTTGTCCGTTGCTTCGCATGCTTAGGGTATCAAATGATGTTGTGAGGATGAAATTTATTCTATTTGCTCTCAAAGATGATTCTAAGAGATGGATGTATAGTCTTAAGGTTGGTTCTATTAAATCATGGGATTCTTTTTTTGATATCTTCCTTAAGACATACTTTTTTAGTAGCAAGACCATTAGACTTAGGAATGAAATTCTCTCTTTTGTCTAACTTGAACATAAGCCTTTTTGGAAGAATACGATTAGATTTAAGGAGTTGCTTACCCAATGCCTTCATCATGGTTTAGAGAGATGGAATTTGTGCTAAATAGCTTATGTAGGTCTTGATGTGAGTACTAGGACAATGGTTGAATCCACGTGCGAGTGAGAGTTTCTTTGTAAGAATGCTAGTATGGCTTGAGACTTTCTTGAGTATTTAGGTAATAAGATATATTGAGTGGGAGACGATTAAGGAAGCCCCTAGCATTACATCTAAGATTTTGATGGATAATAACGGTAAACTACCTAATGCCTTTGTTGCTTTGGAGGATACTATTCTTCATTGTGAGCATCAACTTGAAGTTTCTCTTTTTCAACCACCTCAACCTCATGATTACATTCCTCCCTTTTGTTCTTATGATGTTTTCTTGGACTATGGTGTTAGCTTGTACTCTCACCCTTTTAACCAAATGTCTTTTGAGAGCGTCAGTGGTCCTTCATTGCATCCCCTAATGAGCAATCCTCATCTTGAGACTAGGGATGCTCTTGGAGGAGATAAGGTTTTTGATGATGCACCTTTTCTTTTAACCTCCTTGAGAGAGAATGATTAGAGTGAGGAACTAGTGGTTAAGGCTAGTTGTGGTCTTGAGCATGACATGATTGTGGTTTCTAGGGATATTTTTGTTGAGGAGGAGTTTAGTTGCGGAGACTCCTTTGGAGGAGCCTTGTGTTGAGGAGTGTGTTAAGGAGACACCTGCTTATATGGAGCTTCTTGATGCAATCCTCATTGAGTTGCCACCAAAGAACATCCCAACTTTTGTTGTTTCACCCCTTATACTCTATCATTTCACTCTTTCATAGATACCTCAATGTCCATCTTCCCCAAGTCTGAGACTTACGTGGTTTATGCCCCTAATTTAGACCGGACTTATGAGCTTGATGTGGCCATAGGACTTAACGATTAGGTAAAGGACTTGGGATTCATGCCTAGTTTGTGCATTCATGCTTGTTATGAGACTTTCATACCCTTATCCTCTACATTGATTGATGTTGGGCATATGTCTTGTGATCGGGCCAGAGTTTTGATAAGCTCAAGAGAGATCTCATTTCTATTCTAATGATGTGCTTTCTTTGGAACATCCTCCTTGTTACTAATGTTTTTAACTTTTTTGAGGATTTTTCAAGTTTATTTGACAAGTTACTTTAGGGATTTATGCAAGTGTCAACATGGTGACTTGATGGAGTGGTTGATACTCCTTTAGCCTCTTGTAGCACATCTTAGTGAGGCATAGTTTAGGGGCACTCAATACATAGCTTGGTACGATCGTTCTAACTTTTCTCTCTTCTTCTTTTTCTTTTCTTTATTTCTTTCATATGTAGTTGTGGATGTTTAGGATTATGATTGTGTGGGTGATCGATTTTCAATTGAAATTTGGGATTCATTGAGTGGAGATGGCTATAATCACCCTTTTTTGATTTGTGTGTTTTGTTTTACGTGGGTTTGTTGGTGGTGTGTTTTATTTCATGAATACCTGTTGGTGTTTGGTTTTATGCATGTTAGTGGTGTCATAGGTTTGTAAATATTTGGTGGATTTGAGTTGTTGCTTTTGCAGTTGGATTGCTTATGTGATGTCTTTTTGGCACCTTAATTCCCACAATGAGGACATTGTGGAGTTTTAGTATGGGGCTGAGGTGTCCATTTGCATATATTTCTTAAAAATTTTAAAATTTTAAAAAGATTTTTATTTTTATTAGAGCACTTATGTGCTTTCTTAGATGGTTTTGATCCTGTGCTGCTAGATTATTGATGAATGTCATATTTGCACATATTATTTACGTGTTTGGGAGTCATTTTTGGGGATTAAAATGCTAAATTATACGAATTATGCACCTATTTCTTCTATTATGCTTTGGTCTCGCTTGTTTCAGAAATGATTGCAGATTTCAAGTTTACAAGCCCAAAGCGAGTGAGTAGAAGATGTTTTTGAGGCCTAAAGTGGATCCAAGAAGCTTACAAAAGAGGCTCAAAATGACCCAACACGAACGTACCGGGGCAAGTACCACGATCCAGGATGCTAGAAGACGAAATAATAAAGTTGAACCATGGAGACCCTAGAGCCCAGTCACCACCACGGTCAGACTATGATGTGGACCTTTTCCCCGGCTTGCTCGGTTTTCTTCACGGCTGTTTGGATTCTGCGCGTTTTTGCCGTTAGGAGCCTTGAGTTCGCCTATAAAAGCACGATTGTTGGCTGCTTTTGGGATGTTATCTTATCACCCACCATTTCATCCACCATCCTAGATTCGTTTAGATTAGAGAGAGAGAGAAAGAGAATCGAAATGAGATCTTGCAAGGATTCCATGCCAGGTCTGCGATCGACAGATTCAAGCGCGATTTTTGGCTGAGCAGTTCTTCTCTCTTCCTTTCTTTTCTCCCCTTATTTTAGAATTCATGTTTTGAAGTTTTGATTTAGATTTGTAGTTTTAATCTTGGATTTATGACAAATTTTAGTTTATTTCCCAATCTTGCATTGTTAACTTTGGTATTTTTGAATTTGTTGGATTGTTTTATCGAATCATATAAGCTTATTGCCTTACGAGAAACTTGATCACTTTCTTGCATGTTGTGGGTATTGGGTAATCAATAGAAAGGTGAAATCTAATACCAAAATCCTAGGATTTGACTTGATTATGTGGAGTCTTGAGAAAGTCCCACCGATTGAGAAGCCATTGATTTGATAATCGTATGCCTAATGAACCTTAATAAATCAAGAGCCTTTAAGAAATGGTAATTGGTTAGATTTAATATTTCACTTCACCTTGAAAGAGGGTTGTGAAACTTCAATTACCGGTTTTAAGATAACCATTAGAAGGAAAAGTGCCAGTTTGATATTTTGGATTAGGAAAATTGCTTAATTTGTTTAATTCCTTGATTTTTATCCATTACATTAGATAGTTTATTATTAAGATTTCAATCTCAAACATGGGCGTGTTTAGCCTATCTTGAGGGATTATAACCCAGTAGATCAACCTAGTCTCTATGGGATTATTAAGCCAAAATCCATGTATTGTTTTAATAATTATTTTAAGTATATTATATATATTATTTCATCTAATTTATTTTATTTTATATATTTTTCAGGTTAGGCATTAATAAAATAAAAAGGAGAAGAGAAGACGTCGAAATTTGGGTTTTACACGCTTGGCTATCAAGTCGGTCCAATAATAATAATTTATGAAAAATATTATTTTCATAATTATTTATTTGGGGTAGGGTTACAAGAGTTGAAAGAAGCTAGAAGTCTTGAGGGAGAAGGAGTCTAAGAAAAAAAACCCTAGTAGCTAAACCCTACCCCACCCCTCTTCTCCTCCTTATCATATATTATCTTCATCATCCTACCATCAAGAGGGCATCCACGGCAGGCAGGCTTTAAAACGCAGCCCCGTCTTCTCCTATCATCTTCTCACGCCTCAACCCTCTCTTCACCATAATCACTCCATCCCCTAAACCTCAAGAAAATCAGCTCACGGCATCACACCATCAATCCCACGCTTCACCTCCAACCCACGGCTGCCTCCTCCATCTCTACCTATGGCGCCACGCCCCCATGCAACCCTAGCACCATCAACGCCTCTTCTTCTCCTCACCATAAATCATCATCACCATCATCTCACCGCATCAAACCCCACGCCTAACCCATCCTCACGGTCATCACCATCAGGCCAAGTAGTTTTCTATTGTTTAAGTTCTATTTTTTATTTTTTATTTTACTTGTGTTTAGTTTATTATTAAACATGAAACCTTTAGTTAATTGTTATGATTTTATTTTTAATATGAGTGAGTAGTTTCGTTCTGCTTAGTATGATCTATTTGAAACCATACTAAATTAATTATTCTGAAACAAGTTTTATGCTTTATTGTCTAGTTGATTTTTATTCATGATTCTGTGGTGATTAGTATTTATCGTTCATGATATTCATGTTATATTAATTAGAATGCATACTAGTTAGTTTAATACGAATTCATATGATAGTTTTAAAGGCTTTAATACGTAAAAGTTATAGTCTTTTAGGCATTAGTATCACCCTAATTAATCATGGATGGCTCAAACACATCTCTTTTAATTAGATAATCATTGTAAGACTTTGTTAAATCAATTTACTGATAAATTAGTTACAAGACATTAGATGAAGTTTTTCTAATACGTAATGCTCTAGTTTGGTTAAATTCTTGCGCTGGTGTGAGGGTTATCGAAATTAGTAGGGTTTATATTAGGGCTGGACCTAAGTAAACTATAATATAAGGAAAAACGGGAAAGATCCGCTGGTGAATGTCTTCTACAGTCTGACTCATGAATAAAATCAACTTGTGTGTTAATGATAAATATTAATTTGCATGGTGGATATAGATTATGCTAAGCATTTTCCATAAATTTGATATCTTTTGATAATTATTTGTTGCTTTTAGTAAATTTGATTAGTTTGTCAATTTTTATTTTACAATTATTAGCTTCAATATAAATTTCATTTACCCCCCCCCCAAAAGAATAGTCTTTAGGAGTATCTTGGTAATTTTAGATAGGTTAGATTTTGATTTTTAGAGTGGTTATAATTTTAGATTTGATTTATATTCTGTTTTATTGTTTAATTACCGATTTGTTAAAAATTAGACTAAAAATAGTTTCTTTCATTTTTTTTAATGTTTAATCAATCATAGGGTTTATATAGTGTCCTTATCTACCTCTATTTAATTTCGTAATTTTAGGGAATTATTTGATAATTTTTCAGAATTATTTTGTAAATTTGATATGTGCATGTTTTTATTTCAATAAATCTAGATTTTTCGTTTTTAATACTTATTTCACGTTTATTAGGTGTTATTGACTCCAGAAAATTATGTTCTTAAATTAGGGTAATTTTGTTGATCAATTTTGTTTTTATATTAGTGCAGTTTATTTTATTTCTAATTTCAGATTGAATTTTCTGTTTTAGTTATCTGTAGTGATTTTCTGTTTTGATTTTTCTAAAATTAATTCGATATAATTCTAGAGTTATAAGCTTATACACTTGAAGAATATTAGTTTAGGTCACTGTTTGTGATTTTTAATATTTATTTTCTATTTATTATTTTCTGTTTTGATTTCTAGTTGAAGATTGAGTTATTATTCTCTTTTTATTTTTCTAGATTATTTAGGATAGCTAATTACTGTTTTATTTTCAGAATTAAATCTGGAATATTTAGGAATAATATTGAGTACTTTTCTAGATTTTTATTTATTAAATTTGATTTATTTTAGAAATACAAAGCGAAGAAATAATAAATTAGATTAGGAAAATTATTTAGGATTAAATTAGCTTTTTGATATAATCTTTCCTCGTGGATCGATCTCTACTTTCCTAGGCTATAAATTGTATTTAAAAATCGAAGTAGTGGTTAAATTTGTAGCTCTATGACAAGCTTACAAATTTTGGCGCCGTTGTCGGGGAAAGAAAATAAAATCGCTAGTTTACTTCTATTTAATTTTACTGCTTTTATTGTTTTGTTTTAACTCTAGTATTTTAATTTTTGTAGATTGCCCGTAATGTATGAAATTAAGGAGTGGTAAGGAAATTGGAGAGGACAAGGAGCAAACGTTGGAAGCTAAAAACAAAGAAGGTTATCCTAAACCAGTAAGTCTTAATATTAAAGAGGTAAGAATGTCCACTCCTTGGGAGCTTGCTGCCCCTAACCTAGAAACCCAACCCATGTCCATTACTTATGCTGCATTAGATAAACCTCTAAAACTGAACTCTGGATTCATCAATCTATTACCCAAGTTTCATGAATTAGCTAGAGAGGACCCTTACCGTCATATTAGTGAATTCCTTATTATATGCTCTGCTATGGTGCCTGAGGGGATTCCTGAAGACCAAATTAGGTTGAGAGCCTTTCCTTTTTCGTTGCTTGGTAATGCTAAAGATTGGTTGTATTACATGCCTGCTGGATCGTTCTCTACATGGACTGCATTGCATAAATTATTTTTAGAGAAATGTTTTCCAGCATCCCGAATTGATCTATTAGGAAGGATATATGTGGAATCAAACAAATGAATGGGAAAACTTTTTATGAGTACTGGGAAAGATTTAATAAACTCTGTGGTAGTTGTCCCCAATATCAAATAACTGAACAATTGTTGATTCAATATTTTTGTGAGAGTTTGCTTCCTATGGATCGTAATATAGTTGATGCTGCTAGTAGGGGAGCTCTAATTAATAAAACTCCAATAGATGCTAGAAATTTATTCAATCTAATGGCCTAAAATACTCAGCAGTTTGGTGCTAGGTAGTCACAAATTAAAAGGCTTAATGAGATTGGTTCTAGTTCATCTGTAGAGAGTCAGTTATCTCATATTACTGATTTCTTGAATAAAATTATTACTGGGGGGTACAAAAAGCATTCATATATGGCATTTGTTGTCTAGAGGGGCATCCTATTGATGCATGTCCTACACTTCAAGAGGGTAATGTTAATGCTACCTATTCTAACCAAGGTCAAAGGAGGTATGATCCCTATTCTAACACCTATAATGAAGGATGGAGAGACCACCCTAATCTTAGGTACGGCTCTCAAACCAATCCACCTGGTTTTGATCAAACATCTCGTCAATCTTCTAATCAGGATAGGACCAACTTTCTACTAGAACAAGTCCTTAAGAAGATGGATGATAGGTTCTAGATTTTGGAGACGACTCTTAAGCAAATTCAAGAGAAACAGGCTGCAACTGATATCATACTTAGTAACTTGCAGGCTCAAATGCAAAATAGGTTACCATCTCAGCCTTGCCCTAACCCTAAGGAGAATGTTAGAGCCATAACACTTAGGAGTGGGAAAGAGTTAAAAGAACCTAGGAAGAGTAGAGAATTAGAACCTGAGTTAGAGATCTCAAAGGGGCTGAACCAGAGTTAGATACATATTCTAATCAAACTACTAAGGAAATAGGAGAGAAGAAAAGAGAACCTTATAAGCCAATTCCACCCTTTCCTAGTAGATTTCGAAGCCTTACTTCTAAGGTGAATGAGGCTAACCAAGAGATCTTAGAGACAACAAAGAAGGTAGAGATCAACATACCTCTCCTTGATGCCATTAAACAGGTGCCTCGTTATGCTAAGTTCTTAAAAAAATTATGTACTACTAAAAGAAAGTTAGTAGGGAATGAAAAGGTAAATGTGGGGGAAAATGTGTCTGCAGTTTTTCAAAGGAAACTTCCCCTTAAGTGCAAAGACCCAGGTGTGTTTTCTGTTCCTTGTAAGATAGGACATCTTTACTTTGATAAGGCTATGCTTGATTTGGGTGCTTCCTTTAATATTATGCCTAGGTCTGTTTATGACAAACTAAACTTAGGAGAGTTAAAGAAAACTGGTGTATTGCTTCAGTTAGCTGATAGGAGCAGTATTCACCTAGATGGAGTGTTAGAGGATGTCTTAGTCCAAGTGAATGAACTTGTATTTCCTGCTGATTTTTATGTGATGAACATGGGTGATGCATGTCATGATATTCCCATCTTGCTTGGCAGGCCCTTTTTAAAAATAGCTAGCACTAAAATTGGTGTGCATGAAGGAGCATTAACTATGGAATTTGATGGTAAGGTGATAAAGTTTAATATTTTTGATGCCATGAGATTTCCTGTTGATGTGAATTATGTGTATGCACTTGATGTTTTTGATGAGTTGTCTCAAGATGTGTATGACCTGTCTCATGAGGATGAGTTATTTACTGTGCTTACTAAGAGTCTTGATCATGTTGAGTTTCAAAAGGTGCCATATCAGGTTAATGATAATCTAGTGGATGTGATAGGGTCTTTGTTTCACTTGTAAGAGCATAATGGACCTAACAAGTTTGAATTGCCTGAAAATCATGCTAAGTTACTTCCCTCTAGCATTTCACCCCCTAAATTGGAATTGAAACCTTTACCTGAGAATTTGAAATATGCTTATTTAGAAGATAATGAGACTTTGCCTGTAATCATCTCCAGTGCACTTACCTTGGACCAAGAGGAAAAACTTGTTAAAGTGCTTAGAGAACATAGCAAAGCTATAGGGTGGACTTTATCAGACCTCAAAGGACTTAGCCCTACTTTATGCTCACATAAGATCACTTTAGAAAAAGATGCTAAGCCTAAAAGGGACCCTCAGAGGAGACTTAATCCACCTATGAAGGAGGTAGTCCAAAAAGAGATTCTTAAGTGGTTAGCTGCTGGGGCAATCTATCCCATTGCTAATTCTGAGTGGGTTAGTCCTATCCATGTGGTTCCTAAAAAGGGGGAAACACCAGTAGTACAAAACAGTGAAGGTGAGTTGACACCCACTAGAGTCCAGAGTGGATGGAGAGTGTGCATTGACTATAGGAAGCTTAACAAGGCCACTAAGAAGGACCATTTTCCATTACCTTTTATGGACCAGATGTTAGAGAGATTAGCTGGGAGGTCACATTATTGCTTTCTAGATGGCTATTCAGGTTATATTCAGATCCCTATAGCTCCTGCGGATCAGGAAAAGACCACCTTTACCTGTCCTTTTGGCACTTATGCTTTTAGACATATGCCTTTTGGTTTATGGAATGCACCTGCTACATTTTAAGAATGTATGATGAGTATCTTTTCTGATTTTATCACCAAAATTATGGAAGTTTTCATGGATGATTTTACTGTACATGGTGACTCATTTGATGAGTGCTTGCATCATCTTACTCTTGTGCTTAGGCATTGCATTGAGACCAATTTGGTTTTGAATTTTGAAAAGTGTCATTTTATGGTGGAGCATGGGGTAGTACTTGGACATGTAGTGTCATCGAGGGGATTAGAGGTAGATAAACTAAAGTTGACGTCATTTAGTCCTTACCTTATCCCAGATGTGTCAAAGATGTGAGATCATTCTTAGGGCATATAGGGTTCTATAGGAGGTTTGTCAAAGATTTTTCTAAGACTGCTTCTCCTTTATGTACCTTGCTTGCAAAAGATGTCTCATTTGATTTTAATGATGATTGTATGAGGGCTTTTGATCAGTTGAAGTTGACGTTGACTTCTCCTCCTATTGTGCAACCCCCAAATTGGGCCTTACCTTTTGAGTTAATGTGTGATGCTAGTGAGAAGGCAGTGGGGGCAGTTTTAGGTCAAAGAGTTGGGAAAGTACCTCATGTGATTTACTATGCTTCTAGAACTCTTGATCCTACATAGTGTAACTACACCACTATAGAAAAAGAGATATATGCTGTTGTTTTTGCTCTTAAAAAGTTCCGTCCTTATTTATTGGGTGTTAAAGTTACTGTTTACTCTGATCATTTTGCTCTTAAACACTTATTAGAAAAGAAAGATTCCAAACCCAGGTTGATTAGATGGATGTTACTACTGCAAGAATTTCAACTGGAAATTAAAGATAAACCTGGAGCTAAGAATTTAGTTGCTGACCATCTGAGTAGACTAGAAACAGGGGAGAGTGGTAGCCCTTTTACTGATTGTTTTTCTGATGACACTTTGTATACTGTTACTAGTAGGTTGCCTTGGTATGCTGATGTTGTAAACTATATAGTCACCAAAACGTTTCCCATTGACTTGACTAGAGCTGAAAAAGAAAAGATAAGAGCTCAATCCAAATATTATGTTTGGGATAAGCCATATCTATAGAAATTTTGTGGTGATCAGATAATAAGGCATTGTGTTGATGATAGTGAAATTCATTCCATTCTGACCTTTCGTCATGCTTCAGAAAGTGGGGGACATTTTGGACCCAAAAGAACATCACATAAAGTTCTTGAGTGTGGATTTCATTGGCCCACTATTTCTTGTGATGCTTATGATTTTTGTAAAAGATGTGAAGTGTGCCAAAAGACTGGAAATTTATTAAGAAGGAGTCAAATGCCTTTATGTAATGTTTATATTGGTGAAATTTTTGATGTATGGGGCATTGATTTCATGGGACTCTTTCCCCCTTCTTTTGGGTATACTTATATTCTTGTGCTTGTTGACTATGTATCCAAATGGGTAGAAGCTGTAGCTACTAGAACTGATGACACTAAGACTGTGGTGAAACATGCTAAATCTCTCATTCTGCATAGATGTGGCGTACCAAGAGTAATCATCAGTGATAGGGGGACCCATTTTTGCAATAGAACTTTAGGTGCCTTATTAGCCAAATATCATGTGACTCATAAGGTATCTACTAGTTATCACCCCCAAACCAATGGCCAAACTGAAATCTCTAATAAAGAAATTAAGGGCATCTTGAAAAAGTAGTTAGGCCAAACAAGAAAGATTGAAGTCTTAGGTTAGATGAGGCTCTTTGGGCTTATAGGACTGCATACAAGACTCCTATTGGTATGTCACCTTATAGGTTAATCTTTGGGAAGCCATGTCATCTCCCTGTTGAGATAGAACATAAGTCTTATTAAGCTGTGAAGCAATGTAATCTTAACTATGAGTTAGCAAGAAGAGAGTGTAAATTGCAATTGCAGGAATTAGAAGAGATTCGCTTGGAAGCCTATAACAATTCAGTCATTTACAAAAGTAAGGCCAAAGCATTTCGTGATGCCAAACTTATCAGAAAGGAATTTCAGGTAGGTGAGAAAGTATTATTATTCAATTCAAAACTGAGACTCTTTCCTGGTAAGTTAAACTCTTGATGGCTAGGACCTTTTATGGTAGTAAAGACTTATCCACATGATGCTATTGAGATTAAATCCTTTGCTACTAACAAGATTTTCAAGGTAAATGGTCACAGGCAAAAACATTTTTATGACGGAGATCAGGTATGCTTAGTGGAAGAGATCCAATTTGGGGATCCATAGGCCCATTTGAGTCGAGCCAACGACTGCAAATAAAGGTGCTGGTTGGAAGGTAACCTAACGTTTTTAGGAAAGTAACTATTTACTTTTGTTTTTGTTTTCATTATTTCTATCTTTTTGCATGTATTAGGGACTATGCATGAATTAAGTGTGGGGGGTGCATCCTACATTTAATTCCTGCAGTATTTATTCTTGAAAAAAAAGAAGAAAAAAAATCGAAAAAAAAAAATTTTTTTCCTTATAAATAATGCATGATATGAGTTTATGCTAGGCTCGCTTGCTTAGAAAATTTTTGTTTTATTAGCTATTTTTTAGTTTATTCTTTTATGAGTGAAGACTTCTAAGCAAGCTAATTATCCTTCAGAGAAGTTTGAGTTGATCCTCATATATATTTTTAATGAGTAATTATCATGATTATCCATCTTATTTTATCATGTTATATAGGCGTATAGAGAAAATAAAATGACCTACCCATCTCCTAGACTATTGAATTAGTTGAATAACTCATTAAAATTATGACTTTTTCTTGTCTGTTTATTATAAAAAGAAAACAAAAGTGAAAAAGGAAAGGAAAAAATGTTAGATTACCGTCATGGGTAAGAAAAGGTGGCCCGACACCTTTTCCCCTTAAGTTTAGGTCTCAAGTGAGCCTTATGTATGGAGTAACCCATGATTGGGAGAGTCATGCCCCTTTTTGGGCCAATCAATGACTCGAACCAAACTAGCAGTCAAATAGAAATAATGATGAATTATTTGCTCCAGCACCTCTATTCGGGTGAGTGTGAGACAGGGAGTATTTAATTTCTAAGACTCTATATAGGCATCGAATATGTGCGCAAGTGGAGTTTGAAAAAAAAAAAAAAACAGAAGAAGAAGAAGAGAAAAATAAATACAAGGCAAGCTTAGAATCAATTCAATGAGTTATTTTATCTGATTCAATTGTTTTTATAGCCATACCATGCCTCAATTTTTCTATCATAAATTTTTTAGACCTCTTGATCGGTGTATGCATATCTAAAAGGATGGATAGTTATTGATCTTGTTATTTCATTAAGGAAATGTTGTGAGGTTGATGAAGAAATTCTTTGATGGTAGTTGGATGTCTAGTCGTTATTCACTTATGGGAGGAAGAACTAATTAATTTTCAATGAAACTATTTTTAAAGCAAGCCAAGGCCTAGTATGAATATCATAGTTATGCATGACTTTATAAGAAAGAAAGAGGGTAAGTTTTTAGGTCGAGTCTAAGATTTCTTTGCACGAGAACGTCCAAAGTCTAAGTGTGGGGGAATTTGTTAAGCCAAAAATCATACATTATTTTAGTAATTATTTTAAGTATATTATATATATTATTTCATCTAATTTACTTTATTTTATATATTTTTCAGGTTAGGCATTAATAAAATAAAAAGGAGAAGAGAAGACGTCGAAGTTCGGGTTTTACATGCTTAGCTATCAAGTCAGTCCAAGAATATTATTTTCATAATTATTTATTTGGGCTAGGGTTAAAAGAGTTGAAGAGCAGCTAGAAGTTTTGGGGGAGAAGGAGTCTAAGGGGGGGAAAAAAAAAACCCTAGTAGCTAAACCCTACCCCACCCCTCTTCTCCTCCTCATCATATATTATCTTCATCATCCTACCATCAAGAGGGCATCCACGGCAGCCAGGCTTTAAAACACAGCCTCGTCTTCTCCTATCATCTTCTCACGCCTCAACCCTCTCATCACCATAATCACTCCATCCCCTAAACCTCAATAAAATTAGCTCGCGGCATTACACCATCAAACGCTTCACCTCCAACCCACGGCTGCCTCCTCCATCTCTACCCACGGCGCCACGCCCCCATGCAACCCTAGCACCATCAACGCCTGTTCTTCTCCTTACCATAAATCATCATCACCATTATCTCACCGCATCAAACCCCACGCCTAACCCATCCTCACGATCATCACCATCAGGCTAAGTAGTTTTCTATTGTTTAAGTTCTATTTTTTTTATTTTTTGTTTTACTTGTGTTTAGTTTATTATTAAACATGAAACCTTTGGTCAATTGTTATGATTTTATTTTTATTATGAGGGAGTAGTTTCGTTCTACTTAGTATGATCTATTTGAAACTATACTAAATTAATTATTTTAAAACAAGTTTTATACTTTATTGTCTAGTTGATTTTTATTCATGATTCTATAGTGATTAGTATTTATCGTTCATGACATTCGTATTATATTAATTAGAATGCATGCTAGTTAGTTTAGTATGAACTCATATGATAGTTTTAAAGGCTTTAATATGTAAAAGTTATAGTCTTTTAGGCATTAGTATCACCCTAATTAATCATGGATGGCTCAAACCCATCTCTTTTAATTAGGTAATCGTTATAAAACTTTGTTAAATCAATTTGCTGGTAAATTAGTTACAAGGCATTAGATGAAGTTTTTCTAATACGTAATGCTCTAGTTTGATTAAATTCTTATGCTGGTGTGAGGGTTATCAGAATTAGTAGGGTTTATATTAGGGCTGGACCTAAGTAAACTATAATATAAGGACAAACGGGGAAGATCCGCTGGTGGGTGTCTTCTATAGTCTAACTCATAAATAAAATCGACTTGTGTGTTAATGATAAATATTAATTTGCATGGTGGATATAGATTATGCTAAGCATTTTTCATAAATTTGATATCTTTCGATAATTATTTGTTGCTTTTAGTAAATTTGATTAGTTTGTCAATTTTTATTCTACAATTATTAGCTTCAATATAAATTTTGTTTACCCTCCCCCCAAAAGAATAGTCTTTTAGGAGTATCTTGGTAATTTTAGACAGGTTAGATTTTGATTTTTAGAGTGGTTATAATTTTAGATTTGATTTATATTCTGTTTTATCGTTTAATTATCGGTTTGTTAAAAATTATGTTAAAAATAGTTTCTTTCATTTTTTTCAATTTTAATCACTCCTAGGGTTTATATAGTGTCCCAATCTGCCTCTATTTAATTTCGTATTTTTTGGGAATTATTTGATAATTTTTTAGAATTATTTCGTAAATTTGACATGTGCAAGTTTTTATTTCAATAAATCTGAAAATTTTGTTTTTAATATTTATTTCACGTTTATTAGGTGTTATTGAGTCCAGAAAATTATGTCCTTAAATTATGGTAATTTTTTTGATTAATTTCGTTTTTATATTAGTGCAGTTTATTTTATTTCTAATTTCATATTGAATTTTCTGTTTTAGTTATCTGCAGCGATTTTCTGTTTTGATTTTTCTGAAATTAATTCAATATAATTCTAGAGGTATAAGCTTATAAACTTGAAGAATATTAGTTTAGGTCACTGTATGTGATTTTTAGTATTTATTTTCTATTTATTGTTTTCTGTTTTGATTTCTAGTTGAAGATTGAGTTATTATTCTCTTTTTATTTTTCTAGATTATTTAGGATAGCTAATTACTATTTTATTTCCAGAATTAAATCTAGAATATTTAGGAATAATATTGAGTACTTTTCCATATTTTTATTTTTTAAATTTGATTTATTTTAGAAATACAAAGAGAGGAAACAATAAATTAGATTAGGAAAATTATTTAGGATTAAATTAGCTTTTTGATATAATCTTTCCTCATGGATCGATCCCTACTTTCCTAGGCTATAAATTGTATTTAAAAATCGAAGTAGTGGTTAAATTTGTAACTCCATGACAAGCTTACAGGGATCAACCTTAATTTGCTACAACGCTACCATACGCTTGCGGCCCTATCAAGTTTTTGGCATCACTGCTAGGGACAAGTGTTGAATATTGGGTTTTTCTTGATGCATTTGACTAAGTGTTTTGTTTTTCTTTGAAAAAAAATTTGAAAATTAAATAATCAAATAATTTTTGAAAGAAAAAAACAATGGCCATGTTCTATTTCCCCCGATTTGAGCATGGATTATTTTAGAGGTATTTTAAGCATTTAAATGTTTTCCTTATTCAATGTGATTATTGTGTGGGTAAATGAAAAATTTTAGACATTGTTAACGAGGATGTAAATAATAAAACCCGAACTCTTTTAGAGTGTTGGGATTTTTATGGCAAAAATGTTGGTGAGGCATGGTATTTGCTTGAGTGAATTACTTGTGATTCATTTGAGTTTGAGAAGCTAGTTGTGTTTCTAGATATTCGTTCTCTGATCCTTGTGCATTCTATTCTAAACCTTATTATGCCAAATTTTGGTGTGACTTATGTAAATCTTCTGACCATGATATTAATTCGTGTTTTTATTATGCATGACATCCTTAACCTGACTTTCTATCACCCTGGGACAGTACTTATGTTGTCATGACCTTACCTAATTCATCCTTTCCTTTAGCTCAGTGTACGGGGCTTGACGTGGGTGAACCTTTTGGGGTAGTTACTAGGTCTAGTATTCTTGATGCATGTTTTGAGTCAGAAGATATTTTTGATGAGGTGCATGATCTCGATAAGACGGCTTTGGATATTTATGCATGAGGAGTCTCCTAGCCTTGGATGTAATAATGTTTTCCCTAATACCCTTGGTCATCCCCATGTTTTACCTATTTGTTCATTACTCTCTCCTTCCCTTGAGTATTATCTTGATGCGCCCGTTGATAATTTTATGATTTATGATGCTAATATTGATTTGGGTTATGAGGATAACATGTTTAGTATGCTTGGTGGGAATGTTGATGATTGTTTATCCCTAGGTTACTTTAGAGGGTATGATTCCTCCATTGATCCTTATTGTATATACCTAGGCGACTTGCGTAAGAAAATCATGTGGAACTACATTCTTTAATCCTTCTCTTTAGTATAATTTTGGTTATTGCCTCTTACCTTGTATTTTCTAAATTGTGGTCCCATGAGTTTGATGAGCTTCTGTGCATGTTGACGGAGTCTGATGTGGTGAGCCAAGTCTTGAAGATGTGAGGGAGTCGCTTATGCTCCATTTGGCCCGTTTGCGTGAAGGTCTTAGCTTAGGTGCATCTAGCACCTAACTAGCTGAGATCGTTATGTTTTGTTTCATTTTCCTTCTCTTACTTTCTTTCCTTTGAATAATAGTGCTTTATTTAAGCATGGGGGAAGGGTAGACTCTATGTTTTCTGCTTGGGTTATTAGCTTGCATACATGTTAGAGCATATAGGTTTAGGTTTCTTTTTCTTTGCATTAGTGTTTTGCATTTGGGAACATTTAGGTTTGCATAGAGTTGGATTGGTTTGAGATAACCTCCAATGATGATTCTTTAGGTAAAATAGCTTTCGTAAGTTTGAGTAACTTTTGATGTGTAATCCCTTTTGGTGCTAAAAGTTTTGAAGGTTTTGTGAATATTTCTTATTTTAACCCATGTCTTGTTTGAGAACTTTATTATCCCTTAGAGTCATTGGCACTAATGTTGATACATGCAGTCATTTTATAAGCTTAATGACACTTTGGTAGATATTTCGTGAGATTTTGAGCCTTTTTTATACTAATTCATTATATTTAGTCTCGTGTTTCTTTTCATGTTTGTGACTCTTTCATGATGCATCTCTAGGGCTTGCCTAGATTCTTGTTCAAGACCACATTAGCATGTGCATAGTTGATAATAGTCTACCCTTGTATTATATGTTTATTCCCTTTGCTAGCCCCTTTGAGCTTATATCTTTCTTTGTTGTGATATTTTCAAATTAACCCTTGGCTAAACACATATTCCTACCTTTAAGCCAAGTCTATAGAACATCACTTCATCTATTGTTGAGTATATTTAGTTTTGATGATAACAAATCCAAGTGTAAAACTTTGTCCAAGTAATGTTGCTCCAAACACGATCTCCAAACAGGCCTAACTGGTGTTTGTGATCTTTATTGTATTAACTGGTTTGCTACATGTGAGAACAAGTCTTCAAAACAGGTTTTACTTGGTGATTCTATATTAAGTCAAGAACACCCTCTCGACAGTTGATTGTAAGGCATGTTCCTGAACTCTAGCAATGCAAAGAACAACCCCAGCAAACAAGGTGGCCTTGGTGTTCACAGCAGCTCTATAAATCTTGGACAAGTTGACTGGTTCAAAACAAGAAGTCTTGGGTATATAGGTTTTATTTATTTAGACTCTTGTTAATATGCCAATTTTGAAAGTATCATTTTTAGCACTTCTTGAAAACGGTTTTCGAAAAGTTGCTTTGGGACACCATTACCAAACAACCCTGCAAACAGGGTGCCTAGGGTGTTCTCAAAAACTGCAGCAGCTACATCAGTCTTATCTGGAAATTTACTTCAGTTGGCTGCCAGATCTAAAAAGGTTCGTTTTGAATTTGAAAAAAAAAAAATTGCAAAACCGTTTTTGCTAAAGATTTCTCTTGAAAAGATTCTTATCCCTTATTTTTAGGTCTTGATTGAATTTGGGATAAATCAAGATTTTATCCTTTTCAAGACTAGACTACTCAGCCAAGATATTTTAAGAAAATCTTCTCTTCTCTCTTAGCCGTTGGAAATCTTTGATGAATCTTCTAAGCGACTAAAAATAGAGGATTTTTTCCTATCTTTTGAAATAATAGCTGTTGGGTTGTGTGTTTAAATATTGAAATTCTCTCTCCCATTTGATAACTCGGTTTTTACAAAGAAGTAAGAGATTTTTAGAGCTGACATTCAAAAAGAAAAACCGTGAGAAGATTGTGCTTAACTGAGCTTTCAATTTATTGGCATAATAGGACTTCATTGTACCTTACATCTGCTTAAGTCAGAAGCACCCCAGTAAGGTGTTTTGTACCCCTGTTCTCAGAACAAAAAGTGAGTGAGTGTGTCCTCAGTTGTGTGGACTTTGGACGTGTCCTATCTGGTGAGATTGGACGTGGTGTAACCTGTCTTAGGGAAGAAGGTTACGTGGGTTACAAGTTGTAACAAGGAGTGTTACTTTTGTAACGTGCTCAGCCCGTTAGTGAAGTGGTTAAATCCTACACGAGGTAGGTCGTGGTTTTTCACACCTCAGTTGGGCTAGAGGTGTTTTCCACGTAAAAATTGTGTGGGCTTTATTTCCGCATTTATTACTTTGAATTTCGCTACTGAATCAATTGAGAACAACCGCTACAAACAAGGCGTAAGGTTGTTTGTGATTTACAAACAATCTCTGCAATCAAGTGCTACGGTTGTTTGTCAGTTATTAGGCGAAAATCGACCACCACAATTCACCCCCCTCTTGTGGTTGTGTACTCTTGGAATTCAATAAGTGGTATCAGAGCAGGTTCTCTCAAAAGGGCTAACACCTTGAGAAATTCTGAAGATGAGTATACCACAAGAATCCTTGAAGGGCAATCCATTACTCGTCCACCCTATTTCAACGGCCAACATTATAGTTGGTGGAAGAATAGGATGGAGAACTATATTCAGGCAGAAGATTATGAATTATGGATGCTCATCAAGAACGGGCCCCTTGTTCCCACCAAGGTGCTTGAAGATGGTAAGAAGGTTCCCAAGGAACCCATAGAGTTTGATGGTGAAGACTATAAAAAAAAGGAAAAGAATGCCAAGGCCAAGAAGCTATTATATTTTGGCCTAGGTCCAGATGAATATACACGTATCTCGGAGTGTGAGTCAGCTCAGGAGATATGGAATACCCTCCAAGTAGCTCATGAAAGAACAAGTCAAGTCAAACAATCATATTGAGCTACTTATGAGGCAATATGAGTTGTTTGATATGGGTGATCGTGAGAACGTGATAGATATGTACACACGCTTCACCCACATAACAAACGAGCTAAAATCCCTGGGAAAATCCTTCACCACAGAAGAGCTAGTGAGGAAGATTCTAAGGATTTTGCCTCAGTCTTGGGAAGCGAAGGTGACAGCCATCCAAGAAGCTAAAGACATGAACAAGATCACCCTCGATGAGTTGATTGGCAATCTTCAAACCTATGAACTCAGAAAAAACTCACAACAAAAAGAGGAGCAGAAGAAGGATCGTGGGCTTGCCTTGAAAGCACAAGAGGATGATGACTCTGACCTTGAGGATGAAGAGATGGCCTTAATGACAAGAAAGTTCAAGAAATTCTTCAAAAAGGTCAAAGAAAACAGCAAAAGAAAAGACTTCAGTAAGTCCAGAAACACCCCCCGAGAACAGTTCACAGGGTGTTTCAAGTGTGGCAAACCGGATCACATTGTGAAGAACTGTCCACTACTTCGAGAAGAGCAAGAACTGTCCATTACTCTTGGAATTCAACATCTATGTAGTGGATAGTTTTACGGATAATTGAGTTTAAAGTGGCTTTAGTATGTTGGTTTGTTGAGGAATTGATGATATTGAGCATTTGGTGCTAGTTCCCTCTTGTTTAGGTTGTGTACACATATTTGGTTGTGAGTTGACAGTTAGTGATCCTATGCCTTTGAATAATTACAATTTTTGTTTCATTTCCCACAAAAACAAAAACAAAAAAAAAAGAAACAAAAGTTATGTTGAAAAAAAAGAGGGAAAAAAAGAGAAAGCCATGAAAAACAAAGCAGAAATGGAAAAAAAAAGGAAAAACTCAGTGATTGGCATTATGCATACATAGCTTGTGTTCCTTCTTTGTCAACTAATTTCCTATTTCATTCATGCGGTATGTTCAGTGTGCTTTGAGGTTTAGAGTGTTAGTGATTTTCATGGTTTCCTGATTGTGTGTTGGTTGCTCCTTAGTCATTTGGCAAAGTAGCTCCACATTGTCCCAAATTCATTTGTCCACTCCTTTCCCTTAACCCTTCTAGCCCACATTACAACTCATATAAAGTCCTCTTAATTATCTTATGCACATTGCATTTTAGTGTTGAGGAATTTGAGAGTCTCGACAAGCATATGGTAGATTGCATCTTTAGGATGAGTCTTGAGTGAACCTATGATATATTTCAAACACATGAGCTGGAGTGATTCACATTTCCCAAAAGTGAGGTTTCTATCAGTCTATTTAACTCTACAATCTCTTGTGCTTGCTTGAAATGCTTTTTGTTTCTTTAGGGGTGATCAAGTTTGATGTGGAGCTTATGATCTCGTACTTTTTCAAAAACCTTCTTTTGAAATGTCTTGCGTGCTATTTCGGGTTGCCATTTATTGTTGTTCTTGCTTGTGTATGCTTAATGTTGTCTAGCATGAGGAGGTTACCCTGCTTAAGAATCTTAGATACATCTCTCCTTGTTGGCTTTGTCTAGAGTTTGCTTGAGGACAAGCAAGGATTTAAGCATGGGGAAGTGATGAATGTCATATTTGCATAGACTATTTATGTGTCTGAGAGTCATTTTTAGGGATTAAAATGCTAAATTATATGATTTATACCCCTATTTCTTTTATTACGCTTTGGTTTCGCTTGTTTCATAAATGATTACAGATTTCAAGTTCATAAGCCCAAAGCGAGTGACTAGAAGATATTTTTGAGGCCTAGTGGATCAAAGAAGCTTGCAAAGGATGATCAAAATGACCCAACACGGACGTACCACGGTAAATACCATGATTCAGGGTGCTAGAAGACAAAGCAACGAAGTGAAACATGGAGACCCTAGAGCCCAGTCGCCACCACGGTCAGACCGTGGTGGGGGCCACAACCGTGGTGGGGATCTTTGCCCCGGCTCGCTCGGTTTTCTTCGCGGCTGTTCAGATTCTGTGCGTTTCTGCCGTTATGAGCCATGAGTTCACCCATAAAAGCATGATTTTTGGTTGCTCTTGGGAGGCTATCTTATCACCCACCATCTCATCCACCATCATAGATTAGTTTAGATTAGATAGAGGGAAAGAAAGAGAATCGAAATGAGATCTTGCAATGATTCCATGCCACATTTGCGATCGATAGATTCAAGCGTGATTTTAGACCGAGCAATTCTTCTCTCTTTCTTTCTTTTCTCCCCTTATTTCAGAATTCATGTTTTGAAATTTTGATTTAGATTTATAGTCTTGATCTTGGATTTATGTAAATTCTAGTTTATTTCCCAATCTTGCATTGTTAACTTTGGTGCTCTTGAATTTTTTGCATTATTTTATCGAATCATAGATGCTTATTGCCATGCGAGAAACTTGTTCACTTTCTTGCATGTTGTAGGTATTGGGTGATGAACTGAAAAGTGAAATCTAATACTAGAATCCTAGGATTTGACTTTATTGTTTGGAGTCTTGAGAAAGTCACACCGATCGAGAAACCATTAATTTGATAATCGCATGCTTAATGAACCTAAATAAATCGAGAGCCCTTAAGAAATGGTAAATTGTTAGATTTAGGTATTTCACTTCACCTTGAAAGAGGGTTGTGAAACTTCGATTATCGATTTTTAAAAAACCATTAGAGAAAAAAGTGCCAGTTTGATATTGTGGATTGGGAAAATTGATTGATTTGTTTAATTCCTTGATTTTTATCCATTACATTAGATAGTTTATTATTAACATTTCAATCTCAAGTTTGGGTTTGCTTAGCCTATCTTGAGGGATTATAGCCCAATAGATCAATCTAGTCACAGTGATATTGACCTTGATTTGCTACAATACCACCGTGCGCTTACGGCCCTATCAATTATTCAGTCATATGTAGATAGAGTTTGCATGATAAGATATCTTGTTAAGGATATAGATTTGATTTTTTATAATAACCCCATCTCTTATGTGTGATTTTGTGCCTACCTTGTCACTTTTTCATCAATTCTTTAGATCTTGTTATTAAGTTCATATGTGAACTTTTTCTTTGTCGAAGTTTCCTTTTAAGCTCTTGAAAAATAGAAAAAAAAGAGAAAAAAATGATGAAAAATGCCTAAAAATGTGCACAAAAATCCGAGCACCAATGTTTAGGGTGTGTGTGTTATTATTCTTTTAAAAAAAAGGGGAGAAAGAGCAAAGAAAGAAATGGGGATCGTGTCAATATTAGCAAGTTGATTCATAAAGATTCATATATGTTTGCACATGCGCCAAGGTATACATATCATTGCATATTATTATGTGGGGTGAACACTGGAAGTCGAGATGCTTCTTGTGACTTAGATCTCTTCTAATTGTGCATTCTATTATTATATAATTTGGTGATTCGGTTACTAGGATGATGCAATTATATAAATCGTGTAAATACCTTCCCCATTATTTATATATATATGGCTATGTTTTGAAAAAACCAAAATGATTTTCCTTTGTTTCGAAAAGATTTTTCTAAGTATTTCACTTGAAAACTCTCAGGAGACCTCAGTCTTCCACTTGGAAAACCAAGGGATTTAAAGGGCTTGTTGCATACTCTAAATGCAACCATGACTCATATGAAAGTGAGTTAAGATTTTCTTTTGCTTATGTTCCATTTCTTTTTAGCTAGTTTAGTTTGTCTTGCTTAAGGACGAGCAAATTCTTGGTGAATGGGTAT
Organism: Carnegiea gigantea; assembly: GCA_029747015.1. Classification (NCBI taxonomy): domain Eukaryota; kingdom Viridiplantae; phylum Streptophyta; class Magnoliopsida; order Caryophyllales; family Cactaceae; genus Carnegiea; species Carnegiea gigantea. Next base: position 35,908 of record JAKOGI010000527.1, on the reverse strand, counting down.
TTGTTCGAGCATGATACTTGTGAATTTTACATCTCATTCTACGATTTAGATCAAATAATTGGTAAATTAGGTTATTTATTAGTGTTTTGTTGGTTTTGCAGGTAATAAAGAGAATTGTTCAAATGGCGGATCACCAGTGCAAAGCATGCCAAAAGTTAGGCACATTAACCCAAAAAACCTTGGACGATAATCCGGGATCATCATGACATTTAAGGCCAGATCAACAAACACAAAAATTGTAAGAGAATTAGAGAAAAGGGACAATGCAGAAATTTGGCAAGGTCTGCCAATGCCAAGTGGCACAAGGTGACCATGCCAAATCCTGTTTCTGCTCTCTTTTTGTGCAGAATTTCAGAAACTTGGTACGATCTGCCCGTGCTAAATTTGCTACATTGGGTCTATTTAAAGCGTCTTCCTCCATTTGTGTAATCATCTAATTTTTAGGTTTTAAGAATAGAGTTTAGCCTAGGTTTAGGAAATATTAGTGTAGACTTAGTTTCATTTTGTCACTATATTTCAAGAGTAATGAAGTTTTGATGCAATTAACTTCCTGTCTCTCTCTTTAATCTTCATTTCTATTCAAGTTCTTACTTTGTTGAGTTTGATTTACTAGTTTAATGCTAAATTTACATGCTTTTATTTGTTGGTGGACTGAAACTACTGCCTCCCTTTCCTTAGTACCCTTTAATTATCTTATCCATTTGTAATCTCTCATCCTCTTTATTCAAGAATGCAAATTTCAAACTCTTTCTCTCTCTTCCATCTTAGGGTTTGAAGACCCATTTTTACACGTTTGAGTTTTTGGCTCTCAGTGCGTTTGATTAGAAGTAATTGAGTTAGATTAGTAAGAATAAATGGAGAATCACCTCTAATCATCATCCACTTGCTCCAACAATGGAGGCCAACCTCTATAGTTGGATTTTCAAGCTTTTGACGTACTCTCTTTTCTCTCTCTTCTTTTATTAGTAAATTTAATACTTTCTTAGTTAATTAGATGATGTGCTAGTCATTGTTAGTTAATATGATGTTTTGGGTTCATTTTGTTAATTATGGTTTGTTTTAGTTTAATTTAATTAATCATGTTTAGATTAGAATTAGTAATCATGCTTAATGAAATTTATCACTTTCCCTAGTTTAGTGTTGGGGACAAGAATAGCTTGTAACTTGATTTTCACACGATCCTAGAGGACGAAGACTTTCCACCCTACTCAACCAAAAACACTTCAACAATGAGTAAGAAAAGAAGTGGGGTATTCAAAAGGTGAGTAGCTATTATGAGTAATTGGAGTACACTCAAGCCTAAAAAGCTTTAAAAGTAAATTCTTAAATTGGGCATAGGTGGTATAAATTGTATTCTACTAAATTGCATTTATGAGGAAGGATTGAGTAACAAATGAGCAATAAAGAATTTTGAGCATGAGATAAAAATAAGGTCTTAGTGGACTTAGTTTCAAATCCTTAATTTAAAGTAACCATCTTAAGGAAAGGAATTTATTAGATACTCGAAAAGCTTTGTAAATGAGAACTCAGAAGAGAACTGAGATTCTAAAAGTTTTACTAAAAAGGTACTTGAATGAATTATTCGAGGTAGAGGATAAGGATAGAGAAAAGTGGGGAAGGGATATGATACAAAGGAAAGAGGCAGATAAGTTCTGCCTTTCGCTTACTACTTTGGAGCCTTTATTTAGGCCTAAAAAATAAATGTACAGTAAGATGATAATATTTCTGACATTTGAATAGTAAAAGGATAAGATTGTTGAGTCATCTTGAATAGTGGACTGATCTTGAATAGTTATACATAGACATTTTTGAATGGTTGACATCTGACAAGCTTGTTAAAACTTGGCAGCTACTTCTTGATTTTTATTATTGCATGCTTGCGTGTTGAATTGCATGTTGAATTTCAAGGGTTTTTGCTATATAGTGTCCCCTAGTAGTCATAGAGTCTTGAATATGCTTGTAATATGCTGCACTTGTTGTCTTGAATACAACTGGGTGGCAATTGAGTGTCAAATTCGACGATATGTAGGTGATGATGAAGATGAATGTAGTGTTCCTCAGCTGGACAGAGGTGTGCATCTGGAAAACTCATTGAATAAATTGGATAATCTGCTGCTCGAGTGGTATCCAATAATCCATCTTAATATAGTGCTTAAGAAAACGGAGCATTTAAATGTATCCAGTTGGTATTACGATGAGTACTGGATGTCCACAGAAATCTTGTAAAAGAGTTCAGTAGAATTTGAGTGTCTTAAAATGTGAATAAAAGGAAATCAATGAGCTTAATTATCATTGATCATAACGGATAAAAATGGCATATTCATTGTATCGAGGTCCTTCGATAAGAGTAATAAAGAGTTTATTGTCTTGATCTCTGAGGTAAAAGATAAGAGGTTCTTGAATATCTTTAAGGTTATGGGGATTTTGAATGGAGGTTGATTCAGTTGTGGATGAAATCTGGAATGGAGATTGAAGCCAAGCCATTTTGCTTGGAGAAACTCTATAATGAGGAAGTCTAGAAGGGAATTGTTTTCTCCACTAATGAATTCAATATCAAAATCAAAAAATGAAAGTATTGCTTGCCAAGAGGTAAAAATTTGTTCTGAAACAAGATTTTGAATATCCTTTTGTAAAACTCTTTTTGCACTTTTGGAATCAATTCTTAATAAGAATTTTTTGAAATATAGATCATCTTGAGAGTTTGAGATGCATAAAACAATGGCTAAAACTTCTTTTTTAATAGTGGAATAATTTGACTTGAGGTCCAGTCCAGGTTCCACTATGGAACCTTACTAATTGTTCAAGATTTGGGTCAAGAACCTGCTTGAGAATTCCCCTAAAACCCTTATATGACGCATATATTTGAATTATCATGAATGCATGTGGGTTTGGTATACCAAGACATGAGAGTGATTTGACCTTACTCTTGATACATTTGACTATTTGAGTATGCTCATGAGACCAGGCAGGAGGATTTTCTTGAGCCTTTGAAATAATGGTTTGCAAATCTCCCTAAATTTTAGGAAAAAATCTGCAACATAATTGAAACAACCAAGGAACCTTTGGAATTGATTTATATGCTTCATTTCATCTAGAGATCTATCTGCAATTTCAACAGATCGTTGAATGGGTTTAATAGTACCATTGAAAATATCATGACCTAAAAACCGAATTTGTGTTTGAAATGATTTCATTTTTAGAACAGAAATGGCTAAACCATTTCTTTTAATGACATTAAAAAAAATTTTTAGATGTCTGAAATGTTGATCCAGATTTTTTGAATAGTAGATAAGAACGTCATCAATGTAAACTATTAAAAATTTAGAATAATCATTGAGTATATCATTCATAATATTTGAAATTCAAAGGAGCGTTTTTCAGTCCAAAAGCATCACATTCAATTCATATGTCTAAATGGAATTGTGAATGCAGTTTTGCATCTATCCTTTTCAGCAATTTGAATTCGCCAAAAGCCAGGTTTCATATCGAATTTTAAGAATATTTTGCTGCATATAATCTTTCTAATAAATCTTTTTTGTTGGAAATTGGATATCGTATCCATTGAAGAACTTTGTTGAGTGGTTTGTATTTTATGACTAGTCTAGGAATGTCAAGTTCCTTTTCTGCTTAGTTGTAGACATAGAAGGCTGCACAACTCCAAGGAGATTTGGAGGGTCTAATGAGTCTTTTGTCTAATAAAGATTGAATTTCTTTTTTGTAAAACTCTAAAAGCACTTTTATTCATTTGAATAGCACATGCTTTTGTTGGTATATTTCTCTCATCAAAATCTTTATTGTATGCTAGTTCTACCATATGTTGCTTTCTATCCCAAAAGGCATTTGGGATATCAGCACAAACATAATCTTCGAATAATTTCTTGACCGTTTGAATTTTTTGTTGAATTTTTGATACAAAACGTTGTTCTTCAATACTAGCTTGAATAATTTCTATTTGAAGAAAAGCTATTTGTTTTTTTTTAGTAGAAATAATTTTTGAAATTGAAGCTTCATGAAGAGCTGCAATATCCTTATTTTTCATAGGGGAAGCAAGTTTGAATTTAATTTCTTTTCCAAGAATATTTGAATAGTAAAAGGATATATTTGAGTAAGAAAAGGAGTTCCAAGGATAATTTGTTACTTGAGATTTTTGACAAGTGTAAAACGATTTTGAAATAATATTCATTGTTGCAAATATAAGCATTTAAAAGCTTGTAATTAATTTGAAGCTTAGATCCGACAGCACTAGTCATTTTCTCTTTTGTTTTTTCAAAATATTTTGAAGGAATTAAACTTTCTTGGATGCTATTCATATCAACACCGCTATCTAGCAGAGCGATAAAATAAAGTTTGAAATCCTTCACAATAATGGTAACAGGAACATACTATTTTTGAAAATCAATACAGTTGATGACCAAAAGGAATGCTTCAGGATCTTGGTCATCTGGACTTAATTTAGGGGAAGAAGGAGGAGATTGATTAGGATGTTTGAAGAATCAAGAGAAGAAACTCGATTTTCATGCTCTTGAAGTTGAGAAATAAGGATTGAGTTTGATTCCTCAAGGAGATTTTGCTTTTCAATATGAGTTTTTAATTCTTTAACTTCAATTTTGAGTTGATTTACTTCTTGTTTCAATTCTTTGAGTATTATTGGTTTTGAGAGACTTAATCCTTATCCTTCATAGGTTTTTAATACTTGTTTTAAGCTAAAAGGTTGCATTCTTGATTCGTTATTTTTATCTTTGAGTAATAAATTTTTAAGCTTGTGAAGGCATTGAGTTCTACTTGGGATTGATCTTTTGTGATAACATTGCAATTATTAGGACAGAGTGTAATTTCTTCATTTGATGAATTAGAACGGTTGAAATCAGATGTTTGAATTTCACAAAGGGTTTCTTCCGAATCGTCATGAATTAAAAGAGAAAGTATTATTTCTTGAAGCTTTTTATCTTCAGGTTTCATAATTTTTTCTTTTAATGGGCAATTATTGGCTTTATGACCTTTTTGCAACAGTTATAACAAGTAATAACTTGAGTTTGAGAGGGATTAGGAGTAATTTTTTTGGATTTGAGAGATTAGCTTTAGAGGTTTTCTGGGGATTTTGGTAGTAATAATTTTTTAATTTCATATTTTTTAGGATAAACTTTTGAAGATTTTTTAATGAGTTTTTTCTTTTTGGAAGAAGGCGCTTCTAGTTTGCGTAATCAAAATGCTTACAAAATGATCCGAGTTCATTTTGGAATAATTTTTTTTAGAATGATATTTATTTTGAATTCTTAATTCAGTACAAAGAGCTAATACTTCTTTTTTAATAACATTAAATAAATGACCATAAGTTAAACCACGCCATGGAATTTTTGGTGTTCCACAATCATCTCTTAATTTTTGTCTTACTCTTTGAGAAAATAAAGTAGGTAAACTGGAAATGAATTTTTCTTTCCAATAATTTTCATTGGCATCTTTTCTTTGAAGAACATAGGTAAGGAATGTATCTTTATACCATTTGTAATCACTTAGACTTGGGCATCTTAAATTTTGAATTATTTCTAAATGGGAAGATGTTAATTATTCAGTGTTTCCTATAAAATATATGACTATGGTATAAATAAGATACTTAATTACATCAGATTTATAGATAATTACTGGCTTGACTTCACAAGTTGGCGGATCTTGAATGGTTTCTATTGAATTTTGTAATTGATGGTGTAAGATATTTATTCTATCTTGTTCAGTAAGAATATTTTCCCACCAATTTTTTAATTGACCTGTAAAGCCAAAAGTAAGGAGTTTAATGGCATCTTCCATAAAGACTCCTTTTGCAATATATGAAGTTGCACAATACCCATCTCCTGGAGAGTATTGGCAATTTCATATTCTAACTTTTCATCTATATTCCATTGATAAGTAGTATTTTCATCATAACTTAGTTGAATTAGTTTGAGTTTCATTGAAGCTTTCTTCAATGGTATGAATAAGATTTAAATTTTCAGAAACACTGGATTCGAAATCCGAGCTTTCAGGTTGATTACCGCAGCATGGTTTATACGTGCAGAGTATTTCTTTTGATGGAGAATTTTCGAAAGTGTTTTGCTCTTCCTACTTTGGAATGGAAGATAAAGGATGAATAGAAACACTTGTTTCTTTGATGAGAAGATTGTGCCATAAGTTTCGCTTAGTGGCACATAAGTATTTATTGTAAATGGGAATAGAAACTCAATGTTTTCGAAGAAAACCATTTAACCAATTAAAGAAAGATATATTTTCTTTAATTTTAGCTAATTGAGTATAGTAAATAGTTTTGAATAATTGTTACATATTTTTAGAAAAATATGAAAAGAACCAGTCTCGGTAAGATAGATTATAGTCTTGATGAAACTATTTATTAAGACAAACTCTATTAACTTAAAAAGCTTGATTAGTAAAAGAGGCTGATTTAGAAAATTTATTTTGGTTGAAACAGTTTCTGTTTGAATCTAAACTTTCATTAACCATTATACTTAAATGTAAATGAGAGTTAAATGATGATGATGTCATGCTAATGTCATGATGATGAGATGATGATGATGATGATGATAAGGATGTCATGATGCTAGGAGGATTAGTCTCAGAATAATCAATTCAGCTAAAGAGAATAATCAATTCAGCTAAAGAGATTAATCAACGAAACAACACACAAATATGCACTTATTTCAGACAGAAAATTGCTAGGTACCCAGCCATGCACCGTGAGACCACACTGGGACCACCTTCATTCCAATCTCTTTACTGTCGGGACCAACAATAACTAGGCTGACCAACAGACTCACTAGGGGCGCCCTAAGGACTTGCAGAAGGCTGACTAATGCTGCTGACCAACACAACTTCCAAGCCATATAACTGACTTTCTCCGTCTTTAATAAGGATATTTATATGTCATTATTGGACTAATTTATTAGTCCTTCGACTAATGACAGGGACTTAGCCTAGATGCATGGTGATAAAGTTAAACAAAACTTTAATTAAATTATTACTAGACACTTAATTACTTACTTAGTCACTTTGATATCTTGACAAGACACTTAACTAATTTGACTAAACACTTGGATAACACTTGACTAATTTTGACTAGACGCTTAGGTAATACTTGATTGAACACTTGGGTAATTAACTAGGCATTTAGCTCTGATACCAGTTGGGGACAGGACCGAGTGCAATTTCTAATTTTAAAATATATTACAAAATGTGATTAATTTATAGCAAAATTTAATTAATTAACCGTAAAACTTGATTAGCAGTTAACTAAAGCAATAAGCACGAATAAAATAATGAATAGGAATAGTGCAAAGTTGAACAAAGCAACGAATATGAATAAAACTTGAGGAATTAATGAAATGGTCCTTGGGAAAGTGATGGAATAGATAGAATGAATGGAATCACGCGTAAAATATGAATAGAAAGTTTGCAAAGTAGAGGTACTTGAATGAACTTACTATTGACTGATTGAATTCTCTGCAAATGAATTGTACAAGGCAGAGGATAAGGATAGAGAAAAGTGGGGAGGGAATATGATACAATAGAAAGAGCCAAATAAGTTCTACCTTTCGCTTATAACTTTGGGGCCTTTATATAGGCCGAAAAAGTAAATATACAGTATAAGATATTTATTGCTATAGTAAGATGATAACATTTCTGACATTTGAATAACTAAAGGGTAAGATTGTTGAGTCATCTTGAATAGTAGACTGATCTTAAACAGTTGTACGCGGACATTTTTGAATGATTGACGTCTGACAAGCTTGTTAAAACTTGACAACTGCTTATACAACAAAACCCTTTAAAACTCTAAATGCAATTCGACATACAAGCATGCAGTGATAAAAATCAAGTAGTAGCTGTCAAATTTTTACAAGTTTATCAGATGTCAACCATTCGAAATTATCCACGCACAACTGTTTAAGATATGATCAATATTCAAGCTGCTTCAACAATCTTATCCATTTACCGTTCAAATGAAAGAAATCTTATCGTATTAATAAATATCATGTATTGTACATCTAGTTTTTGAGCCATACATAAAGGTGTTAGGCAATAATTTGCCGTATTTTACGTGCCTATGTCACCTAATTTTAGCTCGTATAATAATATAATCTTTAGGATTTTTACTTGTTTTCTTTGCTTTTGTATGTGATAAACTTCAATCAAGCAAACGTCGTGAAAAGAAGCAAAGATGGACAAGAAAAGCAAAAGACGGTAAGAAAGGTCGATGGGATGCCCGTGCCACTATGCCAGAAAATTGGCACGGTGTAGCCATGCCACCTAGCACGACCGCGCCACCCCTCTCGTTCGCTTGCTCGCTCGATTTCCCATTTAAAGTCCCTTCGGGCATTTTTGCTCGAGATCTCTCCGGGCTCTCCTTCTGCAACTTTTTGGGAGTTCTTAGCTTAGGTTTAGCAAAAAAAGACCCTATTTAGGGGGATTAGCTTAGGAGGGTTTTGTGTATAATTTGTAAAAGATGGATCAATTTCAAGATTCAATGCTAAGTTCTTCTTTTCTCCCTTTCTTTAATTTCATGCTTTTGAGTTTGTTTGCTAGTTCAATAGATTATTATTTTGCTTTGGTTTCAACATTTGTTTGTGAATTAAAGCCTTGATCTTTGGTTGTGATTTGTCCTTGAGATGGCCAATTGATTCTTGTTTAGGCCTTTGCCCATCTTGTTTATGCTTGAATTTAGAGTTTTCTTTAATGCCTGCCAAGTATTCGATGAAATGCTTGAAAGAGCTTTCGTCTGTATTTTGGGCTAATTGACTTATGCTGAGAGGTGACGTTGATTATCTAGTGTAGGTAGAGAGGATAGCTGGGATTCAGGTATGAAAATAGTCTCGGTCTCTTGGTAGATTAAGGGTTGTCAATCTTGTAGTTTAATTATGCTAATCCCATGAAAATAGGAGGTTAGAATAATTAGACTAGCTCATAACCCTTGAGAGAGGGCTTGGGCGGTCTTTAATTATGCAACCGATCATCTCTAAATGGTAGCATAACTTGGGAAGGTTAAGGTTTGACTTGAGTAGTTGGTTTATCTCAGATTTAATCATAATCGAAGTCTTTGTTTTTGCTTTAGTAGTTTAGTTCTATTTTCTATCCCTTCTGTTTTGCCTAACTTGAGGCGCTTTAGTTAGTTCTGGTATTTAGAAACATAACTCCATGCGGACCTTGAGCACTTCACGATGCACGTTGCACTTGGGATTTATAAATATTAAAACTTTTCCCTAACAAGTTTTTTTATGCCGTTGTCGGTGTATTGGCACTTTCTAATATTGGAGCTTACTTGAGTACTCGAGACTAGACTGCTATTTGAAAAAAAAAATTGAAAAAAAATGCCTATTTTCCACTTTCCTCAGCATGAGTATGAATTATTTTGGAGATGTTATGATAGATTACATGCTTTTCTTGCTCACTGTGGTTATTGGTTAGATAAGTGGGAAATTTTAAGTATAGTCGATGCGAGTGTGAATTGTGAGACCTGTGCTCTTTCAGAGCATTGGAGTTTTTGTACTAAAAATGTTGATGAGGCATGGGATTTGCTCGATTGTTTGGCTGGGGATACTTATGAATTTGAGACTAGTTGTGCTAATTCTTTCTCCACATCCCCCTGTATCCCTAATTATGCTCTTCTTATATGCGAAATTTGTAATTGTTCTGGCTGTGATAGTAATTCTTGTCCTTGTGATATTTTTGCTGATGGTTTTTCTAGACTTTCCAGCATGATTGAGACAATGAATGAGCAATAACTTAAGCTTACTAATCTTATGCGAGAGCATGACCTATCACATGAGCCTGAACCTAGGTTTCGTTCCCCTGAACCTGATGTCAACTTGTATGATGATTGTGAGTCTTTTCCTACTCTAGAGTTCGGACTGGAGCAAGTATTTGAGCCTCCCTCGACCACTTTGCCCCCTATTGCTCCATCCTCACCTAACACCCTTAGGGACAACACTGCATCTATCACGACCTTCCCTAATTCACCTTACCCTTTAACTCAGTCGACGGGGTTTGGGGTGGGTGAGATATTTAGTATTGATGTCAGTGTTGATGAGGACGATTGCTGTTGTGGGTCAGACAATATAGCTATTGAGGAGCATGATCCAAATGAGACTCTTGTTGGGAGGCCTGGTCTGGATGTTGTGTTTACAGTTTTTCCTAGTCTTGATCATGATGACCATATGTCCCAATCCCCTTGACATTTTTCATGTTTCTCCTTCAGGTTTACTACCCTCTCATTCCCCGGAGTGTCACGGTTGGCCACTTGTTGATTCTCATGTTGTGCTTGAGGGGAATAAAATCGATTATTTTGAGACTCTAGGTACCTTTAGAGGGTATAATCCCTCCCTTAATCCTTACAATCTGAACCTAGAGCATTTACCTGGAAAAATCATATTGATTATTGCAATTAACTATTCTACTGATTTTTCCAAGGCATTTGATAAGTTTAAGAGAGCACTCACTATTATTTTTGGATTCATATTTTTGTGCTCTTACTTACATCCATCTAAGTTACAGGCTCAAGTGTTTGATAAGCTCCTGCGAGCTTTGATCACATCCGAGTTTCGAACTCGAGTCTTGAGAAACTAGAAGGAGTGGTTGATGCTCATCCAGCCTCCTGGAGCACTATCTTAGCGAGGCATAGTTTAGCTGCACACAGCACCTAACCTGGTATGATCGTTCTAACCCTTCTCTTTTCTCCTCTTTTCCTTTCTTTCTTTTCTTTTTTTTTAATTGTGGATATTAGGTTGTGTTTAGTTGTGGACAGTAGGATTGTGTCTTCGTTGGTGATCAACTTTGAGGTGAAATTTGGGATGTTGTTGAGCCAACTGAGGGCTATGATCACCTTTTTGCTTTGTTTTCTTTTTTATGTGTTTTGTTTTGCGTGTCTTATGTGTGTGATTTTGCTTTCTTTGTTTGTGTGTGTTTTTGTGGTGGTAGTGACTCCTCGATTTCCATTGAGGACATTGTGAGATTTGGGTGGGTGGGCAGTCATATACCCTTTTGTGCATGTTTTTGTGAAAATTTTCACTTTTGTATAGTTTTTTCTTTTTGACTTTGAGCAAGCTTCGTCCTATTCTGATTAGCTTAAATCCCCTGCGCTTTGACTATTAACTTGTATAGGAATATGACGTGTATGATAGATCTTCGTCGTCAGTGCGTCATTCTAGTACCTAATTCTAACCCCAATTGTTTATTATCGATGTGTAATCCAATCTTTATCTATACGGTCATCATCAGCTTAGGGTCTTAGTCCTCTATGATTGGCTTTCGCACTTGTCTTGTACACGATTACTCTAGTCTTTGTTTGCTTTTCAAAAAAAAAGAAAAAAAGTGAAAAAAAAATAGAGAAAAAGCAAAAAATAAAATTTGAAATGACAAGTATCCCTTTGAGGCATGCGCTATTGGGCTTTACCCTTTGAGGCAATACTGCTACTGGAAGTTACCCTTTGAGGTAATACTACTACTGGGCGTTACTCTTTGAGATAATACTACTACTAGTTGTTACCTTTTAAGGCAATATTGCTGCTGGGAATGCTTGCTTTTTGTGTTAATAAGCCACTAATATAGATTGTGTCAGTCAAGTGGGATTGAGTTTGATTCTGATAAGCCTAAGTCCTAGGATGATGACACACTAGCATACTAAACACTGGGATGGATTTCAAGTTCTGATGTATAGTGGGATGAAAAGTTGGTGCTTTGATGTCATTGATGGGGATAGAGAGTCTTGATGTGTATTCTATTTGTATACAGGTTAATATATTTGTTGCATGGGTGCTTTGGTTAGTAAGAATATGTATAAAGTTCTCCCTTTATGCTTTGTTTGTACATCCAAACTGTTTTTCAAGTTTCTGTTTCTCTTTTCCTTTTTATTTTTCTTTTTCAAGATTTTATGGGTATATCTTCTGCAAACCCTCACGAGACCTTACTCGTCTACTTGGGGGAGCCCAGGGGTTTAAAGGCTTATTACATACGCTAAATGCAACCGTGATTCCCATGAAAGTAGTTAGGTTCTTAGGTTAGTTATCTTTTGTTTTGCCCAACGATGAGCAAAAGATAGGTGTTAAGGTATTTATTAGGCAATAATTTGTCGTATTTTACGTACCTCTGTTACCTAATTTCAGCTCGTATAATAATATAATCTTTAGAATTTTTACTTGTTTTATTTGCTTTTGTAGATAATAAACTTTAATCAAGCAAACGTCGCGAAAAGGAGCGAAGACGGACACGAAAAGCAAAACGGCAAGAAAGGACAACGGGGTGGCCATGCCCCCCCTGTTCGCTTGCTTTTTGATTTCCTATTTAAAGCCTCTTCGGGTGTTTTTGTTCGGGATCTCCCCGGGCTCTGCTTCTGTGCCTTTTTGGGAGTTCTTAGCTTAGGTTTAGCCCCAAAAAAAACCCCGTTTAGGGGGATTAGATTAGGAGAGTTTTCTGTATAATTTGTAAAAGACGGATTGATTTCAAGATTTAATGCTAAGTTCTTCTTTTATCCCTCTCTTTAGTTTCATGCTTTTGAGTTTGTTTGCTAGTTCAATAGATTATTGTTTTGCTTTGGTTTCAATGTTTGTTTGTGAATTAAAGCCTTGATTTTTGGTTGTGATTTATTCTTGAGATGGTCATTAATCCTTGTTTAGGGCTTTACCCACCTTGTTTATGCTTGAATTTAGAGTTTTCTTTCATGCCCACCAAGTATTCGATGAAATGCATAAAAGAGCTTTCGTCCATATTTTGGGCCAATCGACGTATGCTGATGAATGAGGTTGATTGTCGAGTGGGGTTAGAGAGAATAGGTGGGATTTGAACATGAAATAGTCTCAGTCGCTAGTTAGGCCAAGGGTTATCAATTTTGTAGTTTAATTGTACTAATCTCATAAAAATTGGAGGTTAGAACAATTAGACTAGCTTATGACCCTTGAGAAAGGGCTTGGGCGATCTTTAATGATGCAATCGATCATCTTTGAATGCTAGCATAACTTGGGGAGGTTAAGGTTTGACTTGATTAGTTGATTTATCTCAGGTTTAATCATAATCGAAGTCTTTATTTTTATTTTAGTAGTTTAGTTCTATTTTCCATCACTTCGGTTTTGCCTTGCTTGAGACGCTTCAGTTAGTTCTGGTATTTGGAAACGCAACTTCTTATGGATGATAACTCGAGTATTCAACGATGCACCTTGCACTTGGGGTTTATAAATGTTAAACCTTTTCCCTAATAAGTTTTTGAAGAAAAGGCTTCAAAATTGTATGCAACGACAGAACTTATCTGCCTCTCTCCTTTGTATCATATCCCTTCCCCACTTTTCTCTATCCTTATCCTCTACCTTGTACAATTCATTCGCAGAGAATTCAATCAATCAATAGTAAGCTCATTCAAGCACCTTTACATTGCAAAGTTTCTATTCATATTTTACGTGTGATTTCCTTAATTTTATCTCTTGCAACACTTTGCTTAGGACCATTTCATTAGTTCCTCATGTTTTATTCACAACCTTTACTTTGTTCAGGCACTATTCCTATTCATTATTTTATTCATGCTCATTGCTTTAGTCAATTGCTAATCAAGCTTTACTGTTAGTTAATCAAGTTTTACTATTAATTAATTAAGTTTTGCAATTTATTTCAAAATTAAAAATTGCACTCGATCTTATCCCCAACTGGTATGAGAGCCAAGTGTTCAGTCAGGCTACCCTAGTGTCTAGTCAAGATTAGCCAAGTGTCTAATTAACCAAGTGTCTAGCAAAGTTTCTAGTCAAATCAGTTAACTGTCTAGTCAAGATTAACTAAGTGTTTACCTAAGCTTCTAGTCAAAATTAGCTAAGTATTAATTAAGCATTTAGCATCCTTATTTTACTTTTTTAATCTTATCATCATGTTTCTACGCTAGCACCCTTGTGATTAGTTGAAAGACTAATTAATTAGCCTAAAGAAGGTCAATTAACCCTTAATGACATATGGATATTCTTATTAAAGACGGACATAAGCCGGTTATCTGGCTTGAAGGCTGTGTTGGTCACCCTTCTGTGAGTCTTTAGGGTGCCCCTAGTAAGTCTATTGGTCAGTCTAGTGATTGGTGATCCCGGCAATAAAGGGGTTGGAGCAAAGGTGGTCCTGGTGTGGTCCCGCAGTGTATGGCTGAATACCTGGCGATTTTTCTGTCTGAAATAAGTGCATATTTGTATGTTATTTTATGTTGATTAATTTCTTTAGTCTAATTGATTATCCTGAGATTAGTCACCTCATTATCATGAAGTCATTATCATCGTCCTCATCTCATTATCATGACATCAACATGACATCATCATCATATAACTCTCTTTTGCATTTACGTATAATTCCTAATGAAAGTTTAGATTCAAAAAGAAACTATTTCCAGCAAAATAATTTTTCTAAACCAATTAAATCAACCTCTCTTACTAATCAAACTTTTCAAGTTAATAGAATTTATCTTAATAAAGAATTCTACCAAGATTATAATCGGCCTTGCAGAGACTAATTTTTTTCTTATTTTTTGAAAGATATGCAACAATTATTCAAAACTATTTATTATACTCAACTAGCTAAAATCAAAGAAAGTATATCTTTCTTCAATTAGCCACATGACTTCCTTCTAAAACATCAAATTTCTACTCCAAATTAGAATAAATACTTATGTGTTATTAAGGGAAAATTATGGCATAATCTTCTCATCAAAGAAACAACTGTTTCTATTCATTCTTTGTCTTCCTCTCCAAAGTAAGAAGTTCAAAATACTTTCAAAAATTCTCCTTCAAAAGAAATACTCTGCTCAGACAAAACTGTCATGCAGCAATCAACCTGAAAGCTCGAATTCTGAATCTAGCATTTCAGAAAATTCAAATATTATTCAAACCACTGAAGACAATTTCAAAAAAGCCCAATTAGGAGAGAATCTTAGTACTTATTCTTTAGAATCCTACAAAGTCAAGGAAATTCCTCAAACCAACTCTCCACCTTTATTCAATTTTTTTGGCATACTAGGAAATTCCTTCTATTCCTATGGTAAACATAGGAAACTACAATAAAAAAGAAATCAAATTATTTCCACTAACTTTCCATGTTCTTGATAAATCAGAAAGACCCCTATTACCAAAACAAACAATTTGTATTTATGAATCATCCTATAAAAATGAACTTAAAAATTCATATCCAAAATCTCATTCTTCAAATAAATCAAATCTTACCCAAATTATCAAAAATAATTCCAAAAAATTTTCAAAAACAAAAAGTCCATTTATCATAAACATAAATTTAAAAACAATTATTTTACAACCCCAAAAGATAAATTCAAAACAAAAAATATCTAAAAAAATGATGTGCCTTAAAAATGGCAAAATAGGACATATGGCCAATAAAAGGAAAAAATTAGAAGTAAACAATCCTAAAATTCAAAATAAAATATCCAAAGTCACCCTCGTTCAATTAAAGCACTTATATATTTCTCAAAGCATAAATCAAAGGAAATCAAACTTTAATTATAAATCCTTGTCAACCATCAATCAAAATAATTGCAAAAATTGGTATATACATATTATTTAAAAGTTCAAGATATTTTTAAGATAAAAATAATAACACTCCTTGTCAGTGGTGCAAATGAGAACTACATCAAGGAGATATTAATTCTATTAATCTTATCCTAATATTATGAAGGGACTAACGAATAACTTCTTAATACTAATATATATCCACTACAAATTAAATACAAATTATCTAAGGCTTGTATTTATTATAAAAAATATTATTTCAAGATTCTAGTTAAAAATATAAAGACAAAAGATATTTTTGGCATTCCTTTTATATAATACTGAAATCTATCCTTTTAAGGTAAATCAAGATGGTATTCAAACCAGTAATATGAAACTTGAAGATAAAAAACTTCAGGAAATAACCCTTTTAATTCATGACGATTCTAAAGAAATCCTTTATGAAATTCAAACATTTGATTCAAGTCGTTCTTTGTACTTAGATGCAAACGTTACTTTTTATCCAAACAATTGTAATGTTATTATAAAAGATCAATCTCAAGAAGAACTCCTCTTTGATATCATCAAGAGGATTGAGGAACCAGAAATCAAAACTCAATACATTCACAAGCTTAAAAGCTTATTATTCAAAGATAAAATTACCGAATCAACAATACAACCTTTTAGCATAAAGCAAATACTCGGAACCTTTGAAGGAAAATGATTCAATCAACTCAAAGCTGAAGTTATAGAATTAAGAAACCATATTAAAACACAAAATTCCCATGAGGAATCAAACTCAATCCTCATTTCTCAAATTCAAGACCTTGAAAATCGAGTCTCTTCACTCAAGGCTTCAAAATCTCCCAATCAATCTCCACCATCTTCTCCTAAATTAAGTCTAGAAAATCAAAATCATAAATCATTCCTTTCAGTCATTAACCATATATATTTTCAAAAATGGTATGTTTCTGTTTACTATTATAGTCAAAGATTTCAAACTTCATTCTATCGTTATGCTAGATAGCGGTGCTAATATGAATTGTATTCAAGAAGATTTAATACCTTCAAAATATTTTGGAAAAATAAAAGAAAAAATGACTAGTGCAATTGAATCTAAGCTTCAAATTGATTACAAGCTTTTAAATGCCCTATATTTGTAACAATGAATATTGTTTCAAAAATGTTTTTATACTTGTCAAAAATCTCAAACAATAAGTTATCCTTGGAACTCCTTTTCTTACTCAAATATATCCTTTTACTGTCAATTCCAAAGGAATTTATGCAAATATGATGCGGAGCAAACCATAAGGCCTAACCTCCTTAACAACATCAAGGCTTCGATTCAACTTGAGCCCTTAATCACCTATGAGGGTCGCACCCAAGTACTTGGCTCTTCAAAGTCTTTGTTGGTTTGGGAGCCTTGAGGGGTCTCAAAGTAAGCTTAGGCAAGGTGGCATGACACTTAGTAGCCTAAATAAGTAGTCTAGCTGTTTTTATCTTCAAGTCACCTACTTTATTTTACTTCCTTGTTTTGGGCAGAACATATAGCCTGATTTCTAGCTTATTTTTGGCTGGGTAAACGGGCTCCGTTTTAGGTGAATTTTGCATGGATGGATAGCACCTAATCTCTATTTTCTAACAAGTCCAAGATTATCATCAAATTCCAAGAATCAAGCAAAGCAAGTTATGGGGTTTTAACCATGTCATGGTTAGCGCAAGCTTGGAGGTGCATGTTTTTACTTATGGATTTATTTGAATCATTAAATGGGAGAATGAAGGGTTCAAATTTGGTGTGTAGCTAATAGACTCTTCTAGAAGGATCCCATAATCTCCTCCATTTAGATAGGTTAATGATATCACCAATGGGAAGGAATGTGTAGCTAAATTCCAGCACACCATTATCCCCTAGTGGTCCCCCTTTAATTGTACAATTAGCTTGTATTTCATTGGGCAAAATCCTTGTAATACTATTAGCTAGTATTAAGTTTGGGGGAAGGGGTATCTTGCTATTTAATTTCCTATCTCTTGTATTACATTCAGCTTTTGATGATTATGAATGAATGAAAAGGCTAGAAGCCATTTTCTCTCAAAATATCTTAATCTTTATCTCTTATTAGAATGGTGATTTGGAGTTATCCCTTTATATTAATCCTTAGTGCTTAGGCTTTAGAGGACTAATTGGTGGGTTGTTTATCTTAGTGCTCTTGTAAGAATCCTTTGGATTTGGGTGTTCCTTCATTGAAATGTTATTGAGTAGTTCTTCTTATTGGATCTTTATTGTGTTGATTACGCCTTTATTTGGCCAAATGGATTTCTTCTTCTTCTAAATCTGCTTTAGTCAGTATCAGAGCACAAGGATCCTTTAAGGGTAAGCATCAAATCCTCACATTTTGTGATTGGAATTTATTGTTTGAGTTATTGCTGTGTTATTTTGAGATTTTAGTACTTTCTACTCCTCCTTCTCTCATTCTCCTAAAAGAGCCCAAGCACTCTTTCATGTTTTATTTTCAATCCAAAACCCTAAAAACGCACATTTGATTTCTCTATAAAGCTCCTCTTTTAGTCCACAAAGAACCCCCAAAATAGCCTAAACACAATCCCCAACCAAAACACAACCCAAAAACTCAACGAAAAATCCAAAACACTCACCTACGCCAAACTAGAAATTTAGCACGACTGTGCCACCCTGCTTCCCAAAAAACATTTTCTCCAATGATTTGGCACGACCATAATGTACTGTATAGCATGACCATGGCCCCCCATTTTGGCACGTGTTTCCTTTGGCACGATCGCACCACCTTTTTTCGAACACTTAATCTTCTTTCTTCTCTTGTCTACCTTCAACCATGACCAATGATACGGAACCTTCTCAACCTAGGGACATCTCTCTAGAGTTAGTCCATGAAACGAGGAGAGAGAAGGCTATAATTGACCTTCAAGAACAAGTAAGAAAGCTCACCATGGAGCTAGAGCGAGTTAAGGGATCTGAACAATGAGTTCCCTGACCTAGGGAGCTTGATGTGAACCCATTGACATTGCCTACTCATCTTCTCATGAGGACCATGAAGATAAACGTAATTGGGGTAGAGGTCATCTTAGAGATGATCTTATTGACCTCAAGGTTGATGCACTGGAGTTTAATGGCAACCTCAAACTAGAAAACTACATTGATTGGGTGCAATCTATTAAGAGGATCATTGAACTCAAGGAGTATAATGATGCAAAGGCCTTCAAGTTGGTCATTCTTAAGTTAAAGCGGTATACCTCCTTGTGGTGTGAGACCTTGAAGAAGAATAGAGCTAAAGAAACTAAGTCTAAGATCAAGACTTGGTCCAAGCTTAAGAAACACATGGAGAAGAGGTTCTTACCTCCTTCATACAAGTAAGAGCTCTATCTCAAGATTACCAACCTTAGCCAAGAGAATCTCCGAATAGAGGAATATATTCGAGAATTCAAGCAACTTTAAATGAGAGTTGCTTTGAATGAAGATAATGAGCTTGCTATTGCTAGGTTCATCAAAGGACTTTCTCCTAGCATACCTCACAAGGTGGAACTACAATCGTATTTATCTTTCAATGATTTTTGCCACCTTGTAATTAAGATTAAGAAATAACTTAAGGGTAAAAAGCACTTCGCAATGCCTTCCCCTTATCAGCCCCAAAGCACACTAAGGAGTTTCCCTTTCTACAACAAGGGTGAAACTACCCTAACACCCATCAAGACCATTGATAAGGGTAAAGGGATTGCTAGTGAACCTCCAAAGAGCTTGGAAGGAAAGAAGTGTTTCAAATGTCATGGTTATAGATACTACCAAGTGGATTGTCCAAATCGAAGGACCCTCTCTATTAGAGAGGTGGAAGAGATCCAAGCTCTAGAGGAAGAGACTAGTGAAGAAGCGTTTGAAGAGAAAGATCACACTGTAGTCACTTCGAATGTTGGAGAGCGATTGGTGACCCGGAGAGCCCTCCATGCCAAAGAGGTTCCCTTTGAACCTACTCAAAGGGAGCAAATCTTCCACACTCGATGTACCATTGGAGGCAAAGTGTGTGAGCTTATTTTCGATGGAGGTAGTTGCGTCAATGTAGGTTCCATGACTCTCATTGACAAGCTACAAGTCCCCACCAAGGTGCATCTCACCCTTTATACTCTTCAATGGCTTAAACAAGGAAGCGAGGTAACCGTTTCTAAAGAAGCTCTTATCTCTTTTTCTGTTGGTTCTTATTGTGGTGAGGTCCTTTGTGATGTTCTTCCTGTGGATGCTTGTCATATATTACTTGGTCAACCTTGATTGTATGACAATCATGTGATGCATGATGGGCATGCCAACACATATGCCCTTTGGTTCAAGGGATGTAGCCTCACTTTGACCACTCTTTCACCACCCAAACCTCTTAAACTTAAACCGGGAAAGGAAATAAGAAAAGCCTCTTTGTGAGTAAGACACAGGTGCCATTGGTAAGAGCAACCTTCGTTTGTCTTACTTATGGTTGAATCAAACACTAATGAGGAATTGAAGCCCTTACACCCTTTTGCTCAATCACTCTTGAAAGAGTTTGAAGATGTTTTTCCCAACGATCTACCAGCGGGACTCCCTTTTATAAGAGGAATTGAGCACCACATTGATCTCCTGTCGGGTGCACCTTTGTCCAACAAGCCGACTTATAGGTGTAATCCTAGGAGTCAAAAGAACTCCAAAGACGAGTCCAAGAGTTGCTTGATCATGGGTTCATTCAGGAAAGTTTGAGTCCTTGCTCGATTCCCGCTCTTTTGGTACCTAAGAAGGATGGTACGTGGTGAATGTGTGTGGATTCTAGGGCCATCAACAATATCACCATTAAGTACTGGTTTCCTATCCCACGGTTGGATGACATGCTTGATGAGTTGCATGGTCCAAGGTCTTTTCCAAGATTGACCTTCGAAGTGGCTACCAATAAATCCGAATGAAGGAGGGGGATGAGTGAAAAATGGCCTTTAAGACCAAATATGAGTTATTTGAATGGCCAATAATGCCCTTTGATCTTTCTAATGCCTCGAGTACTTTCATGAGGCCCATGAATGAATTCTTGAGGTCATTTATTTGGAAGTTTATTGTGATATACTTTGATGATATCTTGGTGTATAGCCAAGATGAGGCATCTAATAAGGAACACCTCACTCAAGTGTTCCAAGTCCTGAGACAACAAGCTCTTATGCTAAACTTGAGAAGTGTGAGCTCTTTACTCCTCAAGTTGTCTTCCTTGGATATGTTGTCTCTGGTGAGGGAATTCAAGTTGACGAAACTAAGGTTGAGGCCATCGAGAGTTGGCCCATTCCTATAACCATCATGGAAGTCCGTAGCTTTCATGGGTTAGCTTCTTTCTATCATCGGTTCATCAAGGATTTTAGCTCCATTATGGCTCCCTTGATCGAGTGTATGAAGAAAGGTACCTTTGAGTGGATAAAGGCCGCCTAAAGAGCCTTTTGAGTCCATCAAGGGGAGGCTTTGTTTGGCCCCTATCTTGGCTATGCCTAATTTTGAGCTCTTTTTTGAAGTTGAATGTGATCCTAGTGGAGTTGGGATTGGTGCGATTCTCACTCAAGCTAAGCATCCTCTTGGTTACTTTAGTGAGAAGTTGAATGGTTCAAGACTCAACTACTCCACTTATGATAAGGAGTTCCATGCCATTGTTAGGGCTTTGGAATATTTGAATCATTACCTCAAGCCCTTTTTTACTCCATTCAGATTATAAGGCTTTATCTTTCATCAATGGCCAACACAAGTTGAATACAAGGTACGCTAAGTGGGTTGAATTCCTTTAATCCTTCACTTTTTCTTGCAAGCATAAGAGTGGAAAAGAGAATGTAGTTGCTAATGCCTTGTCATGGAGGTATGCTCTTCTATCGATCCTAGAGGCCAAGGTTCTTGGCTTCCATTCCATCAAGACCTTGTACATAGAAGATGAAGACTTCAAGATGGTGGTTGAAGATCCGTCCAACTATGGCACTTATGCCTAGCAAGGTTTCCTCTTCAAGGAAAACAAGTTGTGTATCCCTAAGAGTCCTCTAAAGGACTTGATTGTCAAGGAAGCTAATAAAGGTGCCTTAGCCGGGCATTTTGGTGTCAACAAGACCCTTGAGATCCTCAAGGAGTACTTCTATTGGCCTAAGATGGGTGGGGATGTCAACAAGGAAATCTTAAGGTCTGCCATTTGTCATATGGTCAAGAGTCACTTCCACCAAGGCCTTTACACCCCTCTTTTGGTTCCTTTGAGGCCTTGGGATTACCTTAGTATGGACTTCATAGTGGCCCTTCTATGAACCCCTTGAGGGAAGGATGCCATCATGGTAGTTGTTGATCGGTTCTCCATGATGGCGCATTTCATTGCTTGCCACAAGTGTGATGATGGTACATATATTACAGATCTCTTCTTTCACAAAATCGTGAGGCTTCATGGGATCCCAAGGACTATACCAAGTTCTTATCACACTTCTGGAGAAGTCTATGGAGGCTAGTGGGGACTAAACTACTTTTTAGCACCACTTGCCACCCCTAAACTGATGGATAAAAGGAAGTGACCAACCGCACACTCACTACCTTGTTGAGAGGAATTGTGAGTAAGAGCTTAAGAGATTGCGACACTAAGCTTCCCCATGTGGAATTTGCCCACAACCGGACTCCTTCGTATGCTACTTCTCATTCACCCTTTGAGGTATGCTGTGGCCTCAACCCTCTCACCCTTCTTGATCTCATTCCCATTCCTTAAGAGTCCAAAGTTAGCTTTGAAGCTGAGAAAAGGGCTAAAGCTATGAAGAAACTACGTGAGCAAGTGAGAGCTCAAATTGAGAAGGTGAATAAGCAATATAAGACCAAGGTCAACAAGGATGGAACTCATCTTGAGTTTAAACCGGGAGATCTTGTATGGCTACATTTAAGAAAGGAAAGGTTTCCTTCAAGAAGGAAAAGTAAGCTCATGGTAAGGGGAGATGGCCCTATAAGATCGTGCAAAGTGTGGGACACAATGCCTACAAGGTAGAGCTTCCGGGTGACATGAGCATCCCTGCCACTTTTAATGTTGGAGACCTCAGTCCCTACATTAAGGATGAAGATGAGGACATTGGAGATTTGACGACAAATCCTCTTCAAGGAGGAGAAGTTGATGCGGAGCAAACCATAAGGCCTAACCTCCTTAATAACATCAAGGTTTGGATTCAACTTGGGCCCTTAATTACCTATGAGGGTGGCACCCAAGTACTTGGCTGTCCAAAGTCCTTGTTGGTTTAGGAGCTTTGAGGGGTCCCAAAGTAAGCTTAGGCAAGTTCGCATAGTACTTAGTAGCCTAAATAAGAAGCTTAGCTATTTTTATCTCCAAGTCACCTATTTTATTTTACTTCCTTACTCTAGACAGAACATATGGCCTGACTTCTAACTCATTTTTGGCTAGGTACATGAGCTCCGTTTTGGGTGAATTTTGCATGCATAGATAGCCCTGGATCCAACAAGCCCAAGATCATCATCAAATTCCAAGAATCGCGTAAGTTATGGGGTTTTAACCATGCCATGATTAGTGCAGGTCTAGAGGTATATGTTTTTACTTAAGGATTTATTTGAGTCATCAAATGGTAGAATTAAGGATCCAAATTTGGTGGGTAGCTGATAGACTTTTCTAGAAGGCTCCCATAAAAATCCCCACCTTAATATCCTCCATTTGGATAGGAGAATGACATCACCAATGGGAAGAAATGTGCAGCCAAATTCAAATACACCATTATTCCCTAGTGGTCCCCTTTAATTGTACAATTAGCTTGTATTTTATTGGCCAAAATCCTTGTAATGCTATTGGCTAGTACTAAACTTGGGGGAGAGGGTATCTTGCTATTTAATGCCGCATCTCTTGTATTACATTCAGCTTTTGATGATTATGAATAAATGAAAAGTGTATAAGCCATTTTCTCTCAAAATATCTTAATCTTTATCTCTTATTAAAGTGGTGATTTGGAGTCATCCCTTTACATTAATCCTTAGTGCTTAAGTTTTAGGGGATTAATTGGTGGGTTATTTATCTTGGTGTTCTTACAAAAATCCTCTAGATTTGGGTGTTCCTCCATTGAAGTGTTCCTCCATTGAAGTGTTCTTGAGGAGTTCTTCTTATTGGATCTTCATTGGGTTAATTATGCCTTTATTTGGCCAAATGGATTTCTTCTTCTTCTAGATCCGCTTCAAAATATTCTTGGAAAAGAAATTAGATTCAAATTTTCTTCTCCTATGAAATATAACGATATTGCAGCCTTTCAAGAAGCCTTAATTTCAAAAATTATTTCTGCTAAGGCAAAACACATATCTTTTCTTTACACAAAAATTATTCAAGTCAATATTAAAGAATAAGTTTTGTACCAAAGATTTAACAAAAAATTCAAACAATCAAGAAATTATTTGAAAAATATGTTTGTGCTGATATCCCAAATGCCTTTTGGGATAAAAAGCACCATGTGGTAGAATTACCATATAAAAAAGATTTTCAAATGAATAAAGAGCTTTTATAATTTTATAAAAAAGAAATTCAATCTATATTAGACAAAAGGCTTATTAGATCCTCCAAATCTCCTTGGAACTGTGTAGCCTTCTATGTCTACAATCAAATAGAAAAGAAATGTGGTGTTCCTAGATTAGTCATAAATTATAAACCACTTAACAAAGTCCATTAATAGATGAGATATCCAATCCCCAACAAAAAAGATTTATTAGGAAGATTATATGAAGCAAAAATATTTCCAAATTTTGAGATAAAATCTGGCTTTTGACAAGATCAAATTGCTGAGAAAGACTGATACCAAACTGCATTCACGGTTCTATTTGGACACTATGAATGGAGCGTGATACCATTTGAACTCAAAAATACTCCTTCTGAATTTCAACATATGATGAATGATATACTTAATGATTATTCTGAATTTTCAATAGTTTACATCGATGATTTTCTTATCTATTCAAAAAATTTGGATCAACATTTCAAGCATCTAAAAACATTTTTCAATATCATTAAATGAAATGGTTTAACTATTTCTACACCAAAAGTGAAATCATTTCAAACAAAAATTCTATTTTTAGACCGTAACATTTTCAATTGTACTATTAAATCCATTCAACGATCCATTAAATTTGTAGATAAATTTACAAATGAATTCAAAGATGAAAATCAATTTCAAAAAGTCTTGGTTAGCTCAATTATGTTGGAAATGTTTCTTAAAATTTACATCCCATTATGTCAAACACTCAAGAAAAATCCTCCAGCATGATCTCATGAGGATCCTCAAATAGTCAAGTATAATAAGAGTAAGGTCAAATCACCTCCATGTCTTGGCATACCAAATCCACATGCACTCATTATAGTTCAAATAGATGCATCAGACAATAGTCTTGGCAGAAGTCTCAAGCGGCATCTTGAACCAAATCCTAAGCAATTAGTAAGGTTCTATAGTGGAACCTGGACTGGACATCAAATTCATTATTCCATAATTAAAAAAGAATTTTTATCTATTATTTTATGTATTTCAAAATCTGAAGATGATTTATATTCCAAAAAATTCTTATTAACGATTGATTACAAAAGTACAAAATAAGTTTTACAAACGGACGTTCAAAATCTTGTCTCAAAGCAAATATTGCTCCCTGACAAACAATATTTTCAATTTTCAATTTTGATATTAAATTTATTAATGGAGAAAGCAATTCCCTTCATGACTTTCGCATTAGAAAATTTTATCAAGCAAAGTAACTTTGCTTCAATCCCTCTATTCCAAATGTAATCATATCCAAATCAACCCACATTCAAAATCCAAATAACCTCAAAGACATTCAAGAACCCCTTCTATTTTACCTCAGAAATCAAGACAATGAATTCTCCATTACTCCTTTCCAAGGACCTCAATACAATGAATATGCCATCTTTATCCACTATGATCGATGGCTATCAAGTTAATGGACTTCCTTTTATTCATATTTAAATATATTAAATTCTGCAAACCTCTCATACACAAATTCTATGGTCATCCGATACTCATCATGGTACCCACTGATTATATTCCAACCCTCCATTTTTATGGGCAATACATCACCAATTATTGGCAATTCCTTGATTGGTATATCATCCAATTTATTCAACAGGGTCATTCCTGATGTGCATATTTGTCCAGACGATCAGTATTTGTTCTTCTGCTTCAAGAAATCAGTTCAGTATAGTTTTATTGAGTATCAGACTCCATTACCAGCAATTTGTATTCACGACCACCGGGGCACCAACATCCCTTGGAATTTTGAGACGTAAGCATGCAAAAATAAAAATCAAGCAGCTACAGCAGTGTAGCATATTGTAAGCATATTCCAGACTTTATAACCAATAGGGGACATATACAGTAAAACCCCTTGAAATTCGATACACAATTCGACACGCAAGCATGCAGTGATAAAAATCAAGTAGCAGCTGTCAAATTTTTATAAGTTTGTTAGACGTCAATCATTCAAAATTATCTGCTTACAACTGTTCAACACAAGATCAATATTCAAGATGCTTCAACAATCTTGTCCATTTACGGTTCAAATGATAGAAATCCTATCGTATTAATAAATATCTTGCACTGTACATTTACTTTTTGAGCTTATATAAAGGCTTCAAAGTTGTAAGTAATGACAGAACTTATCTTCCTCTTTCCTTTGTATCATATGCCTTCTCCACTTTTCTCTATCCTTATCCTCACCTTGTACAATTCATTCGCGGAGAATTCAATCAATCAATAGTAAGTTTATTCAAGTACATTTACTTTGCAAACTTTCTATTCATATATTATGCGTGATTTCATTCATTCTATCCATTCCATCACTTTCCTGAGGACCACTTCATTAATTCCTTAAATTTACCCATATTCGTTACTTTGTTCAAGGTTTGCACTATTCCTATTCGTTATTTTATTCATGCTTATTGCTTTAGTCAATTGCTAATCAAGTTTTATTGTTAATATATCAAGTTTTACTATTAATTAATCGAGTTTTGCAATTTATTTCAAAACTAAAATTTGCGTGCAATTTTTAATTTTGAAATAAATTACAAAATGTGTTTAGTTAGTAGTAAAAATTAATTAATTAAGAACAAAACTTGATAAATAATTGATTAAGCAATAAGCACGAACAAAGTAACAAATATGAGTACTGAAATGAATAAAGCATAATTTGAGAAATTAAATCAATATGGATGGTCCTATCTAGTACGAGTGTGATGGAATAATACAAAAGGAATGAAATCACGCGTAAAATATGAATAGAGAATAGTGAAGGTTGTTGAATGAACTTACTGATATTATTGAATTCTGCGGATTGATTGTACAAGGCAGAGGATAAGGAAAGAAAGTGGGAAAGGGATATGTATAAGGAAGTGAGGCAGATAAGTTTTGCCATTGCTTACAACTTTAAAGCCTTTATATAGCCCAAAAAGTGAATATACAGTACAAGATATTTATTAATACGATAAGATTTCTGACATTTGAGCATTAAACGGATAAGATTGTTGAAGCATCTTGAGTATTAACCTTATCTTGAACAGTTGTACGCGAATAATTTTGAATTGTTGACGTTTGACGAACTTGTAAAAATCTGACAGTTGCTGCTTGATTTTTATAACTGTGTGCTTGATTGTCGAATTGGGTATCAAATTTTAAGGGGTTTTGCAGTATGGTATCCCTTATTGGTTACAGAGTCTCGAATATGCTTGTAATATGCTGCACTGCTGCTGCTTGATTTTATTATTGCGTGCTTATATGTCAAACTTCCAGGGGATGTTGCTGCACCGGTAGTCTTAAATGCAAGTTGCTGGTAATGGAGTCTGATACTCAGTAAAATTATACTGAGGTGATTTCTTAAAGTAGAAGAATTGATGCTCATTGTCTGGACATATATGCGCATCAGGAATGACCCGTTGAATAAATTGAATGATATACCGATCAAGGGATTGCCAATAATTGGTGATGTATTGCCCATAAAAACGGAGGGTTTTAATAATTAGTGGGCACCATGATGAGTACTAAATGACCATAGAATTTGTGTATGAGGTGTCTGTAGAATTTGAGTATATTTAAATACTAATAGAAGGAAGTCCATGAACTTGATAGCCATCGATCATAGTGAATGAAGATGGCATATTCATTTTATTAAGGTCCTTAGAAAGGAGTAATGGAGAGTTCATTGTTTAGATCTATGAGATAAAATAGAAGGAATTTTTGAATGTCTTTGAGGTTGTTTGGATTTTGAATGTGGGTTGATTTGGATGTAGATGACATTGAGAATAGAGGAATTGAAGCAAGGTTACTTTGCTTGATGAAATTTTCTTAGTGTGAAAGTCATGAAGGGAATTTCTTTCTTCACTAATGAATTTAATATCAAAATTGAAAGTTGAAAATATTTTTTGTCACAGAGCAATATTTGCTTTGAGACAAGATTTTGAACGTCCGTTTGTAAAACATACTTTGCACTTTTGCAATCAATTTTTAATAAGAATTTTTTGGAATATAAATCATCTTGAAATTTTGAAATACATAAAATAATAGATAAAAATTCCTTTTAAATTGTGGAATAATGAATTTGAGGTCCAGTCTAGGTTCCATATGGAACCTTACTAACTGCTTAGAATTTGGTTCAAAATGCTACTTAAGACTTCTGTCAAGACTATTGTCTAATGCATCTATTTGAACTATAATGAATGTATGTGAATTTGGTACGTCAAGACATGGAACTAATTTGACTATAATCTTGATATACTTGATTATTTGAATATGCTCATGAGACCATGCAGGAGGATTTTTCTTATATGTTTGAAATAATGGGATGAAAATTTTAAGAAAAATCTGCAATATAATTAAGATAACCAAAACTTTTTGAAATTGATTTTCATCTTTGAATTCATCTGTAAATTTATCTGTAAATCTATTGGATCGTTGAATGGGTTTAATAGTACCACTGAAAATGTTACGGCTTAAAAACTAAATTTTTGTTTGAAATAATTTTATTTTTGGAGTAGAAATAGTTAAACAATTTCTTTTAATGACATTGAAAAATATTTTCAAATGCTTGAAATGTTAATCCAAATTTTTTGAACAGACAAGGACATCAATGTAAACTATTGAAAATTTAGAATAATCATTGAGTATAGCATTCATAATATGTTGAAATTCAGAAGAAGCATTTTTGAGTTCAAATGGTATGATTTTCCATTCATAGTGTCCAAATAGAATTGTGAAAGCAGGTTTTACCTGTCTTTCTCAGCAATTTGATCTTACCAAAAGCTAGATTTCATATCAAATTTTGAAAATATTTCTGCTTCATATAGTTTTCCTAATAAATTTTTTTTATTGGGAATTGGATATCTTATCCATTGAAGAACTTTGTTGAGTGCTTTGTAATTTATGACTAATTTAGGAACACCATGTTCCTTTTTTACTTGATTGTAGACATAGAAGGATGCACATTTCCCAGGGGATTTGGAGGATCTAATACGACTTTTGTCTCATAAAGATTGGATTTCTTTTTTTGTAAAAATTGAAAAAGCACTTTGTTCATTTCAATAAGTCGTGCTTTTATTTGAATATTTCTTTCACCAAAGTCTTTTTCATATGGTAATTCAATCAGATGTAGCTTTCCATCCCAAAAGGCGTTTGGCATATCAGCACAGATATATTTTTCAAATAATTTCTTGGTTGGTTGAATTTTTTGTTGGATCTTTGGTACAAATGGTTATTCTTCAATACTGGTTTGAATAATTTCTATTTGAAGAAAAGCTATTTATTTTTCTTTAATAGGCATAATTTTTGAAATTGAAGCTTGAAGAATTACAATATCTTTATTTTTCATAGGAGAAGAAAATTTGAATTTAATATTTTTTCCAAGAATATTTGAATAAATTCCCTTGGAATTGACAGTAAAAGGATATATTTGATTAAGGAATGGAGTTCCAAGGATGACTTATTGTCTAAGATTTTTGAGAAGTATAAAAATATTTTTGAAACAATATTCATTGTTGCAAATATAAGTATTTGAAGGTTTGTAATTAATTTGAAGCTTACATTTGGTAGCACTAGTCATTTTCTCTTTAGTTTTTTGAAAATATTTTGAAGAAATTAAACCTTCTTGAATGCAATTCATATCAGCACTGCTATTTAGCAGAGCGGTAAAATAAAGTTTGAAATCTTTGACTATAATAGTAATAGAAACATACCATTTGTGAAAACCAATATGGTTAATGACTGGAAGGAATGATTCGTGATTCTGATTTTCTGGACTTAATTTAGGAGGAGGAGGAGATTAATTAGGAGGTTTTGAAGATTCGAGTAAAGGGACTTGATTTTCAAAGTCTTGAATTTGGGAAATAAGGATTGACTTTGATTTTATCAAGGAGATGTTGTTTTTTAATACGGTTTCTTAGTTTTTTAACTTTGGCTTTGAGTTGATTTAATCCTTGTTTTAATTCTTTGACTGTAACTAGTTTTGAGAGATTTGAACCTTGTTCTTCATAAGTTTGTAGTACTTACTTTAGGCTAAAAGGTTGGATTTTTGATTCGGTAACTTTATCTTTGAATAATAAATTTTTAAGCTTATGGAGTCATTGAGTTTTGATTTCTGGTTCCTCAGTCTTTTCAATGATATCAAAAAGGAGTTCTTCTTTATGGATTAAACGGGAAATCATAATTTCTTGAAGTTTTTTATCTTCAAGTTTCATACTGTTAGTATGAATACCATCTTGATTTATCCTAATGGGATGGATTTGAGTAACAACGGGAAGGTTGGGAATATTTTCTTGCCTTATACTTTTAACTAAAACAAATGAATTCTGAAAGCATTATTCTTTATTACAAATATTAGATAACTTGTATTTAATTTGCAATAGTGTTTCATTAACATTGAGAAATCGTTTTGATGTTTTTTTCAAAATATCGGGATGAAATTAATATTTGCTTTATATGGTTTTGGTTTGTACCACTGTCAAGGACTGCTATTATTTTTAACTCAAAAGCACCTTGATTTTTAAAGTAATATGAATATACCAATTTTTACAATTAATTTGATTGATGGTTGACAAAAACTTATAGTCATAGTTTGATATTCTTTGATTTATGCTTTGAGGAATATATAAGTGTTTTAATTGAACAAGGATAACTTTGGATATTTTCTTTTGAACTTTAGGATTGTTAATCTCTAAATTTCTCCTTTTCTTAGCCATATGCCTTATTTTGCCATATTTAAGGGACATCATTTTTTTAGATACTTTCCGTTTTGAATTGGTCTTTTCAGGTTCTGAAATAGTTGATTTTAAATTTCTTTTTCCGATAAGTTGAGTTTTTATTTTTGGAAATTTTTTGGAATTATTTTGATAGTTCGAATAAGATTTGATTTATCTG